>JAWLRI010000229.1:1317026-1362128 GCA_034781795.1 Crypturellus tataupa
GGCGGGAGGAGCAGCGCGGCCCCTCGCCCCAGCGCTCGCTCTGCGCGGGGCTCTCGGCACCCGTCTCTGGCCGCACCGAGCTCAGCTCTGACGTGATTAGTCACTCCGTGCCGTGAGTCACTCATTTAGCATTTGCTGCTTCCTTCCTCGTGCGACTTTTTTTTTTTTTTTTTCCCCTCTCTCCCTCTTCTTTGCCACAGTCACTGCCCCTCGCTCCAAGGGCAGCGCTGCTGCCCCTTCCCCACGGGTGCCCCGCGCCGTGATTCGTGTCCCTGGTGACACAGGGAGGTGCCAGCAGCGCACACAGCCGGAGCCCCCTGGCAGGGCCGGTTTCTCCTGCCCCATGAGGTAGTGCTGGTTGCCACGATCTGCGCTGCCCTCTCTGATTTCTGGGAGCACCGGATCTGTTCTCCATCCTGCCCTTTCTGCAGAGCGATACAGGGAGGGCATCAGCACTAGCCCTAACTGCAGCTGCAAGTGCTGCTTGTTTAACGGCGCTGCAAGGCGGCTGCAGGAACAAGGGGCTCGCGGTCCCCAAATCCAGACCCTTGCCAATGCAAGCAGCCACGTCACCCTAAACTGACCATGCACCATCCTTAAAACAGGCTCGATTTTTATTTGTTCCTGGTGGAAAACTGCTCAGAGTCAGTGCAGCCAGAGCTGCACTTCAGGCAGGACAAACAGGGAGATATCTTAAAGCCACTTGTGGACTGGGATGATGAGGCGATGCAATGAATGGAAAAGATGATTTTGGAAGTGGTTTGAATAAACAAATCTGGGTCGCACCGGTCCCAGGTAGCACTGGGGATGCCCTGAGTGAGAGCTGGAGAACAGCTGCATTGGAGGGCACTATGGAGCACGGAATGGGATCCATCGGGAATGGCATCAGGCCCCCACGGAACCGCCTCAGCCGGTCTCTCCCGGTACAGAGACTCCTCAGGAATGTCGCTTCCCACTTTAACAGCAGTAACACTGTTTTTGGACTGGAAAGCATCCTATTTATCTGAAGTGATTCAAGTGGACCCTGACATGCAGAGATGGAGGTGCCATTGGGCTGATGGAAAGCGAGGACTTCTCTCCCTGTGCTGATGCTAACAAAGGTCTCATTCAAAAGAATGTATTCTGCAGCAAAATCCTCCCCCGAATTAAAAAAAAAAAAGTTTTTTTTGAAGTAGGTCTTTCTGACAAGAAAAAAATTCACACATTCCCAAAGACACAGCAGGTGCTGGGCAGCCTCTGGCACGTTCTGCATTGTTTGACCTATCTTCAGGTTTGTCTGTTATTATTTTTTAGCAATGCTCTGTTGTAAAGAAGTAGCAGTAACAATAATACCAAGAGAAGATTACTTTTGGCCCCAAAATAAGACCAGCAAAGAAGAAGTACACGTCTACAGCCTTGCTCTGTCCAAGTCCCCAGCCAGATTTGGGAATCTGCAACCCGACAGGGATCGTTAAGCAGTAACAGAACTAAGAATTAAAGTAGTAGCTTGGGCTGCATCTTGCAAGATCACAGTCTTTCCTCTGGAGTAAAAGGTTCTCCAAACTTGCCTTTAAATTATAGACTTCTAAAACTCATCACTAGGAAATATCTGTGTTACAGATGCTCTATCTTGACCCAGCTCCTCTGAGGCTGCAAGTGCCTCCACTCCCCAAGCTCCCAAGCACCCAGAGTTTTAAAATTGGTTCTCACTTCAAAAAAAAACACTAACTATGAGGCTTGGGACAACATAAGCCAAGAGGAAAGAAGAGAATAATGGGAAGCAAAGTGTGAAATTCCCCTGCCTTGTTGTGAAGGGGCTAGAGCAGAGGGGAGGCGGCTGCGCCAGGGCTCCGCAGCACAAGCGCCTTTCCCGGTGCCGTGCGAGGCCGGCCCTGGCGTTAATTGAGCTGGCACCATTGCACAACACTATCGCCTTAACACCGTGTCAGGTAAAGATTCTGAATTGCCTCCTTATTAGTCATCCTCTAGTGCTTTTAATTGTGCCTAATGAACAGGGCCTTTCTACCTCTGTGTTGCCTTGTGCCCGCTTACCTGTTGCAGGAATATCACCAAAGACACTTCCCATCCTTCCTTTACAGCGGTGGTAGTTTACAGGAATGAATAAGCATTTCTATGGCAGCACCCTATGGGGGTGTTTTAGCAGGTCCAGTCGTTGCATTTTTAGGTGTCTCCTTTTGAGGTGTTGGGAGCTATACAGATCCTCAATCCTGTTCAGGCAGAGGCTTAAGTCAATGCATGGGAATGACAAAGAAAGGATAGCGTGATTTAAAGATGTACCTATTTTTTTTTTTCAGGACAAACTGCTGTAGGTGGGTGCCTAACCCCACAGAACTCACTTTGATCTTCTGAAAGAACTGAAATTACTGAAGATTAAATTCACACCTCTGATTTATACTGTTAGTTATTTAACAAAATCAAAGTTGGAGGATGAATGAATAATTATTGGATTTATTTTAGAGAACACGGTGTTTCTGGAGTATATTAGTCACTTTTAACATAAAATACTGCCCAAGACTTGGCCTATGTGAAACTTTATCTAACTGCTGATGGATAGAGTGTGCTTGTGAATTTTAAAGCTTCCCTTAAAAACTCCTGGAAATAACAATATGTTTTTCTTTCTGTGTCATGACACCCTTGTCCCAAACATCCCTGTACCCAGCACACACATGTAGTGGAAGGAAAGAAGTTCACTGTGACAAGGAACTTTTCTGCTCCTGGTACGAAAACCTCCAGGATTTTTCTTTCCCCATTGACCTCTCCAGCACGAGTCGGAGTCTTCACCTTGCTGCCACCCTCTGGGTTTGTGTCTTTAGAGCTCTTCCTCGAGCAGCACCTGCAATCATTAGAATCCTTCTCCCCCTGGAGATGTGTTTTCTCTGGGCTTATTAGATTTTGTCTTCATTTTCCCCTTTAAAAAAACACTCAAAAAATCTAGTTTGCACCACGATCACATTCCAGAAGGTGAGTAAAATCCCATTCTCATTTAAGTGCAAATAAAGGAGCAGAAACTCCTTTAAAGGCACAGGCAAAACCACATTTACCCCAGTGCGAACGGGATTTCCCCATTTGTGTAAAATCTCACATCCTAGTGGGTTCAGAACAACTCTTTTCTGTCCTACATAGCATCTTTGAGCACTGCTTTGAATCTTTATCCAATGCTTAAAAGATTAGAAATATAAATCAATTAATCACCATTTAGGACAAAATTCCACGTAACCTTTTCACAACCAACTGGCACATTCCCCTTCCCATCGTTCAGCACCTTGGTTTGTAGAAAGTGGTTTAAGTTGGTTCTTGTAGAGGCAAGATTGGTCCCCCAATTGTGTGGGTATCTAAGACCTTGTATTTTCTTGTGCTCACCTAACAGCATGGCTAGCAAATGACTGCAGGTTATAGCTGCACGTATGTGGAATCTGTTAGCACTTATTTGAAAAATTGAGAAGTGCCAAAGTTAAAAATCTGTCCAGGAAAAAAGAATGCTTTTCATGTGGCTGATCACATTTGTAATTGCTATTACAAAAATATAAAAAATGCAAACAAATATTAATTATAATAATTATATTTATAAAGGAAACAATGTTCTGCCTTCACTGGAGTGAAATATTTTCTGGTAGGAATCCCTGTGATCTGTTATTCTGCCTCACTCACAGAGGTGAAGAGTAACTCGCATCACTGCCCTGCCACAGCCAGTGGCCACAGCCACCTCATCCTTTCCTTACAATTGTGTGAGAGCAGCCATGGACTCTAAAGCTCTTTGACTGCATTTTAGTTTGATCCTCTTGGATAAAATACCTGTGCATTAATTTTCTTTGATCCTGGGTTCACATCTTTTGGAGACCGTGCTGAAGACAAATTCAAGGTGCTGCATTTAAATATGAGTTAAGCGGCAATGGGCATTAATCACTTCTGATTAGTATAATCAGCTACTGATTCTCCTGAATAGAGAATTAATAATAATTATGCTAAAGGGCCAATTCACCCTCCTTCCCCCACCAAATTCACAAGTTGGAAGACAAATGGGCAGAGGGAGCAGGACGTAGTGGCCAGAGCACAAGTCTGTGTGTGTAGCTGCAGGATCCCCCATGTCATGCACAGCTCCAGGCCTGTGAAAGCACAGGAGAACACTGGCAAGTCAGTGCAGATGTAGCATCCATCGTCTGGAGCGCATCTTTCCAAATAAGTGGTAGTTGTTACTAATTAACACCTTAAAATCACAATGATAAACATGGATTTTTTTTTTCTGTTAATGCTTCTGCTGATGCTAAGTTTTACACATGTAAGGCGGTAGCATCTTAAAGTTCCTCTCAGTTCCCTGCCCTTCTTAATTACTTGATCCAATATCTGGCAGTTGGGAATTCTGCATGTTAATTATACATTGCATGGAAAAGTTTTCATTTCTCCTCTCTCACCCAGAGCAAATGAGATGTTAATTCGTTCATCTGATGGAGTTTTCAACAGCATGGGCGAGAACTGCAAGGACTGCATCCAAGGCAAGTAGTAATATGTTCCTGGCCAAACATAACAGAAAGTCGCCCTTTCTTCCTGAAACATGATCTTCTCCTAAAACTACGTGTCCGACCAAACTTCTGCGCTGCAAATGTGAGCGAGAAAGGAAACGTGCAGCAAGGAGGGCAGAGCAGTGGGACCCTGTTGAGGCAGGTAACAGCTTTAGTTGTCCCCATGCTTTCTGATCTGTCCCCCAGCCACTGCTGGTTGTCCCCTTTGCTCTGCCTGGATTGATCTGCAGCCAGAGGGCTCCAAACTGCATTCTGATCTCAGCCAGGAACCAGGTAATTGGGAACAAGAGGGGCATGAAGACGGCTGTCTCCTGTTGGGATCCCCCAAACCGCCTTGCAACAGTATGCTAAGAACAGGGAAGCAACTGCCTGGTTTTATTCCGTGCAGAAAGTAAAATTTTCCTCTCCAAGGAAAAGTGACTTCAGCTTGTACAAGAAGCCATTAAATTCAAGAATACTAAAGGCTAAGGAAAGACCCAGTAGATAATAGACAGGACATGCTGTGAGAGGACCAAGGGGTTAACAAGCCCTCTCTCGCACACCAATTGGCAAAGATTTAAAGAAAAAAAAAAGTCTATATCTGTATATTCATCTGACACTGAGCAAACTCAGTCACCACAAATAGTTGCATATACTTAACCACCAAAGAGAGATTAGGCATAGTTTGACCGGCTGCCAAGTTATTAATGTCAAGTGGTAGCTTCTTGAGCACAAGCTGTACCAGTACTTCTTTAAAAGAATTCAGCAGCCTGAATGCCCCAAGGGACCACTGACAATATGAGCCGGCAGCTAGAAAGGACACGAGTGCCAAGCGCAGGGCCCTGGGCAGAGCTCTCCAAACACCTTCCTTAATGATCTTTTAAGATACACACCAAAGAAAACAATGTGCACCCTGGATTCCAAGTACACTGAGGTCAACACGGTTCTTGGGTACCTTCCACTGCTTTTCTTCTGCTTTTTAAAAATCATAGAAACCTTCTAAATAAAATGATGAATAGATAAAACAACTCATCTGATCTTCAGAAGAGATTTTACCCTAGGAGCACAATGAACCAAAAGCAACGGGCATTGCTGATGCTGTGCTCATACCTATACAGAAGCTAAGTAAAATGTAAGTCTGTGAGATTTTGCCCATGTTTAAAAACCTAAATGATAGTGAAATGTGTCAACAAATACACAGAACTGTGTGGGATGCTTCTACATTCTCAGCTCATAGAAATGTACACCATTTTTCTGGACATAGAGGAGGTGCTGAACATCATCAGAGAATCAACAATGATGCTAGAAACTAGAAATATGTCACAACTTTCTTCTAGCAGCAGTGCTGCAAAAAGTCAGTCCAAATAAGCAGAAACAAGCCCCACACTGACCTGATGACATCAGTTTGTATTATGCAGCTAGAAAGGACCAGTTACATTTTCGTGAATATGCAAGACAGTTGGAATTTCCTCATCTAAACAGGAATTTCAAGATCATCAGTTTTAGTCAGGACTTGAGAGTGAAGGGTTGAAATGGGAAAAAGAGCAGTCTGATGCATAGGGATGGAACAAAATGTGGGACATGTTCTGCAGAAACAAGACCTGTTGGACACGGATTGAATCAAATAGAACAGGTTTCTTTTGGTTACAGCTGAAAACTGCAGCATTGCTTTGGAGAGTAGTTGTGCTATAGTGGCATCCTTTAGTTTCCCACATTTTTATCCTCCTCTTCCTCGCTATTTAATACATTTGCCTGCCCTTAACACTGGTGATATTACTAGTTTACAGAATAAAAGTACTTTCAAGTATGGAAAAATTGAGAGAAAGAGACTTTAAAACCAAAAAGTGTGCCTGGTTTCCTGTACAGGTTCAGTCCTTTCGCTTGCAGAACTTCCCTTGACCTTCATTAGGCAGCAGTGGCACGAAGTGCTGTAACGCAGCCCTCGCTGTGGGTTTGCTGCCCTAGTACCAACTCCCTTGGTTAATTCAGCACCGTGCATTAGTAGAGATGTGACACAGACAGTGTCACTAGCATAGCAACCAGTGGGTGAATCATAACGAAACTATGAAGAGGAAACATGTCACAAACAGAAGGAATATCTTGCTTTTCCCCCGAGTGCTTCATATAAGGAAGAGCGCCCAAGTTAAGGATGCCAATGAGAGAATTAACTTGCGCCCTGGTCACTTAATGCAGCTTTTTATGCAGTTATTTACTGGTTCTGTTGCTATGGGAAATATGAATACTCGCCATGACAACTGCGGCAGAGCGTGGCACACTATCTGCTGCACACAGAGCGTCTCGCAGAAACGCTCCCATTCATACACCCTCCGAAATTCTGCATCCTTTACAGCAACGCAGTGTGGTGCTTTTAGACACGGTGATTAATTCTTCTGCATTTTACAGTGCTATTGCCTGCTGTCCAATATTATCCATCACCCCATTCTGACACAGCTCTTCAGTATTAGATTGCAAGGCACTTGGCAGAGGTAATCCTTACAAAGAAATATTATGCCTGTTTTACAGATGAGGAATCCAAGCAAAAAAAAAGTTTACATAAGATCCCACGGTGCAGCAGGACAGGGCTGGGATTTGAACCCATGTTTGCTGGGCCACTAAGCTAGGGCAGGAGGAGCTCCCCTTGTTGCTGTTTACCAAAACAAGTTGCTCCTGGGGCTGACGGTGCAATTCAGCAGCAAGCAGGAGTGAAAGATCCTTCTGGGCTTAGCTGAGCCCATCCGGGCAGAGCAGTTGCTGGGAAATCCCACTCACAGCACACATTTGCTTTAAAATAATTTCTGGGGGGCGGAAAAAAGGTAAATTAATTTGTGATCAAGACTTAGGAGTAACCAAAAACACAAAGAATACACTCAGATGAAATATCTAGCTAAGAAAACCATTACCAAGCCAGATTAAAATCATTCTGGCTATTTACCTCTTAACCTTGCCAAACATGTTCAGAAGTGCATAGTAAGTGACATCTCTTCTTTATTACAATGTTTAGCCTAGAGGCAAACTATCTCTTTTAGTTACCGACATTAATGATGTTACTTTTGGCACTGGATCTCTTTCCCCACATTTAAAAACAATATTGACAACTTTTTTCCACTGTTTAATTTGTGCAGTCACAGTAATTAAATATGAATCTTCAAATATTGCTTGACATACTGCAAATTTATCATCACTGAAACAGTCTTCTGCACATTTCCATAATTGCTGCTGTTCAGAACAAAATGGTTATGCACTGAAAGACAGACAATTTTCTCCTTTGGTTAAGTTCTCATTTGTTTGCCCTCTTGGCAGTGCTATATAGCAGTTTTATTTCATAATTAAATTATTTTCCATTTGCAATTGTATATTTTCCTTTTTTTTTTTTTTTGGATTTTATGTTGCTCTAAAGACGCAGAATCCAATATGTACTGCAAGGAGCCAATGTCTCCTTCCACATGATCTTAGAAAATGCCATCCACTTGCTGCCCCAGCTGAGTAACAGCAAATACAAGGCACATGGACATTTCATTTAAGTGGTCATGATGGTCAGAAAAACAGCAATGGCCAAAAAAATCTATGGTGACTTTAACACCCTGCATTTCTGTGGGTGGTTAATTTTGCAAAGAATTAACAGTGACTTCAGAACTTAGTTCAAGCAAAGGATTATTTTTCATCTCCACGCTGTGGTTTTTACATGATGACAGCACCATCTCCGCATGTTTTCTTAATCAAGAAAAAAAAAGATTTAGGTTCCTCAGACAGAACAGTTTTCCAGTAAAGATAAATGACAATGTAATTCTCTGGCCCCTGTAACCCACATTGGCAGAAGCCGCTTGAGTGACTGAGACATCTCGGAAAGCTCAGGAGGGCTCTGCAGCCCTCCACCCAAATACACGTTACCTGTCGTTCCATCATGCTGCTCCACAAGCTGCTGTAATAGTCGCTGCTTAACTGTTCACATGGGTATATCTGTTCAAGAAGCCCTCTTAGCTGTCTTCTTTTCAGCAAATAAATATACAATTTCTTATCAGATTGAACAAGCCTCTTGGGAATATTTAAGTCATGAGAACTAGTATCAAAAACTGCAAGCAGGTTCATACACTGAAGGAGATAATAAGTCCCAAAGAATTTCTTCACTGAAATGCTGTATTTTATTCTAGAGAACAAGTTATCACTCTTCCAAATTACATATGAGGAAAGAATAGGCTATATCTATTGAAGCCTTTTTTATATGCCCCAGCTAACACAGCAGCCCATGCCCCACCACCTCGTTCTTTCAGATTAGCGGCAGTAGTGACAGTGCCACCGCTCTTCTGTGTGGCCTGTGAATGGCACCAGCAACACAACTGATTCCAAGGAGGGCGGTGGGGACAAAGGGAAAGACATGGTCAATATATTAGGATGAAACACGGAGTTTTGCCCAGCCATGGTTAAGCGGCGCGCACTTTCAGACGTCTGTCCAGCTGTGATTGGGACCCTCTGCAGATGGCAGGGGTGGCGCAGGCAGCCGCCTGGTTCAACCGGCCCTGCGCTACCGGCCCTCCTGGTCAGCTGACAGGACAAGGGGTCTCACGGGGCTCCTGGCCATGTGCTCCCAGCGGCTGCTAACAGCTCCTGGCAGCAGAGAGTTTCTCCTAGGTTCACAGAATTCAGATGGATCCTCTGCTTGGAAAAGCAGCTGTCGTCAGAGATTTGTGATCTCCCAAGTCCTTTGTTCAGTCTTCAAGCTTCCTCCTTGCATGGGCAAAATCCACTGTCCCTGTTGATCGTTCAAGACCATCGGTTACTTCTGATAGCGCTAATCAAAGGATACAGGTGCCAGAGAGCAAGTTAAAGATCTCTGAGCAAGGAGCCCCCTGCTCCTTTTGAGAGGGCATTGGAGATCTCCCAGTTCGCAGCACTTGGTGTGAGTTTCTATTTCAGGTCCTGCTTGCTGGAGCTGGCTGGAGTGGTTGATCGGCTTAGTGTCTTGCCAGGATCAAGGCTGGAATAAGGACAAGCTGGCTGTGACCCAACCCAGATAAGTCTAAGGTTATGTTGACTGGCTGGGGAAGAGGGAACTGTGACAACTTCTGTTCTCCACAAGGAAAATTGGCTCTTTAATGTTCCGATTTTTGGACCTGGGTGTGTTAGTGAACTGGCTTCTGTCCAATAAATAATAAGAAGAAGCAAAGATGGCTGTTCTTTCTTGGCTGCTCTTCTGGATCAGGAGGTGGAGTCCATTCTTTTGAATGTGGGTCTTTCCCAGACCTAAAACAGATTGGAAATGCCAGGGCCACCCCTCCTAAGCGTGTCCATGCAAGGGGTAATGCAGCTTTGCTCTGACCAGCCTGAAGCAGAGAACACACAACTCTGCCCTTTCGCAAACAGCCATGGAATTAAGGGATTGCGATAAAGAAAAATAAGAGGCAAAAACATCAGCAACCTGCATATTGAGAGCCGGAGTGGTGACATCTTCAGGACAGACTAGTAGAGCTGAGGCACCTGCATACTCATTTGCCATCTTTCAGGAGCAGCATTCTGCCCTTTACCTAGGCTTTCCATGGCAGCTACAAAGGGACTTAATGGCCCTGTATCAGGAAACTTCCTCTTTCGGAGGAATGTAAACAAAGGAAAGCGGTGATTGATCTAACAGACAAGAACCCAAAGGCCGAGCTAGCAACCAGTGCCCAAGTGTTGACAAAGCAAAGCGTGGGGTGCGGCTCCCTACGCACACCCGTGGTTTATTTGAGCATGACCTCCAAGGCGGACAGCAATCGCCCTGGAGAGCTTTATGGAATAATGTTGACCGTTAAATATGAGACATTCAACTTTAAGACTGACACCTTTAAAAAAGAATAACCCTGAAAAACTAGATCATATCTTTTTGATTACAAAACTGGTATTGCGTATGCTTCCCAGCGAGAGCAGAAAGTGCCCCTTCACAGAGCCATGGAAGAGCATGTATGTAGATTTCCTAAAAATCTTCTCAGAACAGCAAGAGAAAGGACCTTTACTCTTGTGTCCTCATGAAATGGGCAGAATTTGAAAGGAGAATAAGCCTTGATGAACATCAGTTCTCTTCTCCAATAAGTGCAGCAGGGAAAACAATGTCCTATGGATACCTGTTCTTTTAGGCTACCCTGCTTGTTGGAGCACTGGATTTAAGCTTTTGGGGCTGCAGGGCCTGAGTTCTATTTTTAGACTCGCTTGGAAGGTATAGCCAAAATTTTCAGCCAAGCATTTTGAGTGCAGTAGAGTACCGATTTACAAATGGAAAATAATTAGAGCTATATCCTTTGATTGAACATAAAGACAACAGAAATCTTCAGGCAGAATTTTCTGCTATGATCTACCCACGCTGCATACATTGATGTCAAAGAAAGGCATCTTCAATACAGCTTGTAGAGAGAACATAGCATGAAAACAGATGCCCAAAGCACATATCTTAGAAGAATATATTTAGCCTGGAACCGTTTTACACTAAGAAACAATTGTGCAAAATACAGTTTTCTTGCCAGCATTATTTTAGTTAATAATGAGGAAAATCTTAGCCTCCTTAGTGTAAAAGATAATCCGGTTAAAATGTGTGTGGTGGAAGGAGTAGTTTTGGATGTGCATTGGTAAAAAAACACTACCATGACATTTAATGCACTCAGGTCTTTAGCTCACCCTTTGAGATTACAGGGTAGTAAAGGAGCAGCCTTCCATCTTCAGCAATGTGTAGGGAAAGGGACAAGGTAAAGCTGACGTGTTTGAAACTTGTTGAGTCAGTTTATCGGGTGGAAATCTGCCAGTGGGCAGTGAAAGGTGATACATGCGGCTCCGCAAGGCTGTGTGTTGCATTCGATGGAACTATGCAAGCGTGTGAAATGTTAAATACAATAGAGAGGGTTCTGGAGGTTTTAAAGGACCCATGTGAAGGAGGGAGGAGAGACCCGCTGAGGCTCCCGCCACACGTACAGACCCTCAGACACATGGACTCAGCTCAGGGCCTTTAGTGCTGCCACAATACTGCTGCTCGCTCAGTAGCATCTTACAGAATTTACCATTTACACTGTGCATATCCACCGCTACTGACATGCCAAATGGTGCTTTGTTTTCGCTCTTTATCCTTAAAGAATTCTAGAGTTTGTTACAGCACTGCAAGTTTGAAACATTCGTAATTCTTTGGCAGTGAAGGAAGGAACGTACTTCAGACACTGTCAAATTTAATCAATATTCGTCAATTTTGGGCACAAAGAACAGGCCTAGACTGAGGAATCTAACGTAGGCAGTATTGAAGAGCCTGTCATTATCTTTCTATGAAAGGACGAGCTGAGATCTAAATGCAACAAATCAACAGTCGCAAAGTACAGAGGATACTCTAAAAGATGAAATATCACCTATTCAGATAAGCACATGCTTTTTTCAGTGATTCTATGCACTCCATTCCAGACTAATACTGATTGACCTCCTCCTGAAATCAGTGTGTAGAAAATATCCCACAATATAATTATAACACTATAACATAGAGTTTTCACCTACAAAAGTATTCAGAATTCAACTCATCATTAAAATCGGTATCATATTAACTACTTAGCTATTCTTAGATGGGGAAGCCCTTATTAACATTGATAAAACATTGAAGAGGGAAATCTTCGCTTCTTTCTAAGAGCTCTCTCTGGCCTCAGTAAAATTCTCCTCTTGGTGTTCATTGGAAAGAACTTCAGTCAGAATTGTTAGAAATAACACGATCGCTTCCACCATGAATGGAGCACAGAAAAAGGCTTTCGGGATGTATTGTAGCAAAATCCAGAAGACCATTTTCTACACATTATAAGAATATTATTACTATTATCATTATTATTATTGCTAACATGTCAATTACAGATAGATAAAAAACAGTTACATTAAAAGGAAAAAAAAATGGATTTAGGTTTCTATTATTAGTGCAACTACCAAATTGAACTGAATGACTCCTTTTTAATTCAAACAGTTCACACTTCACGGTGAGTGCCCAGTTATGTTCACTTACTTTATTAGCTCCTTTTTAAGTAGAAATTCACTAACTTCTATATTCTACATTTTGAAGCTCAAGCCAGCATCCTCCACCCTGCAGCCCTTTGCTGCAAGGGCGTTCTTGAATCTCTACTTCACATGAGTACAAAGCTAAAATGATAACGGCAGCGCTATTGCCCTGTGTGCTTCGAGCTCTCTCCGTTTTATATAACCCAGGAACACAAGTAGGTTTTTCTTCGGTTGATAATAACTCCAGATGTGGCACAGCCGTACCTATGACTAACACACTCAACAATAACATTCATAAAATATATCGGTCAGGAGGGCAATCAAGCACACAGCACTGACCTACATCACCTCTGGATCTCAGCAGCCATGGAGCATTGTCATCCACTCGCAATAAAGGCACAAAACCCAAGGAAGATGCTGCCTCCAATACCACAGCTATTCCAGCAGACAAAGGAAGCTGCCTTTGCATCCCAACCTCGGAAGAATGTAGTTTGTGAATAAGAAAAATTCAGCTGCTGAGAGAGATTGGATTTTGATTTATACTTGTTTGGGTCAGCCTCACAGCAACCATGAACGTCCCTTTCTTTCCTCTTTGTTCTCACTGCTGTTTCACTCCACTTTAATAATCCTTCAGGCTGTCTTGTTAAAGGCATTTTCAGCACCATCAACAAATTAAGAGTTTTAAGCAGAGACACATTTTCCAATGACAATAACTGGTGTGCATCACTCTACACAGTCTTGGCATCCTTTCCTATGGTAGCAACACTGAACTAGAGTGAGGCTTGGCCTGCTAAAATTTGCTGGTCTTGTTTGCCTGGGCATTTCTCTAAATATACTACCATACCTAAATAAGCTGACAATTATATTTTCATCACTCGTTATCTGCACTGGTCTAAAACTGATACCTGTAGCCATCGAGCAGTGGTATTAGGGGAAACTTCTACCAAATCTGCAACTTTGCTGTTTAACATCCTTCTTCAAAAACATGAGCCTGCCTCTGTCACAGATCTTATAAAAACAGATATTTTCACACTGAAATGACTGGATCCACATCTCCTTTGGCTCTGTCAGGTCTCTGAGGATCACCAGCTCCCCATGCCCAAGATGTTGAGGGGAAAATGGTTAAGCTTTCCTGGGATATCTTGGAGCTCCCATGGTGAAAGATGGCTCTGCCCCGGGACCTGCTCTGCAGGAGGCGGGTGTCCCAGGCCGAGGTCAGTCGTTCCCTTGCTCCATACCCTAAACCGGTTCTCAAACACAGCATACGCTGTGGTTGACACACAAAGCTATCGATGACTCTGACACAGCATCTGCTGTACCCAGAGTGGCAGGGAAAGCAAACAGATTGTTGCATGTCAAATCCACCTGATTTTGGAGGAGTGCCTCCCATTTTTTGCTCTGTCTGGAACTTCTGAAGCTTCCAAACATCTCTGACTTGTCTAGATTGGAATTTGGAGGTAGGATGGCTTCATAAATGCATTGAGAAATAACACTTAGTAATGGACAAACCTGAATCAATGCATCCTCCCAGCTCCTTTGAGATGTGGCTTGGCCAGAAGAGCCTGAAATTGTGCAATCCCCTGGAAGAGCAGTGGAACACGCTTGCTGGCTGCAATACCTCCCAAACGAAGCTCAAAGGGAGGTGGCCACTTCTGCTTTTGCAATGTGGACAAGTGTCCACTCAGACTCACACTGAAAAGCGCGTTCTCAGCACTGCAGCAGGCGCTGGTTGGAGATGACTCTGCATGGCGGCTTCGGCATAGCTCAGGCATGGTTATGGGGTGTGCGTGGGGCAAGCGATCAATGAAAGTGGACTTGCAGCATAAGAGGAGCAGGTTAAACCCAAATGACATCAACACCTCCTCTGTTTAACATATTTAAGTGATACAACACATGAAAAATGTATGTAGAGGCCTAAAATATTACTGTTCTATTCCTACCCTTTCCCATCCTCTGAGTCTGTCAGTCAGTTTGTTAATCTGCTGTTAATATTTAAGCACATAAAAACACCCCACTCATGATGAGCAAAACTGATGAGGGCTCAATTACATTAGACCCTATACACACGAAAAATAGAGCTTGGTTCCAGGGCTGACAGGGCTTATGGAGTGAATAATTCATTTAACGACACTGCAGTATAGCTCTTATGGTGACATAGATTACAAGTTAAAATTGAGTAACGTTTCTGAATGTTTTGAACGATGGAGGAACCCGAACTCTTCTTACTCTCCGTAAATCACAGGGGGTGGATTCACTAGAGAGCAGGGACCTACATGATTCTGGGGATGGAGCCATATGTTTTTGGAAATGTCACACATCATCCTGCACGCTGAGATACAGCCAGACAGAGGTAGCTATGCGGAAAATTATGACCGCGTTAAGTAACTGTCTCGCCAACAGTATCTCCTTAAACAGTTATTCCGAAATGCCCTGTTCACACCTATCAGCAGCTAATTGCAACCTGCCTGTAAGATCACCGGGATCATATTGACACGTAAGGAAGTGATTATGAACACAGACCTTCCTAGGAAGCAAGGGCTGTCCCACTTTTCCGCAGTAATGTTGGAGAACAGAAATTTCCGCAGCGCTCTAATGGGCTACAGGGGTGAGCTCACAATAAGCACTCTTTAATTAAGCTCTTTGAGAAAGTCAGGCTCCCACTGGGCTTGTTGTGAGAGCAGCAAAGCTCTTGATTTATAGCAATTCAATGCCCAAGCTTCCTAATGCTGATGTAGGACACCAAATCACCAAGACCTCTCCGGTGTAATTAAAGGCAGGATGTGCTCCTGGCTGGCTCTGAAACGGAATGCGCTCAGGTGTATTCCTGCCGTTTGCTCCTCTGGTTTATACACTCTGTGTTACATAATAGTTTGCATTTGTGGTATAAATGTTCAGTTAATTTGAAAGAGGAAAGAGTCAGTCACTTCCAGTCACCTCACTGGAAGGTTATTCAGGATCTTCTGAGCTCTGCTATGCCATAGATTTACTGTTAAGTTTTGAGAAGGCTAAAGCTTCTCTTTTTCTCTGTTAAATTAAGTGAGAAAAATAATTAAACTCATCAGCATGCAGGGTTAATTAGTTACCTTTGATTTTCAGAAATGCTAAGCAAATTCTAGCTCATTGCTAGCACTCCATAGCTTTGAAAATCAGACCGCATGGTGTTATATTTTGCAGTTCATAAAAGTTAATATTGTCCCTAAAGTCTAAATCCACCTGTGTCAGCTGCCAAAAGCTCTGGCTAGGTCATACAGCACATAAGATGTCTGAGTTAACTACCGTTTGAACTAGTATTTGAGCACCCAAATACACAACCCCCTAGCATGGGACGTGAACAACAGGCACTAACCAAACGTACACACTTTCTGATCATCCTTCCACCACTTTTAGTCCTTTGCAACCTTTCATTATTCTTCTTGAATTAATGGAAGAACTGCAGCAGTGTTGTCGTGAATGCCAAAGGCAGAAAGAATAAAACTCAATACCCCTGATGATATTCCTTCTAGCAACAGCATTGGGACTGTTTACCCGTGACCCTGAGGACAGGCATCGCTTTCAACCCTGTGACTCCAGCTTTCCACCTTTCTCCTACATAGGACTGGATTAGTTCCTACCAGAATGCCTGCTATGGGCTTCTCCTGCGTAGCCACTCACCAAGGCTAGACAAAACAGAACAAAAATAACTGTAAAACTTGAATCACTATTAGTATTGTTACTTTGTCATCAAATACGCAATGGCAATATTGAAAAAAAAAATCAGTCCTCTAGTTTGCTCCAAATCACCGCAGCAATAAAAAATGTCAACAACATAAAATACCAAGACATCTCAAGCTCGTGAGTGTGTTGTGGCCACTACGACTGTTTTGGGGGTGAAGTTAATTCCTTTTCAGGGGCCAATTTGAGGCCTTTATCACATTCGGCTCTTCCGAATATGTCCCCACAGCAGGTAGGGAGCTCTTTGCTCAGGACTGGATTTCACTGCACACATATCAGACAAACAGGATTTGGTTCAAAGGAAGAGTTTGAAGGGGGATTTTCTTTCAAGCTCTGTGACGTGTAAAAATACCCAACCTATCAAGAAGAAAGGCATGAAAAAAACAATAGAGAAACCAAAAGTATAAGGGCGGAATAAAGGCATCCTTTGGGATAAGGCAATGGAACATGTGTGGGTGGAAAAACACACAAGAGAGATATGGAAAGTATTCAAAGAGAAATTACTGTATGCCCAATGGTTATGTGTGCCATTGAGCTATAAATACTTCAGGACTGGAGATGAGGATAAAATTTATACAAGGAAGTAGAATAAAAGTCCTCTGATGTGAGGAGAAGGGCTCTAAATTGATAAATTTGAGGTGGAGAATAGAAGAAAAAAAAGGGGGAGGGAGGAGAAAAACAGGCCAAATAGTGAAGCAAAGACAGCAGTGCAAAGCTGTGCTCTCTTCATCCGTGTGCTGTTTTCTCAGTGTGCACATATTTAAAATGTTACTCTTAGCAATGCTGGTGTCTATTCGGAATGAGCATCTGTCAAGAACGGGGCTGCCTCGATGCTGCACGTGACAGGGGCCACGGATCCGCTAACGGGGCCGGTTTATGGTGACCCCCAAGACCAACCCCGTTCAAAGCTCACTGCTGCCTCGCGTTTCTCCCATTGACCCACGGGCACCTCTTGCCTCTCACTCTGCCTGAGACTGAAAATCCTTTGGGCTTCTGCCTGTTTTTCTGTTTGTACAGCAGCAAAGTGCCCCAGTTCCCAACCACGCACCGAGCCCCAGCAATGCTATGAATAACAATGTCAGTCCCAAGACGAGCTGTTACCTCCAATAACGATGCACATTTGTTCCCGTTTGCCCAGATTCATGTCTTCCTATTGACATTTATAAGTGCAGATATTTCACACCCACAGGTGACAGATGTGACTGTACAAGTAAAACGTTGCAAATCCTGTAACAACCGCTGCGCATCGGAGAACCATCCACAAGAGCTATGGCCACAGGTGGGAAAAGCTTCCAGTAAGGGCAATTAGCTGTGTGTTACTGAGGGAAGTTGGATTCCCAAGGACAGAATTCATCTCTCCTGACTTCAGTTATTTAAAAGCTAGGTGCCTATTCTAAGCTAATCATTTAAACTCTTCTAGAAAAGTTCCCATCCCAGAAGATTGCACCAAAGGGCCCATCTCTCACCATGAGCAGCTCATTGGAGGCAGCACGGGTGACTTAAAATGCAGGCATTTCTGTTTTCCCTAAGTTTGGATATGCTGTTAGCAAATTTTTTTGAGGGGGGTGGGGACAGGGAGTTGCGAATATTTAAGGAAAAGGTTGAAAAGCACCTTTAACCCATTGCTTTGATCTGTCATGAGCAGCCCTACACAGTGGCACCGTGAAAGTCCATCCTGAAGGGAGGACACCTCTGCCACGCTGTCATTTCATGACTGGCAAACACTTTTGCTCTTTTTAACCCTATAGCCTCTGCTGAGTGAAATAAGCCCTCCCTACAGCAGTGATATGAATCACATCCTCAATCATAGCTTTTCCCCCTAAGAAGCAGGGACAAGAAAGCTGAGCTTGGTGGCAGGTCCCTGCTGTAGAACCTGATATGTTTCTCTGCTGCCCTACTTGCTTTCTTGTAATTACATAAGCAGCGTTTGCTTGGCTCTTACTTTCTCATTTCCTTGTCTTGTTTTCTGTCTGATTTTTAGGACGCATTTTTACTCGAGTTACACTGACCTCTTTTGAGGCAGAGGCTAACACATTTTCTGACTAAAGCCTCTTATCTTCAATAACCTGGCACACTTACTGCACAAACCAATAGTTAGACTTGGGGATTCTTTTAATTGTAAAAGTGACCACTCTAATCAATAGTGAAACCCACCAGCTCCCGTAACAGAGAAGACGGCTACTCAGAAACATAGACCACCAGCAAGCAGCACGGGCACCCACAGAAAGCATCACAGTGATTTATTTTTCCCTTCCCTTTCATTCAGCAATAGAAAATATTTGAATACATTGTAGGGCATCTAAGCCACCTAGTTCTGGCATGACACAGTCATCTGCAAGTAATTCTGCTTTAATTACAGGGGAATAAACAAAAAAAAAATGGTAGCACAGCTTATATTCAGGCCTGCTAAATGCCACTTTCTGCAATAAAATGGGTATCAATGTACTCCACAGCAAACTGCCCTCCTCTCCCTCCCATTTAACGGTGAGGTCACAGCTGCCTGGGGCCGTATCTGCCTCCTTGGAAGCTGGAGAGTGAGGAGCTGGTGCCGGGGCAGCGTGGGCAGCTCACAAAATTTCAGAGCGCCACGTGGCAGGCGCTAGATCTTCTTTCCACCCAGTGACAGAGCCTGGGTAGCACAGGAAGTATTCCACCCCATTGCAATTATCCAGGATATTTACCCTCTCAGGAGGGAAGAGTGGAGCAGGAGAGCCAGGATGGGGAGAGAAGAGCACACGGGGATGAGACACCACAATACTCAGGTCTGTTCCTGCATGGCCAGGGCACCGCGATGCCCAGCAGCCCGGTAAGCGCCCCAGGCACCACACGGGGCTGGATAGGCAGTGCGGGACCAGGATCTTCTCAGCACACGTCTCTGCGTTGGACAAAGCTGCACTTGCAAGTGCACGATTGCCAAGTGCACGGGGCCATTGCATTGCACAGGATACGCAGCTTTGACATACCAGAAAAAAACTACGTGTTACAGGCTCCTACCTAATAGTTTTGCCCTCTCAGCCTTAAGCTAAGCAAGTGCCAACTCTGACACCTGCAAGACTGAGAACTGCACGATGGGTTTCACTGGAAAAGTGTTGCCCAAATAACCACAGGTTCATCCCCACCAGCAGCCTCTCATACGCAGCACGACATGACAACGCTTCTCTAGTCAAACACAATGGAAAATTAATCAGATGTTAAAAATTACTATTCAAAAGATACTCTGTGTCATAAATATCTAGATCCTCTGCAGCGCATTTGGTGGCGTGTCATGAACCCCTTCCTCTTAGTGAGAGGAACAGAAACTGCTTCTCCAGCAAAGGAGAACAAGAGTCATGATTTATTTTGTTACAAAGAAGAATCAATTGACGATAGTGAACTTAAAAATAAAATAAGAAAAAAATAAAAAAGCTTAATTATAATCTTTCTGGAGCAACCAAGATGGCTTTAGGTTATTTTACATAACTGTATTAAATCTCCCCTGAGAATTATTCACCTCCCACACTCCAGGGTGCCTGAGCTTAAAAGATGGCCAGTTATTTAACAGCTTCTGAGTAGTTAAAAACGTACCAGGACTTCTGGAAAAGAACAATTGCTGGTGGGTTTGCTTCATTATCTTCACAGCCCTCATACATTGGGCAGTAGATTGCTCTTTGATAATGCATGTTATTTGGAAATGTGTTTTGCATCTGTCCTGCTGTGTATCCAAATTGCAAAGAATTTCAAATATATATATAATGGCCAAACTTTGCAGTCTCTTTTCAGGCAGTATTTGCAGTATTAACCTTGCAAAACTCAAGCAGTTAGTTTGTACAGAGACAGCATTTTTTTGCTTCTATAATTTGGAAAAGGAAGCAACATCTCATTTTCTTGCATCGTCTTCCTAGGAAAGGAGAAGCAAACCAACTAGTGAATAGATTAACATTCTTTGTAAGGATGCAGAAAAGTAAATGGAAAGAAAAGGCAGCAAGATTTGGACCCTCTCATGCTTAACCCTTTTCTCTCTCAGGTTGGATCTATTCCTTTTGATGCTTGGTGTTTAAGGTTCTTTTAATAACAGCTTTTTGTGTTTACCTAGTATAAACTGTGAAGAGAAATAACAAAGTGAGGAGAGAACAGAATTTTCTTTTTTTCCTGGGGTTTTTGTAAGACCTGCAGATTTGAACAGAGTTTGCAAACAGGCTGCAGGAGTTGCAAGAAGCACCTTTGACTTCACTCAAATCTCCCCTACTGGAAGATTCTCATTTTTAACCTGTTGCTTCCGCTGTCTTTTCAAAGTAGTGGTAGCTCCCAAGGTAGGCAGGCAAAAACAGCAAGCAGAGACCTGGCTCCTCTTGGCAATAACCGCGGCACCGTCTCCTCACAACAGAGGGGAGATGTAAGACAGGGAATTAGGGCTGCTGGGTCCATCCTACAGTTACATCCTACAGGACGAGCTTCGCAAGAGGCCCGACAGGCCGTGGCCCCTGCACCCAGGAACCCCGTGCACGCTTGGCAGGGCAGAAAGGACAATATGGTCCCGAGAGTGAGGACTGTTGCTTCTTTGTAACCAGGAACCGAAGTGAAAACTTAGCATTAAGGTCAAAATGGAACAGAGGGAACATGTAAACAGGTCGCTGTATGAAAATCCAGTTGTCTGTGAACAGGGCAGAAAGGAGCATGGCCAACAGTTATGAACTGCTTGGGAAGGACAGAAGTTGGTGGGTTCCCAGGGAGGAGTGGATTAGGTGCTATTAGCAACCCGGATCAACAGAGAGCCCCGGTGCTTAATGAGAGGGTAACGGAATGGATGGGAAAGGGCCGGGTCACGTCTGCGGCCGGGAATCCCTCGGCACCGCGCGCGGATCAGCGCGGCGCCTCCCGTTACACTTGGCTGGAGCTGGGCAGGAGGATGTGCCAAAGCGCGAGTCTCCGAGCTCAAACGGGAGAGGGTAAAGCAGAGTTCACAGGCCGAGCAAGCGGAGGGAGACGCAGCTGAGCTGCTCAGACTGGGCTGCGGTGGCCCCGAGGACCTGGTCAGGAGCAGCAATGAACTGGACTGTAAATCGTGTGCGGGAACAAGGGTGCTGGGGATCCAACGACAGCTCATGGGGTGACAGACAGGCACAGCCTCACCCGCTCCATGGCCAGGGTCCAGCCTTTCCGTTCCACGTGCCCTGACCCAGCCCATCAAACTGGGATACGCAGCCTACGGGCCCGGCTCTGCTGGCTCTTACTCATCTGGGTCTTACTAGGCAGGAAAGAGGAACTCTTGTTCCCGCTCTCTCCTCCTTTTGTCTATGTAAAAGTTTTCTTCTGAAATAACGTAGACAAACTCATCTAGAAACAAGCAACTCGGGTCAATTTTCCGAGAATGCTTTGGAAGGCATTTGATTTCATGTTTCCTATGGTGCAAATTTGGTCTGAGTGACTTCAGCGGAACTACTTTGAATTCGCCCCCCCTATAACTGCTGGCCATTTTTGAATACAAAAAGAAAATATAACCACTGAAAGTTAATATTTTCAATCTATTTTTAAAAGGCTGCATTTGAGAGCTAGGACAAGTGCTCTCACCATCTTCTGTTAGTATAAAAAGTACATGACTACCTTGGATTATTATAATGGTAAAACTGACAGAGAGGTACAAACCTTCTCTTAATTGCTGGAAGGAAAGTTAAGAATATCTAGTTGATAAGCTTATCTTATTCACCTTCTGGGTTCGCCACTTTTAAATTCAGAGGAATAAACATACATCATTTACACATGTAAGTACATTATGTCCTTCCTTCCCCTTAAATAAGTCCCAGTAGGGAGCACTGCAATTGAACTGCCAAAAAGGAAACCTCAGAAAAAGTCAAAACACATGGTTTTAAAGCTTGAGCACATTAAAAATCTACATTGTCTGTGTGACAGATCTATATTTTATAAATCAGGCCTCTAACTAGCTTTTTAAAATATAATGGATCAGTCCCAATTACTACTTGCAGCACAGCTAGCGAGGAGTGGGGGATATAAGTGGATATTAAAAGGGAACAGTTTAAAGAGCAGTCCCAAGCACTAAGCCCCCTCCCTCCTCATGGTAAAAGAAAAAAAAAGTCCCTTAAGTACCTGATTCCATGAGGCTCAGGGAGAAACCTGCAACCAGGGAAGCAATAATGCATGTTGGAAAATTTTTACAAGTTTGTGGAGTGTTTCAAAAGGAATCAAGTGCTATTTGAAACACGGGGTTCATGTCTGCAATGTGCAGCCCTGGATAGTGAGCAGCACCATCAGGTTGAGCGCAGGTTTGTGTTTGAAAGGACAGTGACAGCCTCCCTCCCGCTGCAGAGCGGCAGCAGGAGGCCACAGGACAGCAGATCGAGGCACATTCCTGCTCTGCAGACTGCAGCAATCCCACCAGCCATGGGGACAGTACAGAAATCCATCTGGAAACCAGACGGGAGCTTGGCGATTACAAACCCTTCCTCCTTGACATGCTCTAGTGAGGACAACCATGACAAACACAGAGAAAGCCTTGACTGCGTCAGCTACTGCAATGCAATTCCTCTTGCATCTTCTTATAATAACGGTGTTGTAGGAAACTTCAGGATTTTTTACCTCAGTCCTACTTAACTCCACACTAAGCTCAAATCCAAAATTCAACGGCAATAAACTCTTGTTGGGTTCCTTTACTACTGCACTATCAAGCAGGTACCCAACTCTACTCATCTGATATTAAAAAGCTGAAATATAAACTCCAAGGCAGGCACTCAACTTGGCATATAGATCCTTTAAATAAGTGCCAAGGAAAAAGGATTTCCAAGAATATCCTAAAATAATCCGCAAATAATCTTCCCTTTTCAAACCAACCTGAGATTAGTCCTATAGGAAGGCACGCAATCTCTTCCTCAGCAGAATCTAAGACTAAACTGGAAAATCAAGTTGAAATGTTCTTGAAGGAGCACATGGGGATTAGCAGAGGGTTAGGCTAGGCAAGCACAGTTTCCATTGAAAATAAGAGACATTTAAGGTTTATGTAACTTAAACATTGCTGCTGTTCAATGAACTGTAGAAATTAAAGGGTAAAAAAAAAAAAAAGAAAAAAAAAAAGCACCAAGCCATCTGTGCCTCCTGTCTGTTCAGCGTGGGTTAGAATCTTAACAAAGACAGATTAATGTGTGGAAATGGAAAGAACCACACACAGAGAAATGCAAATAAGCAACAGGACTGCAGAGCCCAAGCAAGGGCTGAATCATAATGTTGAGACAAATGGAAACAGCAGCTTTTCCACAGTTTGTTAGGAAGTGGCTTTTGCACCAACTCAACCTTTTCACTGGTGAGCAGAGAAGAAGGGAGCAGAGCGAGAAGGCTGCTGTACCGAGTTGCACCTCAATGACCACTAGTACCTAGAGGTCAGTGACTGCAAAAGCTACGAAGGGCCGAGAAGAAAGTGTAAAGCAGGGAGGGAAACTTCCATGGCCCTGAACCCTAGGGAAGGGAGAGGGGGAACTGACCTACAGGTTCATCCATGGACCACGAGGCAGGACCCCTCCAGGACAGAGCCCTGCCAGATCTGAGCTGCTGCGGACTCACACTCTCCTATATTACATATAGGCAGTTATTTTTATTAATCATCCCCAAATGACCCTGTTATCCAGCCTTAAAGAACCCAATTTTAACAGGTTACACGTAGAAATAACAAGAAACACACTTAGCTGAAATCAAAAACAAAACTCCACAAAATTTTTCGGTCGCATTTCTCACAGAAAAGTGGTAGAGCAACCTGCAGGCAGCACCCCCGCTCCTTCCAGGTTTCTTTTCCCCTTTCCCAGAGAAGATCTGACCTCTAAAATCCCAAAGGCTTTGCAGTTGGTCAGGATCTATATTTTCTAGGAGAATACTTCAAAAAGCACCTGAAAGCCAACTCTCGGCTAGTCCCTTTGCACAAAAGATGTTTTCTTTCCTTCCTTCTTTCTCCCTACCTTTTCCTACACCTCAGTGCATCTCTGCACTTTGGAATTCTCCCCCTTCCCCTCCCCTGGTCACTCCTCAGCCCTGGAGCATCAGTGGCCGTTCAGTGTTTCCGCCCTCCCTGGGGCAGAGCAATCCCCAGGTTTCCGCAGCCCAAAACGGGTGTCTGAGCCGAGTTCCCCATCCCTGAAGTCAGCACCCACCGCAGGAGCAGGACTGCGGCTCACATCTCAATCCACAGAAATATCAACAGCCTTTTACGAAAAAAAAAGTGATTTTTTCCTAAATGCTTTGGCAACCCAAAAGCTTTGGGAGCTGTTATTAATAGGTTGGGCGAGCTAGGAGCAAGCTGGCTGTATATACTAATGAAAATGCGCCTGAGTACTTTGGAGCCCTGGATTTCTATTTTTAGGGAGATGTGGGTAGTTAAGTAACCCCTGGCTGTTTGTGTCAGAAGCAGCGGCAAGCGTCCTGCTTATGGAAAACCCCAAGCTGCAAAGGAAAGAGGAATGAAATAATATCCTATAACGCTGAAAGAGAGCCCTTCTGCCTAGGGAAACCCAGAATGGAACAGAAAATCCCAAAAGACAGGGAGCCACAGCGCAATGGCTTCACTGCTGTGTGAAGCCAGCAGCCCTGGCCAGGGATTTAGGGCAGCAGGGGAGGAACAGCAGTTTTCCCATTAAAACTGCAGCTCAGGTAGGCAGCTCTGTATCCCCAAAGCCATAGGGTCTCCCTAGAAAGTCTCTCATGGTCACACCATTTCTAACCTCTTCCTCTAGCAAGACAAAACCAAAAGGGTGAGAAGCAGAAGCAGAGACGCTTCACTTTCACACCGAGTACAGATGAAAGCAGCTTTCATCTTAGTGTAATCAAGGGAAGGGACTGTGCAGAACTTGCTGTTTCCTACTCATCTGCAGATGGAACTGGGTTCGCCACTCACTCTGGCATATCTTGGGTCAATGTGAGTAAATAACTAAGTCCTAGTATTGCAGCCAAGGCTTGGAAAGGTGCAAACATGTCTGTGATGGCAAAGCACAGGTCTCCCAGCTCCCTGGACCCGTAAGCAAGTCCCTTTTCCACTGCACTTTTTCTCAGTGGTAAAAGGTATCACACTCCCTTAGGAATAATTAGGAACAGCAGCTAGAAAGACTCAAACTCTCCTCTCTGGAACAGGGCAGATGTTTTCACTAGCAGTAATGACAGTAAAAGGTTTCTCTTTCCTCACGTTTCACACACGCAGAGTGAATCAGAGCCTCCTCCTGCTCTGACACCCAACAGCATTAGCTGTCCTCATTGCAGGGCCCTCCTGCTCCCCATTCCAGGAGATCCCGCTGCATCCTGCCAAGGCCAAGGCACGCTGCCCTTTAATACACTGCCCCTGCAAGGCCCGAGGTTTGGAAGCTCCAGCTATGGAAGACCAGGAAGACAGAGCCAGCCTTCATAGTTCCCCGCAAAAGGGCAAAACAGGACAGCCAAGACAAGGAGAAGCAAGGGAAATTCCAGTTGCCAATCTTTTTCCTGATTTGAGTCTCCAAGGAGATTCTCCAGTTCTTGGAAAGTCTCAAAACTCAACAGGACAAGGGCCTTAACACCCATCCCTCTGAAGATGACCTTGTTTTGCGTATGAAGCTCAGGACCTCCAGATCTCTTCCAACAGAAATTATTCTATGATCCTGTCTCATGACCATAACCCCTAAAAGGAACTTCCACAAGTGTACATGCTAGTATGAGGCCCAGACTTGTTCAAACACTCCCTCAGGTTGATTTGCCCAATTTTCAGCAAACTTTCTTAACTCAGTGCTTCGAGGGGGTAAACTACAAGCATGAAAATAGTCTGCTGGTCCTCAAGACTGTTCTCAGACTGGTATTTAGGCTAACCATATCCCATGTCAGCCAAAAAAAGCCAATTCTGGAATTCATTTGCCTTAATCACTTTGCAAAACAATTATATTTTTTTGTGCAATTAGAAAAATGTGGTTAATATTGAAGTTTGCCTCTGCCCTTTTAATTCACCTGGAATCATCTTAGCGCACTGCAGCATTTGGAGAGCTGCAGAGAGGCAAGCAGCTCAAGAGCTGATGAGAATCTTATGATTTGATCTGTGTAGCAGCCCTCTTCTATCTTTAATAAGACCTGAGCATTTTATTAAGGTATCCAAGTGGATGCTTGTGATCCTTCTGAGTACAGTACAGGTGCTTATCTTAATGGCATCTCTACCCATCACTAGCTCAGACTATTTATTAAAGACAAAAATGGAAAAACCTAAGTGGAACCATTTAGACGTGTCTGTGTGCACAGGGACACAGTGAGCCGAGAAAGACAGTTCAATTCTCCAGTTCATTCAAAGTGGAGATTCCCAATCTCTTCTCTTCTGGCTCTTTTCAGAATTCAAAATGAGAACACTCAGTGAAAAATTCTCCCCACGGACACGCTAGTTTTATTCTGCAAACCTCTTCCAACACCTCAAATAGCTAACCCATGCATCAGTTGCAGATCTTACCCACTAATAAAGGCTGCATGGAAGGAAACTCTCTTATTCATCTGAGAGGGAATGTAAAACTCTGATACGAAAGAACTCAAAGCTCCCAAAGATATTGAGAAAAGTGGACTGAGTGATTCCCAACACTGCTACTCCAATGTCCCATTTGGCAACGAAGGAGCCACTGCTGGGAGTAGATACATTACCCAAACCAAGGAAAGAGGAGCAATCTCTCTCCCCTAAAGCTTTTTCACCTAGAGGAAACCTGGTATTTAGAAGTCAAGAGATCAGAATTTCAGAACTATCCAGGATCTAAAACCACAGGAAGAGGACTAGAGAGTTGCTCGAAAGAGCTGCAATTACGGCTGCTCCGTATTCCAGGCACCGTTGTACTTTACCAATTGTCGATAAAAATGGTCTTTGCTGCTGTAAAATTCTTTCAAAAACAAATACCTGCATGCAAACATTACCATAACTTTGTGCTGATGACAGAAAAAGAAATGCCTCCTTTCACACAGCCCTTATGAGGACAGACAGCAGCTGTGGAGCCTTTCACACTTACAGGGTGTTCTCAGATTTAAAAAAAATCCTACCAGGTATAAATGAACAGGGAAAAAAAAAATATATAATATAAAGCCTCAGCATAATTAATCGAATAAAAATATGCTTGTGTCCAAATTAATTTATGACCCTAAGTACAGCTTTATTTCACCCTCTCCCATTTTTCAAATCATACTTGAAAATAAATATTTTTGTTTTATTTTTTCCATGGGTAAAACAGAGAAGAGAAACACATGCATCGTTCTTTGCAACCTATTATTTTTACATTCATAAATAGCTGCTGTATTAACAAGCCAAGAGAACGCAACTGTGTATTTAGTCCCGAAACAAATTTGGTATGAGCAGAGCCAGTGCTGGCTCCTCTCCCTTGGGCCTTGCTCTAACATATTTCAGCTTTGACTTGCAAAACCATCTTTCGGGAAGGCAAATGACACAGCTCCATGTCTCTCTGGCTGCTTGCCTGTCTCCAGATAGCTGACCACGGTGCTAATGAAGGTAAATGGTAGGAATGGGATTTTCAGAGAATCTCTCCACCCCTCTTGCCCTCCAAAAACCCCAACCTCAATCCCCTGCAGTCTATGTACCGGTTACTGGGCTGAGCCTCAGTTTGCACAGGCCCATGGAACAGACATCAGATGATAAGAAGTTTTAATTGCTAATGGCCTGGTCTGGATTTCAACACGCGACACAGAGATAAAGGTTTCTATATCCTATTATCAGTCCCCGGAGCACCTGTTACATCTTATTAAGCATAACTAGATTCACGGGTCAGAATCTCATCCGTGGAGAGAATATATATTTTCTTTTATGGGAAGAGAGCATTATTAGGACATTCCATTGCCATAAAAATGGTTTGCAAGTTCCTAGGCAGAACCCTTATACCATCCTTTGATATCTTTCCTTTCCTGCTGCAGCTGCTGAAGTGACAATCCCGGGCTGGAGAGCTTATTTGCATAGCAGGGATGAGGAACAGAGTCAGATTTCTGCTCTTTTATGTTGCTTTCCACCTCAAGAAGTCTTGGTAAAAGCAGCTTCATCACAAGCAGAGCCATCAGTGTTTCACGGTAAGAGGGATCAAGGCCAAACGCAGCTTTGGCCTTTGTATATGATCACAAAGCAGAGCTATGCAAGGGCAGCAGCAGCGCTGAGCACGCGCGACACGACGGTTTTCCCAAGCAACAGACCATCACCTCCCACACGAACCCAGCACCTCACACAACTGGGGGCTTCAGGGTGAGACTTCACGTTCATTCTCCAGCCGTCGCTGGACCGACTGCCAGTGCCAAGGGAACTGCGAAGCAGCAGTGACGATGGGGACCCTGCTGAGGGCACAGCCACCAGGAACCTCTGCGGCTCCGCGAGGTTGAGCCTCCTGCCAACGACCGGCCTTCCGAGAGACCACGCAGTTGGGCTGGCATTTCACGACATGGCCACAAAAAGAGTTGGATCCCTACTCTGGAAGATGGAGGTTCATAGGCTTAGTGGATGGATTATCTAACCCCACCCATCTCTGAGCAAGGTGTTTTTCCCCAAGTTGCAGATAGTCAGTCAAGTCCTAGGCAAGAGACATCAAGAGGCATGTGAAAACCATGATGCTGAGGGTGGCCCTTGCAGGCTGCACACAACAGCTCCTGGGTGTGATGCGGAGGCGCTGTCATTAGTTGCCATTTTAGCTTTGCAAGGAGCATTAAATGATGCTGTTCATTCTCTGTCCTAGTACATCTGGTCCGGCAGCAGAAAGCTTTCTGTGAACATCTTAAGCAAGAGATTTTGCAAAGCACAATCTTACCCCAATTCCTACATTATTTTTCCTCTTCTGATTTCTTTTAGATGAGTTTCAGAAGCACTGAAAACTCGATGAATCACTTGGGTGAATGGCCCACATAGTTTCCTCTTAAGTCAGCTCTGGCAGCAAGCCACTGAACATATTCTGAGGCTTTGCTTCTAGTAATATTTTTATTGGGAAGATTACTCAAACACCTGGAGCCAGGCCAGCCCTCCCCAGTGCATCCCACTGTTGACACTTGAAAACAAGGGGGAGGGAGGATTGGAATTTGGATATGGACACTGATCAACAGAAAAACTTGCCCCCAAGATCTAGGAAACTTCCCTTCGGATATAACACTATGTCCAGCTGCTAATCTGGGAAAGCTGAGCTATATCCCGCTGGTGTTAACGGCTGCTGGCGCCGACCTCCACAAAGCGACGGAATTGGCCCTCTGCGCTCTCAGGAGAGGCAGCTCCATGGAGCTCCTGCGGCCACATGGGGACCACAGGGCCTTGGTGGTCACCATCTCCAGCACCAAGGGACAACCTGGTGGCCTGACGCGCAGGACAAAGCGGGGGGGATATCTCAAATAGAACTCCTCAAGTCTCCTTTATTCCAAAACCCGCCATCCTGAGCTAGGTGCAAACATATCCCAAGGGACCTTCTCTAATCCATCCCCTGGATCCTGCATGTAAAAGACTACATTCTCCCAGAACTGAATTCTGATCGATGCCATGTCTCTGCGCTCTGGTCAGCTTGGAACACTTGGAAGTGCTGGACTTTAATAATTTACAAAGGCCAGACTTTTTTTTTTCTTCTTTTTCCTCCTTCTTCTTCTTTTCTAGCAACTGGATTCCTATTAGCTTTACGTTTCCTTTCCAAAGAGGAAGCCCCCGTAAAGCGGGCGTGCTGCAGACCAACCACCTGAAGCTGCACAGAAGGACGAGTTCAATCAAACCCATCGTGCTGGTTTGAAGCGCTGCTCGCGCTCATTTTAGACTCATTTTAGCATGGCAGGTCACAGCAGTATAAACATTGTGGGGGGGGAAAGAAAAGGCCGAGCTGGCAAACAGTCAGAACTTGCTGTTCCTGACCCAGTAACCTACTTTTGGAGCATCACGTAACACGAAAGCCACCCCCAGCTCAGACTCCCGACGTCACCTCTTACTTAACTTCTTAGAGGCAAATAGTGGGTCTGGCTGGGAAGAGCTAGATGACATGTGGTCATCATTTATTTCGTTCTGGCCACAAGCATCGTTTGAGCCTAGACAAAAATAGGAAGGGTGGTTTCTAACCTCAAGTCATTCAAAGGCACCGTCTGAACACGCGTGCTCCATGCAACAGTTTGGGCTTTGCAGTCCACCACGCAGGCACACAGAGGAACCTGAGGTTTCTCCTACAGCACCATGCTGCTTTCAGCACCACAACCATGTCTAAAGAAACCACTCAAAGGAACAGTGCATAAAACTGTTTTTTTTTTTCTTGGTTTTATTTCTCTCTCTACATCTTTATTTCAGCTATTTATATCCCATCTCTCTCGCCCTCACCTGACATGACCTTCAGAGATCATAAAGCTCAGTCTTCAAAGGCACTAAAGACCTGAGAATCTTGAAGAAGACCTCAACATCTAACAGGGAAAGCTGCTCTGGTGCTGGCTCTCCACTCCTGATATCCCTTCAGTGGGGCAAGCGCGGAGATGTCCTTAGCAGGGCATCTGTCTTCCCTTTCCCTCTTGTTTCCCTCCGGATTTCTAACCTCAGTTTTCAGCAACCTGAAAAGCAGCCCAGCTGATTCTTTGCCGCCTCCATCCAGGCTAATGAAAGATCTTGGAGAAGTGCTAAATATGGAGGGAAAAAAGGGCATTCTTAAGGACCCACAGGATTGTATCCAACAACCTCGTAAGTATTGTCCTTCCTCTGGGACAGCTCCTGGAGTGCTGGGAATTCAAACTTGTATCTTATTTAGGGTCTTTCTTCATTTTAGGACAAAAGCACCATCCGTAGTTGAAGCAGACCTGAACAGTGTGAGTAATTTGCAGAAAAGGAGGAATCTATGGCACTTATCATCCAAAGACAGTCCCAGCCTCCACACCTGCTGCCCAAATGGGTCATGCAACAATCCCAGGCACAAAGTCGGCATCCCTCTCCCAGCTGGGCGGATCACATATTTTCACACTGGGAATTCCAGCGGCTTTTCCATCAAAACCAGCATGGAGATGCACTAAGTACTTGAGTAAAGTTTTCAAATGGTTTTGTATTAGAAATAAAAAGAAGCCAAGAAACAGAGAAAGGTACCAACCCAGTGGTGCTTGAATCGATCTGCCTGCCTTAACACGCTGAGAAATCAGTACCAAATAAGTAAAAGAAACCAAAAGACTAAATATATGTTTTACATTTGTAATTGTAAATTGTAATTTATAAATTTAAATATACAATTTATAAATATACCGTTTTTGAGAAGCTTAATATTTTAGCGCAAAAAATACTGGGAGACCAAATATGATATTAGGACAGGGTGAGAGAAGCTGGAGGGAGTTCTTGAGGGAAATGATTTTTCCTGGAAAGTTTTTGCATGCTGTTACTTCCATTGCATCTCTCAGGTGAACACAGAGAAATATAGAACAAGGAGAGAGGAAAATCAAATAGTTTAGTCAAACATTCTAGCTACATGTGTTTAAAAAACTGGCTAAAGAATCAGAACAAAATGCCTTCAAAGCTATTCAACCTTTCAGCTGGCTCAATATTGACTGAGATGTTATTTCTGTTAACATTTTGAATTTCCTATAGCGGGGCAGAGGGCATTAGGATATCTCAAAAATTCTAGTTACATTTTCTTGTGCCATCACAAGTCTTTTTCCACCATCTCTTACCAGCAGTTTTAACTTGACCTAAGAGTTAAAGCACATGGAAGTATTTCACAGTAGCTGGCATAGCACAAAAGTAAATGTTCTAATAGACATAAAAAGTCATTTTTCTTTACTACAATGTCTAATTTAGATCTCTGAAATTGTAAAATTAAAATCTATTCTAATCCATACTTACACAAAAATGCATTTCTAGCAGATTATAGTATCTAACTGCTTATTATACAAAAATCTTGGAATGACTGTATTGTAAAAAAAATAATTGCCTAATTATGAAGTCCTGATGAGAAAGACACCATTGTCATGAAAACATCTGGGACACCAACCCCCCAGAATGTGTGAAATTTCAATAGGCAGAGAAAATCAGGAGGCAGATGAAAGAAGAATTATTAAGAGGTCCAGAGAAAAAACATCACCCATTGCAATTTCTATATCAAAGTGTGGGTGATGACTACAAACAAACCAACCAGTAATAATCTATTCACAGCAGAAGAGCAGCAAACATTTATGTGGAGATAAGGAAAAATTAACAAATAATATGCATATTCTTGTGTAACCTTAGGCAAAAGTATACATCTATTCTACCTCTCTATAATTAGGACCTGGAAAAATATTCATTACATCAGGGTTTTAGAAGACAATTTGATGCCTTAGAACAACAAAAGGTTTGTCCAGCTTGAAGTGAACAGCAATCAGTACAATTTCTATAGCATTTAACTCACATGAAATACCATTTAAATTACATTTGAAGAAGAAAAAAGGAACCAAAATGAAGGAGAGGGAAAGGTCAGTTACATGTAAATAACAGAAATACTGAAAAAAATAAGAGAAGTTTGACTGTTGTGTTGAGTTTGGCCTCACCACTACAACAGGGCTCATCACCACCAAGAAACCTGCTTTCTTTTGCTACTTTTGTTCTAAATGTTACACACTCAATAGTGAAGTTGGCAGCTATGGGTATTTTAGCTGCTTATAAAACAATGAAAGCTTTTCTTGAAAAACTAGGAGTGAAACAACATTGTTATCCCAGATCTGCATAGGCTGCAGCGAAAGCACCAGAGGCAGCAGCAAAAATGTCTTTGGTGAATCAGGGGCTGCAGCCTAGGAAAGCTAAGCCTGGCACTTAAGCCATCATACATTAAAAGTGTATCTAAACTCACATGAATGTTTTTCTCTTTTTTTTTTTAGGCCTGACCACAAACCCCAGACACACACACACACCCCTATAACTGGCTTTGAGACCTGGGCAATTCCAGGGAAGCCAATAAGGGCCCATTCCTCAGATGATTAAAAGTTAAACAGGAGCATTTGCATGCTTGACAGTTCCAGCAAGACTAGATTTCTTCTATCTAGAGCTCTCGCCAATGGCACTGACTTATTGATCAGGCTGAACCTTGGGCTTCTAAAACCGAAGCCTCATATGTAACTAATCCTCAGTGCCCCAGAACCAGACTTTATGGATGAGACACCGGAGGATGACGTGTCACTGATAGGATAAGGCTCTTTTTCACCAGAGTGATTAGAATGCAGATGGCATTAAAAGCACAGTAGCCTTCTCACATGGTTGCCATCTGTGAGTCTCTGCAAAAGGTTACATCAGGACTTCCATTATAAAATGCTGCCAGCTGAGATTTACAATGCAGTGGGCAGCCAAGTTCCCAGACAAAAAGTCCCTCCAAATCAAAACTGTTCCTGTTCATGTTGGATATTTTTGATCACTAACATGACCAAATCTGCAAAACAGCTTCAGCTTCTGCATCTGAAACACTTTCCATAAATGGTTCTGCACAACAGTCAAACTGGTGGAGTTGTTCATCTAATTTGGCCCTGTGTTGCGCTGCCTGTTTGCACTGTGTTCAGATGTCAGGATGAAACTTGTCCCCCATGCAAAGCATCACCACAAAATCCATACAGCACTTAAGTCTCCCCGAAGCCTGATATTTGGGCTTATAGGGGATTTAAGAAGCGTGAGTGCTGGGGGTTGGCCCAAAACATACTGGTGAATATAGTCACACGCACTAGGAAAAGCTTCCACATTTTCTAAAGAAGTGTTACTCTTCTGCTAAGCAAATAAAAATGTGTCTGTTATTTACTTTCCAGCACATATTGCAAGGCTCACGCTAATTAAACTTTTAAAACACGCAGTAGAATAAATCTGCATTGACATGATGTCAACAGAGTGTATATGAACCCTCCCCTCGTGCACTTTGTAAATATTTGCTTAGAAGAAAATACTTTGCTCTGTCCTGACCAAGAGATGAGCAAGTTCAGGCACCCGGGCCAGCAGCCCTGCACGGATTCCAGGGCTTAAAAGCTGGGAACCACAGATTTGAAATACAAGACCTCGAGCATCAGGTAAAAACATTAGAAAGGAGAAAACCAGAATACAATTCTAGGTCTGATTCTAGGCTTGCTGTTACGGCAGCTGTGCGGCATGAGATGATCTTGGTACAAGATCAGAGAGACCTAAGGATTTTCCCTGTGTGGTTTGAATTTTAGGGCATAGGTGGTATGGAAGGATGGTCCAAATTTAAAACTGTCTCCAAAGCTCAGTGTATGTAACACTAATAAGACACCCATCCTTCAGAGGAGCCAGGTTGCTGGAGCTCTCAAAATCCGAGCACTGGAAACACAGGCACACTGCAGCCTGTTACTGATTTACCCTTAACTGAATTTCCTAAGTACAGAAACTCTAGATACACACAGGTTTCTAAAACATACCTTTTCTTGTCAAAAGATCTAGTTATTTCCCCCACAAAACACCTTGTCTGACGTTCACACAACACTTTTTTAGATAACTATTCTGTTAAGGCAAGTACAAGCTAAATGTTAAACTACACAGTGACTGAACTCCTCATCAACAGCAAAGCTACCTCAGACTTCAACAAACACAAGTTTGTACCTAAAACCCCATGAAATTTCAGTCGTATTTCAGTCCCTTTAATTCCTAATCTCTACATATATATATTTCATTTACTTCTGAAGTGAGTTGAATGATTGTGCAAGGCTGGAATAGGGTACAAAGCAAACGTTGTGTACAAATACACAGAAATAGGCACAGCAGATCAGCATGGCACTTTTCTGGCCCTCATTTTACACGAGCTGAGATCCTTTTCCTGCTGCCACATCAGCTTTTGACATTTGCCAGTAACTCCCTGACCAGCATCAACTGGGTTTGGACAAATTTCAAGAGAAACGTAACTGGGCTAACACAGCATCTTAAACCTCACACGGATGACCTGACAAAGCCCATATCAAAAAGAAAAGCAGCAAACAATAAAGAAACCCCACAATATTAAACTGCCACATTACTCAGCCTTTCCTGCCTTTTTTCCAGAAATACATTATATATATATGTACACATTATATATATATATATCATTGCTGTTCAGGAAAGAAAAGCATTACTATTGATTTCTGCACAGGAATAAGATAAATACAGCTTAAAGACAGTTATTTACATAAGTTTTGGTGACTCACTCAACAGATATAGAAGTCTTAATGCACTTCTTCCCTCTCCTACACGGCATGTGTTCAGTGCTTTGTCTGGAGCTATTTCATGACACAATGTCTAATTGGGCTTTTTTTTTTTTTCCTCTCTCCTTATAAGAACTGTTTCTAGACACCAACACTATTTTCTGCTTCAATAGCACTGTTACCTGGGATATCATTACTGAGCCACTCACAAAGCAAATCCATTGCATCCCACCAAATTTCAACACTGGGGAACACAACATGAATTTCTCATTTTTGAGTTGCAATGCAATAAGCTTGTCCATTAAACAAAACAAAAAAATCCGATAAATAAAAAACACATCCCCAACCTTTCTTCCTAGCTGAAGACAGTCCTCCTACTGACTTGATGTTAATTTAGACCCTTATTCTGCAGTTGCTTCAGTGAAACCAAGCAGTGCTTAGGTTCATCTGGTCAGAAGGTTTGTTATGAAAGAGGAGAGATTAGCTTTCACAACTTTTGTGTTTTAATAGTTTTCATTTGTTAGGCAAAAATCATTATCATCAACTAAAAAAAGTTCACCTTCCTCAGTTTCTGTTTCTTAGTTTCAACTTGCTAAGGCTCAATTGTCTTCAGCATCTTTACCAAAAAGCCTTACCAGTAGCATCCAACTTAAAAAGACCTAAATAAACTATCTCTCCAAAACAACAGAAACCACCCCAAAGCTAAACTAAAGTGCAAACAGAAGCAGGGTGCCTACCTTGCCTATCCGCAACAACAAATTCTGGTTTGTCTAAACACAACTGGGCTTGCAAATGCCAGCAGTAGCTCACATGCAATGAGATGTCACTTTAGGGTAAGTTCTTTTCTAATAGTGACAAAGATTTAGACAGCAGCAATGTTATTTAAAAACACATTCCTCTAACAAAAGCCTTGGTTTAGGGTAGAGAAGGCCAAGCAATGACCTGCAGAACACACTGAATGTGGCACCGGGGAGCAAAGCCAGGGCTGGATCTCACTTGCTCTCACAAGGAACAGTGCTGAACTCCTGGAAAGCGCCTTTGCCCAAAATGAAATGCCTAGAAAGGGCCATTTTCCAAGAAATATTGAATGTTCAGGGTCTGAAATAATTAGGTCCACACAAACCTAGACTCACTCCTGCTCAACATGATCACCACTGCCTCTCTGCTTTTCTGTGCCACCGACTTTAAATTGTGCCACTTCTCTGTGAGACGAGCTATTTTTAGGGATATAATGCCAGCTTTCCAACTCTGGTAATTTAATTTACTAATGATCTTTGATGTCTGTACCTGTCTGTTTTTCATTTTGGAATGCTGCACAGTCCTAGATTACAGGGAAAATGATCACTTGCATAGTAAAACACAGAGATCCGGCTCTTTTAAAGACCTCAATGAAAGAACAGTATTTAGAAATAATTTTCAAATACCTACATAGGGTTTTCAAAAGACAGACTCAAAAGCTTTTCTCTTCTTTTCTCTCCCCCTGCATGCTTGTAAAGCCTCACAGAAACAGACAATTTCTGCACTGATTTTTGATCCATTACACAGATAATGGAGAGAATGACATCTTTATGAATTTTACTGCCCACTTGTTTTTCTTTATGGAAAAGAATTAACTGAATTTTAATCTGCAGGTTTTTAAAGTATTTTCTGTAGCTGTTCTGATTTGTATGCATAATTTAAATAAAAAAATATCCATGTCTCAAATTAAAAAACAACACACATTCACACCTGGAACAGCTCTGTTTCCATGCTCTTTCAGGGAATTTATTCTCAGACCTCTCCCACCAAACCCTTTTAACCCATAGCAATCCTGGGCACTGGCTTGCTTTGAATACCAGTTTTTGGAACAGGACAGCAAGCAGGAACCAAAGGGGCTGCATCTTTGTCTCTTGAGCTCTATTCTCAGGTCCCACAAACAGTCCCCAGTCAGATATACTGATATTTAACTTCAAGCCCAAGCAGTGACCTCCATATCAAATGGACAATTTTGGTTTAACCACCATGGTAAGCACGCATCAATTTGACAGCCTACAGCCCTCCAAAGGAGTCTTCTTGGTTGTTTCTCAGTATTGCCCATGGGTTCTTCAACAAGCTCCTCAAACCCCTAGTAGATAGACCTTCTATCTGGAAAGCAGACTGAGTTTGGGAATGCTTTTAAGGCATAATCCCTCAGCAGATCTCTCCAGTGGCAACGCAGCATGCTGATCCTTGTAGATTTAGTATGTAATGAACCATCTAAAGAGCATTTGAAATCCTAGAGTGTCCACCACCTCCTGCAAACTCTCCATAAAAGTCCAGTGGATGAGAACGGCAGAGAACATGCAAACCAAGTAAACTTATCAGTAATCATTTTTCCCCACCTTAAAAGGTTATATGTGGTCACTATTCCAATTAAAAATGATCAAATAAACATGCTATAATAGACCTGTATTTTTCAACAGCCTCTATTTACAGCTGATTAAAGCTACCAATGATGAGCTCTTTAGTAAGACACAAACTATTTGAAATTCAGAACGGTGATAATGTACTTTCAGCTCTATGTTTAGCAATCAGTAACCCAAACACATCCGGAGGCAAACACCAGCAGAGCCCAGGATGTGTTTTTCTAGGGCTAAGTCTGTGACCCCATTCTTCTGATGCTATCACTTTATCCTCATTATAACACATCAAGAAAGAATAAAAAACATCTCCTACGTTAACACGCTCTTGACTTCTACAAACAGCCTTATTCAGCAGCCCTCAGGCTGCAGTTGCATGACCACCTCAAGCTCATCTTGCCATTGAAGAGGCATTTTATCCATTCCCAGGTTCCCTTGCATGGCCAACCACAGTTGAAAGCTAAAGGTGGAAGAGAAAGCTGATTCAAAAAAACAACAGACAAAAACTAATTTACCACATAAATGCCTGGGCTGATGCAATAGAGATGGCAGGAAGCAGAAGACAGTAGAACTGCCTTTTTTTGGTGTTAGATCATTACTCCTGAATCCATATCCTTCGTCACCCTACACATTATTTACAACAGCCATCAAGGAGTCTCACAAGCTCCCCAATACCTGCAGGAAATAGTAGCGATCTCAGTTTTAGATCTCAAAAACATGAATGCTGTTGGTTTTGGTGGACTGATAGCCAGGAACTCCACACTGAATCTACATCCCATCACTAAGTGATTTAATAATGCATAAAATATTTCCCATCCCCTCCTTTAAACCATCATTTAAAAACATTTTATTGTCCTGTTTTCTTATACTTTAACTCTGCAGCTCCCTTGGGCACATCCCTTCCTTTGACTGTTGTGGGTCTCCTTGTGGGAAGCAGACAAAACCGCCTGCTGAAGCTGCTTCCAGACACATTTTCTGCAATCTCCTGATTTCTAAATGCACATTGTGATCGATCGATTTCAAACACTAAGCACTACCTATTGTCCCAGATTAATAGAGCCCTCTCACCTCATTTAGAGCTTTTTATAAAACTACAATAAAGACAATACTATTAGCAAACATCCTCTACAGTGGAGCACTGCACAAACAACAGGACAATTCACAGAGCACACAATAAAGATATTCTTAAACTCTATTAAATGCCACAGAGAAAAGGCTGTTAAGAGCAGATATGAAGATCTGCAGAGAGGAAACTATTCACAGCATTCACCACAGTTTTATTGCTCCATAAAGCTTAGGCACTATGCCCATATGCTTCAGCATTATCTGAGGAAACTGGATCTGTGACTTAATGTTTACATTTATAAACATTTCTGTAGCATATATGTCCCTAAAGATTAAGGATGTGAGGCAGAAATGGATGTAAGCACTTTACCATTAAGCAGCACCTCCCTCAATGGAATTATCAATTCACATTTACGGATCTGCTAAGCATTTTGGCCAAATGCGTGCCAAAACCAAGATGCCCATTTCTGAAAGTGGCCTGGGTCTTGCAACCAATGTGTGAAGTGTCAGCTTTAAAGACAGAGAAACAGGATCACATTTACTTTCTTACTCTGTAGGTATAAAGAATTCATAGTTGAAAACCAAGAAGAGATGAAGGGAAGTGTAAACAGCGCCCAGACCTTTCTCACTCTCCCAACCTATACCAAAGTTATATTGAAGTGCCTGTGCTTTATAGGCTCTAGTACAGGTTAAGTTACAGTAGGGTCTTTCAGCTGCAGATTGGCAGCCTGTCAGGGAATAGAAAGAGAAGATCCTCTCTGAGCACCACTAGCTCCCACAGGATGAGAGCTTTCGTAAGTGTCCTATTCAACCAGCTGGGGCCCAAGGCACTGGATTTTTCTATGTAAGGCTCCATTCTAGCTCCTCAGGTTGCTTGAAAACCAGTGTGCTTGGTTTGCAGGCAATGTATGGAGATAAAAGAGGGATTTTAAAAAAAAAATCCATACGGTTTCTGTTCCTCACAAATTCTGCTCCTTCAGTTTGACTGTGTTTGAGACAACAGTTTCCAAGGGACAGCTGTGATCTCAAGGAAAGAAGACTCCAAAATTGACTATGGTAGACTGGACTGTCATTTTGCCCACCTCACCTGCATGCTGTATTCAGCTTACCTGCAATCGGACATATTTAGCAAAAGTGACAGTTCCTCACTGACCAATATCATTAACTAGCCCTGCCATAGGAGCCAGACACGGTGCTCCATCTCCTAACAAAATCAGCTTATTAATAAACATACAGCTGGTAAATTATTTTCCACCAGCTGAAGTAGTACTTTGGGCAGAGGGCTGCCTGACCTATGGAAACTCAAAATCTAATTCTAGCCAACAGAAAAGCAAGTAAGTTCAGAAGATTAGTCTGAGGGACTGGGATGCCTAAGCATGGCTACAAGCCCTGTATTTACCTTTTCTGCTTATCCTTTTATTTGGCCAAATCATGGAGCCTACAGGGAATAGCAATCTAATCAAAAGGTACTGAGGTCAATGAAAACATTGCCATTATTGGTCTTCTTTAGACTCAACTCCAAGGTATCAAATAGCCTCCCTTCTCCTTCCCCAGCCAACAGGGCTCTGCACCTTCCCAAAGGTGCTTAGTGTCAGCAAGAATTTGACTGCTTTTCTAGGCAAATAAAAAGAAGATGCACACAAGGAAAGATCACCACCTGTTGGGTAAACATGTTTGTATTGTAATGTTAAGACAAATTCTGCTGAAACAAGTAATTAAGGATATGTTAATTTCTGCAGCAAAACACTTAAACTAGAAAAGAATGTATGAGTAAATCAGATTTAGGCAAAGACACCATACTTGCTAAAGGCTCGTTTCTATTTTAAAAGGCAATCAGCACAGTTTAAATTCAAGTGACAAAGTGGCTGACGACAAAGGTTAAGAAATTAGCCCATCAGACTGAGGGTTGCCCTTTACACACAGCAAGGCTGCATATGGCACCATTCCCCTTCCCCGCCGTGCAAGTGGAACTGTGCACCTGAGCGGACGCGGCACTTTGCAGTTAATGCAGCCCAAGAGAATGATTCACAAAGGTCTTGGCGGTAATTCTAGGATCTAGCAAGTCTGCAATAATTTCTTCAAGTGAAGAAAATGAAGTGTTTTTATTCTAAAGTACACCTGTGGGGAAAGAGCATCCCACTATCTAACAATGAGCTCTTTCTTGTTTAAAGATATCCTGGGAAATGTTCCAAGAGCTCCACTGAAATGGGAGAATACTCTGTTATTTACTTCAGTTTTTATTACTATGTTTGAAATCATTCTCCCTCTGTTCCCACCTCCCTTGCAAAAGAAAAACTTCATTTTCTGAGGCTGGGACAGCTCTAATGCCACTTACTCTGACCTTATTCCCCTCTTCCCAGAGTGTATCCAGAGACTTCAATGCTGAGTTTCCCTTACTGACACTTGGAGCAAACCCTTGGGGGCTCAGCCCACCCCACAGGGTGTGCAAGGGATGAACAGTGGCCACAGAAGTGGATCCAGTATCATCTCCTCGTAAAGACCTTACATTGCAAGAAGTGGCTGGACAGTCAAACTCACCTCTGAACCACTTCCAAGAAAACACAGTAGGTTTTGAGCCCATTTTAACACCCCAAAAAAATCTGGAAGCACCAGGGGGGCATTTTATTGCTAAATGAATCAAACAGCTTCACCAGCAAGACTGGTGGGGAGGGAATAAAAATTGGCACTCAAGGCAGTTGCCACGAGGTGGCACTTGGCTGATGTGACAAGGGTAGCTTGGGACAGGCAACAAAACAGGCAGTCGTTAACGCACCCCGTGGGGCTGAGGGGAGCCCTGCCCGCTGCTCACGAGCCAGTTATGTGGCCCAGGCCGTCCACCCCAGCGCTGCATCCCCTCTACTGCAGCCCCAGCCAGCCCTCTGCCCAGGGAACCTTCACCCCTGCCCAGAGCAGCACCAGACCTGGCTGCTTCTGCAGCGCGAGGACACTCGGTGCCCAGTGGCTCTGGGCACTTACGTTCCAGCTCCAACAATCTGCCTTGCTTTTACCGAGTTCTGCTCTGAACCAAGAGATTCCCACTGTCTCCCTTGTACAACACACCATTAGGCTGCTGGTGCAAAAATTTCTCAAGGACTTTTCTTCTTCATTTGCTCTTGCAGCAATAAACATGTACAAATATTTACAGTTTTCAAGTCCCACAAAGATGTAGGAAGATTTAAGAGGGCAGCATGAAGAGCACAACTGAAAGTGTCAAAAGTTTCAACAAGAAACACACAAATACCTCCCATTATGAAATACTTTTCCCTGTACAGTCAAATATGCTAAGTATTAAAATAAAAGCCACTTCTAACAACAGATGCCTTCATTCAAGGCTTTATGCTTATTCATAATCTTGGAATTGGGTTAACGCAGCCAAAGTTCCTAGGGTTATTCATGTATCTAATCACATACATTCTAACGTTCTCCTAGATACTGCTTTAGTTTATTGTAAATACATTCAAGTCTCCAAACTCTCCTCCACAACAGAGCTGCTGGAGTAATTTCAGGCAGGTGGTGACATCCCAAAATCACACTCCTGTTGCTTTCACATGATCCCTCAAAGGTGCATTCTCTTCTTTAGCCAGCACCACTATAGTTTTATCTGAGCATTTGTAAGAGAAATACAACTGTTCATTCCAGTTCTGGTCCAATCCACCCCAGAACTGACCAAACACTGTCACCATCTTTTGATATTATAAATAAAGATCTATTTGCTTCCACTTTATTTTTGTTGTTTTAACACATATATCTGCTCCAAACACAAATCCCAACAGAGGAGCTACAAGAGACTCTCCACTGGCCTTTAATGCTGTATGGCCTGAGGTGCAAACATTCAGTATGGGGCTGTCTCCAGCACAGATGAGAGCACTGAACATGTTTCACAATGCAACAAAGTTGTTTCAAATATTCACTTAATTTAAAAGTTTGTAAGTGGGAACAAACACTTCAGGAAAGCTGGCAGAACTCAAAGTTGTTTCTTTTGGTTTCCTAAGGTGATGGGCTTATGTAGTCTTGCGCCCTGTTCCCACCTGCTCAGCTACCTTCAGTTTGTTTGCCACTTTTACACCAACTTTTAAGTTTCAGAGAGGTTTCCTACAATTTTATGACAGCAGGCATTTGACCAGAGTGTTGTGGCCACGGAAAGGTATTTATTGCACATGGCAGAAGAGAAGTACTCTAGTTGCAGCTGAAGTTCATCAGCAGCTTCTTTTGGAAACATACCTTGACCCAAAATAAAGGGCCAAACTTCTCATCCTGGTGCACAGCTGATGGGACGTGTGCTGACGGCCAAAACATCCACCAGCCTCTGTCGGCACCGCCTCAGCGCTGTGCTGGTTTATCCCAGCTGAACTCCAGCCCTGCAAACATCATGAGACAGGAAGCCAAATGGCAAAACTTCAGTCCAACAGGCATCTCTCCCTGTGCTGTTTTAAAGGAAATAAAAGAATATCTGGGGAAACCACCTGTTGGTGCCTTTGGCATGGTAACTGTCAGCTAATAAAGCCCCACAGTGATAGATGCAGAGCTGTTCAGCCCTAGGTACTGCACTACGACATGACACTGCGACTTGAATGTCTCTCAGAGGAGGTACTATTCTTTTGGTTGCATGAGGGAAAGAATTTTTCAGTGATATTAAATTATCTCCACAGGGACTTTCCTAGAATACGCAGTACCTAGGTCAGGAAGACAAAACAGTCCCAATTACCCTTGTTGCCTACATCAAAAAACTCGCCCTCAAGCAGCTAGCTTCTCCTTGGGGAAAGCTCTTGCCGTGGCATTTGGTCAATAGGATTTTTAGCCACGCAAAATTTCCTCTGTGAGACAGACTCGGGAAAGCTGTTAACACAGTTGTATCCAGAAGTCAGTGACAAACAACAGCAGCAACAGTCTGCTCGTTCACAAAAAGAACAACAGTTTAATGGCAGAGTGCAGATATACCTAGAGCAGTTTAGCCAACAACAACGACCTACAATTGAATTGCAAATGCCAGCCCTGCAGAACGTTATAATGATATTTTAAATTTTTATTACTGTTTCATAATAGCAATTAAACACAGGCATGCTCATAGTGAGCAATCCACTCTCTATATAGGGCAAAACTTTCCGTTTCTGCCAGACTCACTCAGGTCACCAGCCCTCAGAACCCACCAGAGCAGGCTGCCTTCCTGGCCATGTGCAGGAATCAACCAGGACCCTCTGGGTTCAGCTGTGGGGCTGTAAAAGCCACCAGTACCAAAGTAACAGCGTATGAAAGACTAGGCAGCTGTAAGATTTTTCTAAGCCTCTGGTCACTTTTGGCTTTCTACCAGTGGCACGCAGGTCCAACTACGTACACTGCCTGAAGAGTTTTAGTATCTGAAGGTCTGACTCCATGGCTTTCATTCACATTTTTGCAATTCTAAAGAAACCTCCTTGGATTGCAGATATCTGCTCTATAAACTGGGGTCAGTCCTGGAAGCAGAAAGCTGAGGCTGCTGCCAGTCTAGCTGCCTATCTTGCTGCTTGATGAGAGTGCAGCACAGCCTACAAGGTGTGGTTAGCACTTGGGATGTATGTTTAAGTTCCCAGGAGGATTACCTATCACTTCCAATTGTTGCAATGATTTTTGTGACTAATTATGTGCTTTTACCAGCCTTTGTTTCCTGGCCACTCCTGTGCGTCTATTCAAGGACAGCCTACCCTAGAAGTAGGGAGAACAAGGGAGGTGGGTTGAACTGGTGCATTTTTCAGTTCAGCTGTGACCAAAGTTGTTCTGGTTCATTTCCAGGATGAAACTCCTTCTTGAAACTATCTGAAACAAGATCATACAGAGAAAACAGAAGTGGATGAAACAGTTGGAAAAGAAAAGCCCTTTCCCAGATACCTCCGGGTCCAATGCCAGCACACAGCACCACTCAGATTCTCAGCATGTTATCCCAGCTTTTTATTCCTAAATTTGGCACAAATGATGGGTGATAGTCCAAACAGAACCAGCACTATGGCAGGGAAGAGGCAACAGAAGGCAAGGAAGGGGCTCCCCAGAAAATCCATATTTGAGCACACACATCCCTACAGTGAAGCACCCTAGAGAAATTGCTGAAAGATGAGACCAACAGGACCTGGTGAGTGTACAGAGAAACAGCAGCAAAGCACCCCATGCTTCTCCATTTCTGGAGCAGAATCAGAAATATGCCTGCTCTGCCAGTAGGGCAAGTTCAGCTTGATTTCATCTTGTACACTGAGGAAGACCCTGACCTGAATGAGAATTCATCAGGCAGCGCAGCTCAGTGTAGAATCAAAACACATCCTGCACCCTCTGGCAAGGGAAAGAGAGGGAGAGAATGGACAGGAGAGAGCACAGTGGTATTTAGTTTCAACTCCAAGAGTCCTTGCAAGGAATACATCTAAGAAGACACTGTTATT
>JAWLRI010000229.1:1362228-1388146 GCA_034781795.1 Crypturellus tataupa
GAAATTGCTGAAAGATGAGACCAACAGGACCTGGTGAGTGTACAGAGAAACAGCAGCAAAGCACCCCATGCTTCTCCGTTTCTGGAGCAGAATCAGAAATATGCCTGCTCTGCCAGTAGGGCAAGTTCAGCTCGATTTCATCTTGTACACTGAGGAAGACCCTGACCTGAATGAGAATTCATCAAGCAGCGCAGCTCAGTGTAGAATCAAAACACATCCTGCACCCTCTGGCAAGGGAAAGAGAGGGAGAGAATGGCCAGGAGAGAGCACAGTGGTATTTAGTTTCAACTCCAAGAGTCCTTGCAAGGAATACATCTAAGAAGACACTGTTATTTTCAGCGGGACCATCGTCCTGGACCAGGAACCAGACCCTGGGTCTGTTACTGGATACAGACTTGCTTCATTACATCTCTTGCAATTAGACCTCAACCTGCAGGTGGAACCATTTGCTCTAAGCCTCCGGCAGGGATTAGCCAGGAACTGGCCATCAAGAGATAGATGCTCTATATCTAAATACTAAGCATATGTTCAGCTTTGTGATCCATTTTTGACTTAGGAAATGAACCCATGTGGATCCAGAAGAGACCCTAAACCCAGGTTCTAATATGCCCATTGCATTGCATATATCCTTGTCATTCGGCACTGCTCATACTACTTGGTACACCACTGAACCTACACCTATGATCTGCTGAATGTGCTTGGAGTCATAGAAAGTGAATGACAGGTTGCCATCTAGTACTGTAATTACCACTCATCTACTATCCTCCCTGGAGCAGGGAATGATGTAGCCTAAAGCAAGCACATACCTCTGACAGAGATACACTTGTTGGTCCCATCCATAACGTCAACCTGGCTTGTAGGAGTGCACTGGCTATGCTAAACACTCAAAAGTTTCTTCATAAAATAAAGCTGCTGCCTTTGTAGCCTCTGTGAGTGAACAGAGTGACCAGAACACATTCAAGTATCCATCACCATGGAGGTTCAGCATAAAAATCAGTTTGGCAACGTGTCCTCATGGAGACTGCAGTGAGACAGCCCTCAGGTCACCATCCTGCTGCGTAAACACAAGTCACTTGCTTCATCAGACAGGACCTGGTCTGATCTATGGGACCACCAGACCTGAGTTAAAAAAAAGGAGCAGAAGAAGGAGCAGAAGCGATGGGAGAGGAAGCGGGCCCACACATTGTTATTCCATCTGAACACTGCAAGGAACAAATGCAGAGCCAAAGTGACAGGGATTGTGACATCAAGTAGCTTTTAGATGGTAACAAAAAAGAGTCTAAAAGCTCAGCACAAGAGATTCGCAGTCCTAGCAGCATGCGAGCCTGTATCTAATAGCGAGCGATTTTTCTGCTACACAGTTCATTTCAGGACAACGTTCACCCTTGCAGTGCCAGTCCTGTAGCCTGGAGCTGCTCTGAATTTAGGCACCTGACTATTCAGGAACAAACACCTCCGTGAATAATTCAGAGCTTCTTGATTATTTAGGTTCACTTCACTTCTGTTTCCTCTCTGTGTTTGCATCCCCTAAACTTGGAGCTAACGGGATTTGTAACTCTGGATACACAAACCCCCTCCCCAGCCGTTCTGCTGCCGTAAGAGACTCAGCAGCTTCAGCTCTTTGGCAGACTCAGCTCTCTGGGCACACGCAGAGCAAGCTGCAACCCAGCACAGCCCCCCAGAGCTCAGGAGTCTCTTCCCTGAGCATCTTGTTGCAACCCGAGATCACTTTGTGCCCCCGCAGAGGCACATTAGACAGAGCAGCTCTGCAACGATGCATTGCATGCACAAGTCAGCTACGTTGTCACACTGGCAAACACATCTAGATCTCCAGCTGCAATCTTAAATCGCAACAGACACAGGTACCCAGCCCTCGGATGTACATGCTGCACTTGCTAGTCGCCACTAATGTTTTTCTCTTGGACTAACACAGAGATGTACCAGCTGAGCAACAAACAGGTAGAACTGTGTGTGTGCAAACAGCAATAGCAAAACACCCGTAAGTTTTGTTCTAAGCACCTTCAACACCTTGTGATCACTATCTGCAAAGCATTTCACTGCCTTAGCATAGTCTTCACTCACAAAGCTATTGCCACTATAAAATTTAAGGGAAAGCCATTTAAGCACAGTACAATATATACTTAATTATGCATTTCAGACACACATGATCTTCTTTCAGGAAAGTAAATGAAAAAAATATTACAAAGAGAGTATAGAGCTATTTCACAGAGTATCACTAGCCTGAAATAATGTTAAAATAAATGGAGTTTCAGGCAACTGTGCCGAGCAACTTCGTGCTTGCACGAAGCAGCAGCACCGGCTGTAAGTACATGCAAGCCTGTAATTTTGAGCAGCTTTTCAGCAATGCAAATACTAACATGCACATATGCAGCATGACCACAACAAGAAACATATTCCTGACTTACCTTTGAATCAGCCAGAAGCACCAAACCCTCTGAAATCTCCTGCAGAAGAGTTGACAGAGTTTTGCCTTATTACTCATAGAGACAGTTATATAACTGGCACCATTTCTGTAGGCAATGAGTATGTACCAATTGCACTTCCACTCAGAGATAATTCTCATTTCCCATCCCACACAGCCACATCTCCCACAACAGCCACTCCACGGCAGCTCGGGGAGGGGCAAGGTGGGCTTGGGGGTGCCAGTGAAAGGACAAACTAACCGTATCAAAAGAAAGTTCAAAAGGTCCCTGACATTTATTAAGAGATATTGCTACTATGAAAGGACACAGTGCAATAGTATAATGTTCCTTAGCCTGCTGAAAGCAGCTTGGCCTAGATTTTCCTGTACTGTTTGATGTGACCATTCATGCAAACAAGAGTAAAACTTTCTCTTTGCTTTTAATTAAGTACAGAACACTTAAAAACAACTAAAAAAGGGCGACAAATACAAAAGACCTTTTACTGCTGTCATCTGGATCTTCTGCGCTACTGTCGCACTGAGAATACACAGGAATCAGCCCCCATTGATTAAACTATTATTAGCAGCAAACAAACAGATGTGCTCAGTGAAAGACAGGACAGAAACAATGCTCTGCACTTCTGGACTAGATGCAGGAAGGGAAAAAAAAAAAAAAAAAAAAAGAGACTATTTTACCAAAGACTTATTTGGTATTTTAACAGAGGAAAAAGGAAACATTCTTGAGCATGATGTGCAAAACCAAAGAACACACCTTAATCTAGAGAAATAATTAAATTATTAAAATAAACTTGTATTGCCTTAGCTGTTCCCATGGACAAAACCCCACCAGCTTCCACAAGGCAGGGATCGGGTCCTGTGCTTGAAATCTCACCCAAAACAAAACGTAGCAGTTCAGTAGGTTCCTGTACCCATGAATAACTGGTGGACGCAGTACACAGCCCCACTAACATACAAGCCCTGTAGCTTTAGTGCAGATATAAAACTCTTACATAAGGCATAATCCTCTCTCAGACTCCTTATTCAGTGCTTTTGAGCTCCGCGCCATAGGAGCCTGCTGGCATTCTAATGGGTTTTAACCCGTCTGGAAACGGGGGGATCCCAGTTTGCCCCTCGCTGACGCCCGCGGTCGTTGCTGCATAGAAGCCACAACCTCACAGTGTTTTGAATTGCGCACCGTTTATGTAGGCTCATTTTTTGGTCCTCTGCAGAACTGGCGCTGTTGCTTTCTGTGCTGATTGAATCAGTAGGATTAATCTCCTGCAGAGTGCACTGAGGCTAATGATAATCAAGTTAAATTTACACTATATGATCAGAGTTTAATTAGGTACTGTTATACAACTCCTATTAATTACAGCGTTAATACCCTTATGAAATGCAGATGGGAGGGTGGGGCTGTGGTTGCGGGGGGCTCGGCTGCTCAGAACATTTCAGGAAAAAAGCCACATTAAAATGCCTTGCGAGTACCTTTATTTACCTGCCTGCTTCTGCTGGTGCTCAAGATGAAACAAAAAGCTTAAAAAAACTATAATCCTACAAAATGTAAATTTAGAAGAGATTAAAGACCTCCCACATGCTACACTATCACCTTCTGTTTACACCAAGAAGCAAGAATGTCATTTAAATTCCCAAGGAGCCTAAATCGTTATTAACACGTTCAGCTTAAAACCCTACACAGAAAAGGATGAGAAAGTACCAGTCAGTTAGTCTGTACTGGTATTAACTCAGCTGAAACCAAGGCAGCGCTTCCTAAAATTTAAAGCAAGCTTCTCCTTACATCGCTGGGGTTTCCCCCGCCGGCTGCCGGAGCGGGTCAGGACAGGGACAGGGCCAGCTCACACGCACTCACCTCTGACGGGGACCCCTGCTCCCTGGCGTGTCCCCTTGTCCCTGCTCCTGAAGCGCTTGCACAAGACGTGGGGGTAGGCGACCAAGCCTAACGCCTAGACTAGCCAGTTCCGAGACAGACACTCAAGGACAGGAGATAGAGCTGTTGCGTCTTCCAGCACCCCAGGCTGCAGGCGAGCGCCAGGTGGGAACAGGCACAGCAGATCCAGATTTACAGCACTCGGGAGCTGCCCCTTTTGGGCACAGGCTGCTCCGCGGGACACTTCACGGCAGAGACCAGCTCTTTGTTTTGGGTACATCTCACCCGAGGTGGCCCATACAAACAGCAGCGCAGCTTCCGTTCAGCAGCTGTTAAGTGTGCTGGTGGCTGGATTTAGTGAAATTGGTAATAGACTTAATGCTCTATCTCTTATTAATATAGTAATGCCAAGGGCCTAGCCTTGCAGCTGTATGGTCAAAGATGTAGGAAAAGGTCTACAATAAGTAATGGAAACAAGCACCACAAAAGGGGAGGCTTGTTAACAAGAACAGATGCTACTCTTGGACATATGGACACCTGTAAGAGCTTCCCATCCTCTGCTCCCCCTTCAAACCTCTTGCTCAATGAGTGTATCCCAGGGGGAAGCCCTGGCACTTTGCCATTGCTGATTATTTAAACCCCCAAAACACACAAAATGCACTTCTTCCCTCCTGTAGTTTCTCACCCTCTTCAGACAACAGCCAACTATCAAAGCTAACATGAAACAAGCATGAAACAAGGAAAAAACAATGTGTTATGGTAGATTACATAAAATACCAACTCCCCTGTCATGCCAAATACATCCTTATCTTAGTAAGCTCTCCCTACATCCTAAGCCTGCCATTTACCAACACAGCTGGAGCACTGCTGCTTGGGATCCAGGAGCAGAGTCCTGCCAGCAAATGGCTGCTAAATCCCATCCTACCTCCCTTTTCTCACCATCACAAACTTCTACATTTTGTATAAAGGAGTTTTATTGCCTGTGAAGCAATCCCACAAGGGTCTGCATGGCCCATATGGAGCCTCCCTTATGTCCAAAAAGCCTTTCACTCTGCAGAAGTAGAATTACACTCTCACCTGAAGAAGGTGCCTGAAGTGGCCTCCCAGGCACAGCCTGGTTTATACAGAGAATAGAGCATTTCAATTAAATAAAACAGACATATTTTAGACAGCTTTCATCCATGACTATGAAGCCTAGCCAGGACCAGGACATTACCACAAGGTTTGCCTCGTGCATCTCCATCTCCTCACTGCAGGACAACACTGTTTATGGGAAGCATCAGTCAGCCAAGGACTTCAGCGCTTTATTTGCTCCTGTGCCACATTTTGTCCCGCACTGCTGCGAGTAGCACTAGTGACACATTAATGGGAGTACAGCGATGCTCCTGAAGAGAAGCTTTGATTTAGGAAGCGGAGCTGCTCAGCCCACTCTGCTCTTGCTGATGTAGTGACCTGGTTTTGTCAAGTCTGTTTTTCTCCCTTCGCCTTTGATGTCATTTTAGAAGGCGAGTCATGAGATTTTCATGGAGGTACTGACTCAAAGTTGGACTAAAACAAAGCCAACCACAATACCATTATAAACGAATGAGGCAACAATTTCCCCTTAGAAGATTATAATACTATTTAGGGTTCTAGTACATTTATTTCTGCAGTTTAGTAATCACTTTCACGCTTCTCATCAGACTATATTCTAATCCATTTATATTTTAAGATTGTAACAAGTTACAAGGATTTTCATTCAGTTCATAATAAAATATGCTCATCCATTACAAGCATTTAAACAGCCCCAGCACTTTGTAAAAAAAAAGATCCCTCTTTACAAGCATGCATTTACAAACGAATTAGGCAACTAGTAACATGCTATATGGAACATCAAACTGCAAGATCTGGATTGTGCAAGTTACTTTCCCATTAAGACATTTATATACATAGACACATTTTCCTAATAGAATACTTTAAAAACACTTTTTGTATAAGGAAATTTGGAAATTACAAAGATTGTCTTCTGTATTGGGAATGCTGAAATGCCTATGCTCCTGAAACCAGCTGAAAGCCTTGATATCTCTCAGGAACAGGAGCAGGTTAATGGCTCTTTTGGCCCACTAGACATGAAATAATCAAGAATATTTTCTCTTGTAATTATCTTCAAAGAAGAAGAAAAACAACCTGTCAAATTATAAAGACATTCCTCAGCTATTCATATAGTTGCCTACAACTTTCCAGAAGTCTCACCCAAGCTTTTGGCTTGGTTTGCCCTACTTCTGACCAAAACCCTAACTAAGGAAGGAAGACATGGGCATGAATTCCCACCGGAGCCTGTAAGCTCTGTACAGCAACGTACAGTTCAGCTTCACATTTCTGTCACGGTGGAATCTCCTCTTCCATATGCTTCCCTGCCTGAAGTGTTTTTCCCCACTGGAAAATACAAAGCTAAAAGTCTAATGCTGCTTTCACCTTCTATTCTTACAGATGATATTTCATAAGGCAGAAGGACACAATTAACTTTGTATACTGTTTAGCACTCTATGGGATATAAAGCTTAACCCTTATATATGACCAATAAAGTAATTTTACCTCCATAGGTTCTTATATTGAGAACTACATTGATAGTTAGGCCCTTGCTGTGGAGATTTCATGGACAATAAAGGTACTGCAAAATCACCACAAGGACCTTTTAAGAGGAGTCTGCAAGCAGCCTGGCCACAGCTGGAGTTGTGCAGAAAGATGCTTGTAGCTCTGGCCAAGGAAGAGCACAGACATGTCTGCACAGCAGCCTCTGTAATTACAGCCAGGTCCTCCCACGCCAGGGAACAGCGAAGGGAGACGAGGGTTGTGCGTGGAGTTTTATTGTTCCTGGAAACCAATTTCAACCTTCTTCACTTAGTTACACACCAGTCATCCCAATAACTACAAAACACTATTATCAAGACAGGACTGGGTGCAGTGATTGAATTGGAGGGAAAAAAACATCATGTTCAGAGTGTGTATTTCTTTTTGCAAAGCTGCTTCTTTAGTTTTGCCTCTTCAGATTTTACCCAAAAGGAGTGCTTGGAAAAGCAGGTCTCGCTCTTGCGAAGATCCTGAAAAATTAAGTAGGAAAGAAAGGGCAAAACACTTGTCCCAGACTGAGACGTCAAATACATGTCACTGCTGTGGCCTAACACGCTACCAGCAGCCAAAGGAAAGTCCACGTGTAGACAAGACGAATGCAGGAGGTTAGCTCTGTTCCAGGTTACACAGTATTTGCACCATAAAAGAATCAAAAGCTTACACGTTAATATAACTGGCATCTCACTCAGCTGTTTAATAGAAGTCCAATACCTGTTCGCCCATGAGTTTGAGGTTACGTGCGCAATCCTAAAATTCACCCACAAGACAGCTTTAAAGGACAATTCTCCCAAGTAATCAATTTGTAATGCAACTGGTTCCTCAAACTCTCCCTAATCCTCAACAGCACCTCCATATGGCTCTTGTGCAGCTCCTGGCTTGAACTGCTTAGAAACAGTTTTTCTGGGGTGATGACAGCAAGTTAGATCCACATAAAGAATCTGGCATCTCCAAACCTACCTGCCAGAATCACCCCACATCAAGGCAGGCTGAGACACTCTGAGGAAACCTCCAATTCCTGGGCACCCCTATCAAAACTTTTTAATTTAACTAGCACTAACTGCTAGTGCTCTAAAAAGACATTTCTTCCTTTACTGCACTCAGAGTTGTGTGTGGACACATTGGGCCACAGTATATTTACTACTTCCTCCACATAAGGAATGCACAGAAAAGCTTTCTTTGTGCTTTCACACACAGAGACCTCCAGCACACACTAACATAACCAATTAGTGTTGGCAAAACACTTGGAAAGTGTAAAGCACTGGAAAAGGACTTACTAACGATTATAGGTTTCATTAAATGCTAGAACTCCCAGAAGCAGAAAAGGAAGGGGGTAGCCATGGAATCCTTAGAAACACAAGGGAGGAGACTGATTTTTTCCCAATTCTGGTGATGTAATGAATTAATACATTAATACATTAAATTAGGCAATGCGATGGAACAGAGAACAACCCCTCTATATATCTCAAGCCATCAGGGGCATCAGGCATCACAAAGAAATAACTCTCTGACAGAGCCAAGAAGCTGCATATCAGCTCATAGGTTTCAGAGCCTCCATCTCCAAGGGCAGCATCCTGGAGCTCTGCCTAAACCATGGTCCAGGTGCAGCCTAGATGCAGCTATAGATGCACGGGCTGGATTCCCGTGACTGAAACCAGATGTCAGAGCTACTGGAGGTGACAGGCTAATAATGGAAAGGCAAGTGATACACAGCAGCACAAAAATTTTAGGGGGAATAGCCCTATCCGGGCTGCAACAATATTCCTCTCAGTCCCATACCTTTCAACTTCCACCCATATCAAGTTTATTATTAACAAAGAAAAAGCTGCATAAACCAGCACTGAGGAAGTCTGCTCCTGTTTCTTTCTGATCAATAACCTGCACAGTGTTCTGTGCTTTCCTCCAAGGTCTGCTGCTGTTCCTGGGCTCCCCTTCCATCACCCTACACATACCACATACCAGCCACAGTGCCCTAGGCTAAAAAGTGAAGGCTCTACTGGGGCTGCAAACAAGTCCTTTGTGCACAGTTAAAGGGATTTTAATTCACACTTAGGCACTTGATCCTAGTGAAGGTGCTGACTAGCAGAGTGCATGGAATTCTGCATCTGAAAAGACTCTGCTTTTTCCCTTCTTTCAGGTGACTCCCTTCAGGCCATAAAAATGATGCTAGTTGAAACAGAGTCCTCCTCTGGCCGCAAAAGCCAAGCTTGGGCCCTCCTGCATGCTCAGCGCACAGCACTAAGACAAGAGTCAGCCTCCAAGTTGACCCATTATGATAGACAAAAGATAAAGTTAAAATAATATTACAACTATGTATGTGCAAAGAGATACTAAAGGTAGATCTTGTTGACCTCCTAAATGAAGTTCATCATCAAATGGAGACAGAATAGCCAATGTTTTCACAGCCTAAGTAGGGCCACGTTAGCCTTGCTGAAATAGGTAAATACAACTCTCATTCCAGTGTAAACTCATAGACGAGACTGCAGCAAAACCAATCTGTAATCAGACCAGCAATCGCCAGTAAAGCCACCAATTACCTGCTATGGACTGATCTCCACAATACTGTTTCTGAGGAACACGGTCAAGTTCTACCAAAGTGAATCCTTTCTTCCACAATAAGGAAAGGAATAATGTCCTGTGCCTCAAAACCCAAACACCAGAGGGTTTAGATCAGGATTTGCCACATGGGACACTCAGAAGACCTTTACTCAGAAATAAAAAAGAACCCTGTTCAAATCCTGTAAGTTGACAGAAGACTCGGATACCTTTTATTCAGTGACTTGCACTGATCTTAACTCCTTCCTTCTCACCTGTAACTTGGGGTGCACCCACACTGCAGAACAGCATGGCCATCCTCAGTGCAACATTAAACAAGCTGCAGCCACGTGGGAGTCAGCTCCAACTACGGGTGCAATTTCAAGGCAGGAGGGTTTCAGCAGTAGCATTCTCCTCAAGCCCTGTAACCTTGGTTCATTTCTATCCTCCATGCTGCCCTCATTAACACCAGCACAACCTTTGACAGGAGTGGTTCAGGAAGAACACTAAAGGGTGGTTTTAACTCAGGTCAGTAGAGCATCTTGTACATAGGTATGCTCTATCAGCTGGAGGATTAGCATGCCTGAAGACAAAGTGTTACATGTCTGTCTGCTGCTGTTTATTTGTGCATCAGAACTACAAACCCTCTGGTATCACCACAGAGAGCTCCGAGCACACCAGGCGAGAATCACTGTAAACGTGAGCAATGAGTTAAGCCGAACGCCGTTTTCCTCATTCCAGGAAAGAGCTTGACAAAACTGCTTACTGCCCAGAGATGCAGTTTTATTGTGGCAGGGAACATTTCCTCTTGTGAACTCAATGTTCAAACAAGCTCCCCGGTGAGGTAAGCACAGGCTGCCTTTTAATATAAACACAAAACTCACATTTAACTTATTAGCTGGAGGAGGAATATAGATGAGGCTTGGCTGAATTTCATGAGTCATCATTTCTGTAGGATAAAAAGCAAGCTTGCTCTTAAAAAAAAAAATCAATTCATTTGCTTGTGTTGTGTATTACAGATAGAAGCACTTTAATAAGAAGATTAATAATAACAGTTCCACCAATTGTTCTAAAAAAAAATGAAAGTGAAATGTAGCATTTGGATTATGACAGAATATTCTTTAAATACAGAAAAAAATATTTCAAAATAATGTTTTGGAAAAGGAAGAGGGAGACAAATGCAGACTGAGGAAATATATTCAAGCATGGCTAAACTACTTAAGAGCTAAGACATGTACATACCCAAAGCCATATATGAAAGGATTATATATTTTTTTTGTATATATTAATTTCATTATCATTTATTCTTTTCTTTATTTTTCCAGCAGTATCATGTCAACACTTCCCCCTGGCACCATCATATATATATTCTGGACCTCGACCACAGAACTTATTCCCAGCTCAATTTTCTGCACCAATGAAGGGATGGTGGCTTTGAAGTGCGAAGCTGGACAAAAGCACAATGCCAATGCTACTGAAAATATAATGGAATCACACGGCCAAAGTGCAGCATCATCCTCTGGTGGCGTGCACATTTTTTATTTATTTATTTATTTAAAAAAGCAAACTGTCTCAGTAGAGTTCAGGGAGACAAGACAAACACAAAGTAAATTACTGAATCTGCCTCACTGGTGAATCAGTTAACGTACTGTACCCATTTACGATACGATAACTGAACCTGTTTTGCAATCAGACAGATTATTGCATTGCCCTGCCTTTAATTGAACAAAATGGCAGCAAATTAGTTCTGGCACTGCACAGAATTACCTGCTTACCTTTCAAAGGAAGCCCATAAAAAGCATCCCTAGAACTCATTTATCCCATCAAACTGCAATTCAGGCCATGCACTTAGAGAACAGCTGACCCGAAGTAGGAAGCTCACAAGCCTCACTCAGCTCTGCTTCCAAGTTAATCCCTTCCATAAGCTCGATTTAAGGCAAACACAGCTTTTGGGTATCAGCAGGCATCTTGAAGAGCTGCATCTCCCACTTCCCAGGTGCCACGCAAGATTTCTTTACCAAAAGGCTCGGGGTAGTTTTCTTTAAGTGACAGAGAAGAAAAGACAGACAAGATCACAATGACAATTCTACTTAGTGGATTTAAACGTTAACTTTCGTAATACGCTAAAATACAGTTACGTTTGAAAGCAGCATTGAACCGCCTTGCATCCAATAGACCCGACAAGACTGCAATGTTCTATTATTTTAGAGACGTTAATGAGCCCTCCGAAGGCCCATGACAAACACGAGCAAACACATTTTCATAAAATGGAAAATTCTACATTACTTTTTTATGTCTCAAAATCCAGAGCTGAAAGCAGTAACAACACTGAAAACACATGGGCAGCAAAACACCATCCCCACCAAGAGGTATATAAACCCCCGCTCTCCCTATAGAGATCAATGTAATCTCAATCAGGGATCACAACAGACACTGCAAAAATACTTGCTTGCATCTAAAACCATTTCACAAATTGCCTAGAGAAACAAAGACGAAGATGTGCTAAGAAAGAGGGATGAACTTGCTGCTCTCTGCAAAGATACAGAGTCATAAATAAATGCTGGTTAAATAAACATGTAAGCGGCATGACATGTAAGTGGTTGATTATTACTATGAAAGAGGGGTTATATAATTTCAAGTACAAAAATGAAAGAAGGATCCAGCTTTTACCAAGTAAAACTTAGTATTACAGCAGCAGCTGTTCAAGAGTACTTCTAACTCTTCTGGAAACATTAAATATGAATGAATGGGCTATTAAACACACAAGTTGGCACAGTGTGAGACAGTAAATTTCAGGGACATCGGGCCGATTCTGCAGACCCTGAGGTACAGTTGCTCCATATTTAAATACAGCTGGACCTAACTCACAAAGCCACCAGAACAGTTCAAGCACTCAAATTCTCAGAGTTGTCTTTGGTTTTGTTGCCAAGGCTATGCATTGCAGCAGAAGAAAGAAAGAAAAAAAAAAACACTATATTGAAAAAAACAGCACAGCCTTGTAAAGAAAATTTCTCTATAGTGATGCTTCAAATGAAGTCACTTGCTGCAACAACTGCTCTACGAAAGCATTTAAACTGGCACAAAATTTAAGAAAATTGGTCCTTCCACCCCTACCCCCACCAGATGCAAGACACGAACACTGGTTCCCCTTAACTGAACTGCTCCAGATGCACGGCTGCATTTTGATACTTCCATTCTTTCTCCAGCATCAGGAGAGACGTATTAATAAGGACAGATCACACAACATTAGAGAAACTCTGCCTCTTGAAGATGAAAATCAGCAAAGTTATTAAATAGCTCCTCAGTGATGCCTGCAGCATGAGCTCACACCCACAGTGGTTTCTGCTCCACTTTGAGTGCTGTAAGTCTTGCTCATAAATCATCCTTCAATTAAAAACAGTTTTAATTAATAATACACACCTTGTGCCCTGGGCTATTTACATTAAAACTATTAAACCACACTGTGGCATAGACCAGCTAGAAGCATTCAAAGCTTTTCTCCAAGTCTGTGATTAGTTTCTACTACTGTAAATGCACATTTGAAACCAAGCACCTGATCACTCCTAGAAATACAAGACACACGGATTCATTGCAGGTGATGAACGAACCAGCAAACGGTCCACAGACCAAAGGAGATTCCAGCAACAAGAGGGCAAGAAAGCATTAAAAGTCAGCCCCAGATAGTAAACTTTGGAGTAAGACACTTCCTATAAATTGTGATGTAGCAAAAATCTGAATCTGTGTTATTTAGAGATGAAATACCATGCCAAGAGGAGACCACTCCAAGACAGCCACTGAAGGAGTGGGTGATTCAGTCCTGCTAGCAAAAAAAAAGTCAAATTACATCCTTCCATCCCAGAAATTCATAGATGTATCTTCACATGCAAGAATGACTTTGAGGCTCCCAACTATGCACTAGTTCCCTGTTGCAAGTCCAATTTAAGCACAAGAACCTCCCCTCGTAAGCTGTCAAACAGAAAGTCCTGTTTTGTGTGCACTTGAAACAAGAAGTTTGTGTTTCTTGCTTAAAGCAGCAGCTGATTAGAGCTAATGACACTTTAAAGTGGCAGTTGCTCTTTGTTATTTTAAAAAAAAATTTGCACTCCAAGGACTTGACCCTGCTCTAAGGGCTGACTCACCAGAGCCAGTGAGGATGCCAGTTGGTACATCTGAAAGCAGAACGTGTCCCAGGCCATGCACAAAAAAGGATGCAAAACTGCCTACCTATGAACAACTTTAATTGAAAGTTAGAAATGGAATTGGCTTGCTATTCTGTGTGATTTACATTTAATATTTCAGATCAATGACTCTGCATAATCCCCCAAAGAACAGCGGGATAAACACAAACATATGGTGCCTAAATCATCAAACACGGAGCTGCGCCAGCACATTCCAGGTCTCACCCTCCCTACCAGGCACTCCTTTGCTGTCGTGCAACCCTTCCTCTCCTCCCTCCCCATGGGCTGCAGCCTGCCTAAATTTTAATCATACCTATGTTGCATTGTAATAATGCATAGTTTAGTTTTCTTTAAAAGTCTGCTCTTTTCCCATCTCTTACTCACTGAAATATTAGCAATGACCCTGCCTGCAGGCTCAGAGCACCCTCTCCAGTTGGGGAGGCCATGAGACACCTGAGGAGAGCTAGAATAATCTGGCTAAAATAATTAACCAGTTGCTTAAAAGCTTCAGAAAGTGCAATGAGCATGTTACTGTTCACCAAGGCACTCCACGAGAACATAATTTTGGGGGGCAGCACAGAATTAACTTGCCCTGCGTCATCACAGGATGGCACAGAAAAGTCTTCCATCCAGTTTGTCATTCCGCCAGTGCCGCAGAACACAAATCAAACTCCAAACCATTTTCACAGTCCCCAATAATCATCACTAGAAAGATAACAGAGGAGCTTGGTTTTCTTAAAAAACAAATAAATAAGGATTCCTAGAGCCTCTCTTGCCTAAACAATACAAGGCGGATAGTCATTTACTTTGCTTTAAAGTTTGCAAACATTAATCAGGGTTAGCTCTGACATAACTAACAATGTACCACTATTTTCTCTGGAGACTTCCTACTCAGTGTGAGCAGTTAACAGATGAATTAGATCAAAGCTATTAACTTCAATACTTTCACAGGCTGGTACCTACTACAGCTTTATGCAGGCATTTAAAAGCCAGATAGAGAGATCATAAGCAACACAATAAAATTAAAAGTAATTTTGGAAAATAACCGATCTTCTAGTTCTTACTATCCCCAATTGCCTATACTTTTTTTTAAAGCTGGGAAATATTCCAGGGATTTTCCGCTACAATCTCAGTCTCAAAATATTTACTCATTGATAGATACATTATTTTGCCTTAGCTAAACTGCAAAAGAGTTGATCTATAAAGACAAGCAATCGTTTACTTCTAAGTGTTAAGTCATTTTCAAGTATTGAACGGCTTGTGCAGGCAAAAATTCCCTAATATTTTTCTTATTAGTAACAACTGTCCCAACTCCATTCATTATAAAGTTTACATTACCATTTTATACAAAAAAAAAAAAAAACAAAAAAAAACAGAAAACCCCCAAATCATAATGCTGATCATTAGACAGCTCTATACAGTATTATACAAACCCTAAAATATTACACAATTAAAACCTGCCTCAGAATTAGCTTTGACAAGAACTTGGATAACTGATATATGAAATGTCCAACCTACAGAGACTGCAACAAAGCTCCCAAAGCATAATTAATGTTATTATAGACAAGATACAACAGAAAACCCAGGAGAGTATCTAATCCAGGTAATTTACATCTTACAGCGGCAGCTTATGTTCGAGCTCTCTAATGGTGCAATTCCATTGCTTGACTGTTTTAATTGTAACACTTACCTGAGCTGTTGCTGCAGCTTCCAAGAATAGGCAACAAACACCCTCGTTGCTGCCCAGCAACTCATGAGTCACTGTATTTTCCTGGGGAGAACACCATGGACTACAGCATTACCTTGTAAGAAAGGATCTTCCTATGGATGGATACCCAACTCTTGCTATTCCCAACTCTTGAGTGATCAAACACTTCAGATTTTTGTAACTAAACAATTATAATGAGCAATTATTGTTCCTTAACATTCCTACAAAATGCAATTTTAGTGTCTAGGGATTCTGGTATGTGAAACAAATCGCATACATACAGCACAATATCCAGTTAATGAAGTGCACCAGCAGTTTTCCCATTCATATTCCATTATAAATTGAGTAAAAGTGCTAGAAATACATTAAAACTGATCTATTTGTTACAAGCTGTACCACATGAGCAGTATTAAAGGCATAATTCAAAAACTGTTCAGCACAAGTATGCATTTACTGGTCCTCAGCAGGGGAACTTGCATTGCAGGGTAATCTTTATTATAGGGCAGTATTTATTATACAATATACAGTTCATATACTGGAAAACAGAAAAAAAATGAAATGTGGCATTATACAAATTAAATATAAATTTCCAGTTACTACAAGACCATTCTCCAGTGTGCCAGCAGCAACCTAACATGGGACTTCTGGATGAGAAAAGGTAATGGCTAAGAAATAAAAATAAATATTGATTTGTACTAGTGCGAAGCTACAAGGTAGCAATGAGCTTTGTGGCTCTTGCTTCAGCTGCGTTCCAGAACATCCTGGGAATGTCCAGACATAGCAAGGATGGAAAGGAGGAGAACAATCCATGGGAGCACGTTCTGCTAGCTACTGTGCGTCATTAGTCGATTTTTGCCATATTTAACGTTACATTTAACATTAAACTTGTCATATTTAACATTAAAAATCGTTAGCTGACTTTTGTCATACTTATGAATATGTTTTACATATCCATAGGACAAACAGAGCACTAAAAACATTCCAAATCCTATGCAAAACAAAACCCTTCTAGAAAATAATATAACATATTATTAATTAACATATTAATATAACAACCTGGAAAATTTAAAGGAACAAAGACTTAAAGCACAATCACTTAAAAAGCAGGATATTTCTATGCATGGCCAGAGGAAAAGAAAAAGTTTATTAACAGCAACACAGCAGTTAAAAGAATTTCAGGGTATTATCCTGGGAGATGAAAAAAAAAAAAAAAAAAAAAAAAATCTCACCATGCAACTAGCTTTTCTTTAAATATTAGGTTTTCTTTAATGCAGTAACTCCTGTGTTCTGCTTCACAAAGGATGTTTGCAGACAGCTACAGCTTGTCTTCTCCATCAGATCTCACTCCCCTATTGCCCATTTGAGTGGGTTAAAGCTGTTAACTTTGTCTAGAATTTCACCATCAGCAATGTAATTATATAAAAGAAGTTGCATAGAACAACTATCACAGAACAATCAGAATTTAAAATCACAATTTAAAATATCCACAGACAAAAAATGCTATATCTCCTATATATTTGTATATGTTGTATACAAATATACCTCCTATTTGTAGGTATTTTACCTACAAATAAATCAAGATTATTTGTAGATGAACAGAAAGATAAGCCAGACAGTGGAATAACCATCCATCCAAAACATCGAAAAAGAAAATCAAAAGTTGACTTTTATGTCATAAAAAAAAACACATTTGAAAATGGAAAAAACAAAGTTGACATTCACATTAAAAAGACACCACCTGAGTTTCCAACCAGTACTATTTTTGACTTTTAAAACTGGAAATACTTTTTTTTTAGAAGACTAATTCAATCTCATATGACATAAGATTCATTTAATGTTTCTGACTCAAATGAGCATACTACTACAAAGGCACTAAAGACATCTATCATGCATTTCTATTTAAACAACTTATTCATCAGACATGATTCTCTAACTTGAGACTTTTCCTGCAAATGAATTACCAAAGTCAGAAAGCAACATTTTCTTTTTATTTTTGATATGAAAATAATGACAAAACTCTAACAAAGTTTAGTAGTTGTTCCTCTGCAAGTTTTTCAGAAGGCTTCCTCAACTTCTTTGCATTTTTTTGGTCTCTGGAGTTAAAAAGGCTCTGCACAACATACCACTATAAAGAGCTGCCTGTTCAGCCATTGCCTTTATTTCACTTCCAACAACAAAAACAAAATTAGACTGTATATGTATTAGCACATCGATTAGCACAAAACAATGCTTAGTTGGACTGTGCATTCTGAAAATAGAAAAGCTATCCACAACAAATAGAAATCACACCTTTCACATTTGAGTTACTTATTAAGTTATGCAGCTTTTGTAACTGGTAAGTTAGTTATTGCAAAATATTTTTTGCCTCATGTAAATATTATTTCCAAAGAAAGGAAACTAGGAAAATGCGAAGTGACAACAATAGCTGCATGATTCCCCCTACACTCTGCCTTATGCTATTATTTCATTCTAATTTCAGGTGAAGACCTCTACAACCCCGCCTAGTAGAGGCTCACTAGTGTACAGCTTTCACCAGCATTAGAGAAAACACTGGCACACATCTGAGACGAGCGTAAGTCTTGTTCTAACCAAAACACAGCTGAGGCATAAGCCTCATATTTGTATACACATATACTACATTGAAGAATGCTTTTAACTCAATTCACAAGAAATTCTATTTACAGTCTGAAGGAATCGGAGGATGACGATTTTCATTTTAGTCCTGTTTGCCTTCCCGCCACTGTCGAGTACCTTCACTCCACGCCACGTACACAAATAGAGCAAGTACCACATGAACAGTAACTACAGCAACTATGGCAGCATAAAAATAGCTGTCTCTGTTGGACATTCCTAAGGTACCTGAGGAAAAAAAAAAAGAATATTAGTTATTAGGAACTCTGAAATATCACATTGCAATTGTTTTAGACCAAAATTTGTGTGCAATGGTTTCAGAACAAGTTACTCTTGTATCACAAGACTGAACTGAGAAAGCTGCATAGGAAAGAATTCACAATGAGAATTACAAACCTCTGAACTATTTCTAGATTAAAGCAACGCTGCAGGTATTCTGCATTTATTATAAATGCTCTGGTTGTGAAGTTAACAATTTCCAGTTATAAGTATTCATTCTTTTCCTTCTATTACCTTTTGGTACTAAATCAACATCAACATCCTCTTTTCATAACTATGCTTCTCTTTGTGAGGTAGGGAAACAGAGAGGAGTGATTACGCATCATTTGCCATTATAAAAGGACATAACAGTAGAAATACAATTAAGTGTAGAGACCTTTTAACCTGTATTTCTAGGCCATAAAAAGTGATTCCTCAATAAACACTGAATTATTACAACTTCAGATATCAGGAGAATTTTAAGATACCACTTAACTCCATCCATCTGTTCTGAAAAAACAAAACCAATCTGATCATTCTTGGCAGTGCTTGTTCTTAACTAAGAGTTAAGGCTGAGCTTGCCACATTATGCTATGCCTCAGATAAAAGAGCCAAAATGCTAAAGAGCATCTTGAAAGTATTTTAGAAGTATTTAGCAAGTTTTCAGCTTCAACTTTCAGAACTACATCTAGCAGCACACAGCAATGAGGAAACACCTTGAAAGACCTTTGAACTTGGTTATAGGCTCATGAACTGTTTTTTAAGAGCAGCTGCTTGCTCTCCTCCTTTCTCTTCCCTTTTCTGCTCTACTAGAAAGTTGTTATAACTTTGCAAAATCAAGGCTAAAACTTGGTTGTTAGCAGTTTTAACAGTATCACTCCATATGAGCAGCTAAAATCACTCATATTTTCCCTTTTGTTTTACAGGGAAGCTCTACTTGCAGCCACGTTCAATGTCTGGAACCAGTTTATGTCTTAATTGTTTATACTTTTAAGTGTAGGTTTGTTTTAAAACAAGACAAACCCCTGGAATTGTTCCATTTTGAACACAATTGGCTCAGAAAGCCTGCAGAAAACATATCCCGATGATTCTGATAAAGGTGTGCTGAAGGGAGGTGTTACATATTGTACGAGTAATAGGAATGCTGCTTCTGTTTACAATACAAATCATTCTACAACAACCAACAGTGAATATGAGATTGCAGGCCACACTGCAGGGAAAGATGCATTGACTATTTATTTCACTTTCCAGTTCCAATTACACATTACAGTGACTTTAGCCTGCAAAAAGAAGTAGATATTCAAAACAGGAACACATAGGAAGGAGCTCAAAGACACTATTAGAGAATAATTTTCCTCTTTTTGTAATAGCATTACTAGTCAGCAGAAACAAAATTACCTTCAAATATATAAGCCTTTGATGAAAAATACAGCCCAACAGGTAATGTGATCATTAAAGCTGTGAAGAACAGAAGTGTTCTTAAAGTTGATGTTAATGAACCCTCATTTCTGAAATGAACAAGAAAAGTTACATGCAGAAAGAAGTCACAATATATATCTCTGACCTAGGATATCAACTTGCCCTGAAACAGAAAAAAAATAAGGCAACTACTTTAAGAATTGGGTACATTTATCATTTGAAAGCAATGAAGATTTCAAATACGCACTTGCTAGGCAGAACTGAAAACAGTGCCAAAATGATGCAAGAGTTCTGCTAGCTAAAGTTGCAAAACTAGACTAATAACGGTATTCATTTTTTTCTCTCCGTTATTACTTTGTTAGCATTAAAAACATAGATTTCATTCTAACATTTTTCAGTACTTTACATACTTATTAAACATCTAATATTAGAAAACATGCGCGTGCGACAGTGCTTTGCATCAAATCTTTCCGAGTTCCCCTATTTCTTTTTCTGGAGAAAAATCTACCACCCTAGGAAAATGACAAATACACAGGCTAGGACTGACGGAAGTACTCAGAACAGCTTAACATTTTAACTGCTGGAAATCCAGCTCCTTTTGATTGCCCCTCTATTTAAAATACCTCTCTCAGCTTCTCCTGAGAAAGTCAGAATAAGGTAGCAATTGCTAGATATGGGGCAAACACATCAAAATGTCTTTTTTTTTCTCCCCCCTTCAAAAATGGCAAACCTAAAAGACGTTGAACAAGAGGGTCACGCTGATAGATTACGTGTGCTAAGACATCCCCTGGACGTCACCCACTGGCACAGCCTTTATTCCTACACACCACCACGTGCAGCTTGCACTCCCGGCCTTCCCCGGAGCTTCACTCCCTCCGCTCCGCTTGGCTGCCTTCCTTATTTCATGGGATGCAAACGCATGAGCCACACATCCCCCTCCTGACTTTGAGGGCCTAACGGCGCCAGTGACCTGTGTCCTGTGTCCATAACACTCCGAAGCACAAACATCCTCCCAACGCAGCCGAGGGGGGTGCGTAGATCTCAACACTCCCAGGCGCTCGCACAGGACTTTTGGAATAAGCAGAACGTTTATTCGCGTGTATTTGTGCCACTGCATACTGCCTGCAACCACGCTGCACCCTGGACGTTTCCTTGCAAAATTAAGCGGGAATTCAAACAAAACCCAAACAAACAAAGGACTCGCATCCTCTGAGCGCGCCCCCCGCGCGGGGCTCTCACACTAACGCTGTGTCGCCCCGCGGCCGCAGCTCTCGCTCGTAGCGGGGCCCAGCGGGTACCCCGGGTGCTTTATCCGCCCGGAGGGGCTGCGGCTCCTGCTCCCGACCGCACCCGGTGTCCCGGGTCCCCCCCCAACCCCGTGTCCCCCCCGGGTCCCACCTGGGCTCCAGCGCGGGGCCCGCACCCAGCGCCGCCTTCTCGTACCGCTCCATGGCCGCCGCTTCCGCTCACCTGACCGCCCGCGCGCGCCTCATGTGACCCGCCAGGGGCGGGCTCCCGGCGGGCGCCGCGCGGTCACCATGGCGACGGCGCTGCCGCGGCCTGACGCGGCGTCGCGGCCCTGGAGCCGGGGCTCCTCCCGAAGGCCTTTTCCAAGGTGTGTGTTTGTTCGTTTGTTTTTGTTTTGTTTCTTGCTTGTTTGTTTGTTTGTTTTGTTTTTTGTTTGTTTGTTTCAGCAGTGGGTGTAGCTCGGAGGGGCCTCCCATGTGTGTGTTAGATCCAGCACCGGTAGCTATGACCGAACTAGCTGAGTAGCAAGGATGTAAGGTTGAATAATGAAACAAGGAAACACAGAATAACCTCACAGCCTATAAACCTACGGTAAAGATGTATATCAAGTGTCAGGAGGAAGCAAAGCACTCAAGGTTTTACCCGTGCAAATCCTTCTTTTTTAATGTAAAAAATACCTCATATTTCATCACTCTCCTTCTTTTGGCCTTGTAACAGTTGGGCTGAATAACTTCCTCCGTATTTAACCGCTTTTCTGTCATGAGCACTGAAAAGAAAACTACACATTCACATTTTGTGAGCGTGAACATTTTTTTTTCTTCATATTTTTGTTTCAGTTATTTTTAGAAGATCTGCAGCTCAGAAAGTCCCACCAACTTGCTTCAGCTTTTATGCTTCAAGTATTTTATCTCGTGTGAGTTTTTGTTTGTTTTCTTCTTATCTATTTTATCTTGTGGATTATAGAACTAAAATAAATTTGCCCTTGAGCAAAACTGTGTCACAACAAAACTGGTTTGGCTGAGGCTGAAGGTCCATTTAGCCTTTAATGGTCACCAATGGATACTTGAAGAACATGAGAAATCAGCAGTAAAGAAATCAGATATTGCCAGCAGCACGTGCACAGACAGCACTGCCTACAGGTGAAGGGGTTCCTGTTTGTCCCAGCAAATGCCACAAAAATACCTGTTTGCTCCAGTTGTTCTGGTCACTGATGTCCAGGGCTTGGAGCTTTCTTGCCACCTCCTCTGCTCCGCTCATGCTGCAGCCGGTCTCTGTGCATTGCCTGGCAGTCTGCCCATAAAAGATTAACAGTAACGTGTTAATGCATCCCCTGTTTATCTGCTCAGTTCAGGCCATCTGGGCCCTCTTGGGGCTAAGGAGGTAATTCTGAACTTCAGATTGAGCCCCAGGGGGGGTTTCCTTTTGGGGAAGGTGCCGAGCGGGTGTGAAGGTGCCTGCTGAAGCAATACCATCTAGCGGCGGCTGCAGAGAAGTCCCCACAACAGGAGCACTGCTGGAAAGGTGAACACTGAAAAGAGAATACCCAAAAACAAAGCCACCAGCATGTGAATATATATATATATATATATGTCAAGGACATATATGAAATTTGCATATATATACATATATATATATATAGAGAGAGAGAGAGAGACATACATACATAGATTTGTTTCCATGGTAATGTATCAGAAAAGGAAGCTATAAAATAGCTCAGAAAAGAAGCTAGAGATGGGAAAGGACTATGGTTACAGGTGCCAGGAATCAACTCTGATTACAAGGACTTATTTTTCAGAATAGCCAAGTGATCTCAGTGATCTGACTCAAAATGAGTTTTCCCAGCAACAAATATATAGTGTTTTGCACCATCAGCCTCGAAACTGTTAATGCCTGGCTTAGAATTACAATTTGTAAATGCTTTTACATGGTTAGGGCTGAATCCCACAGTAATGGTACAGCTGAGAGACCAGCTATAAGATAGGGCCTTTAAAGTCATGACTTGACCAGGTAAATAAACACTGTCCATAAAGCTTGATACATGGATCACCATATAAAAGACAGAATTTGCACTGGCTCCCACATTTCATTAAAAAGTTCCAGAAATAGAGATACAAGCATCTCCTAGATACCTCAGAATTTAATATCTCCATTTCTGAAAGCAGTGGAAGTACCTGATCCCAGAGGAAGGGAAAGAGACCCTTCACATGAGCTGTCATCGTGCAACCATTGCTCACAGTCCCCTTGGTGATATTTGCATTTACCAATAAAAAAAATGGGAGCATTTTCTAGCATTACAGGATGACAGCAGCTTAGCATGAAGCCAGACCTGCTCAACTTCATTAATAAAGTAGCTAAGTTTTAACTGAGACTGTGGTTTCAATTCTGCCCTTTGCATGTGGCAGTTTAATTAGTTAATAAAAATCTCCAAGGCCAGCAACACTGACAGGAGTTATTTGCTCTTATCCAGTTTACCCAAAAATATCTGAATCCAGTCAGAGCCTCAGTTTGCCCTTCAGACGAATGAGTGCTGCTCAAAGGAGGCCACGACAGCCTGTGTTTAACCTGCTGAGTAACACAGCTCATCGTTTCTCCACAAATAAGGACAGATAACTGCAAGACCAGCTTCTCTCTCCTCCCAGCTTTCCACTAGGCAAAAGGAGCAAGTTGCCAGGCAGATGCTGCCAAGTGAATCTACATCTATCTCGTTGCTCCCTTCCCAGGGCTCTGAGGCTAAATGCTGTATTTTCCCAAAAGCACAGACCACCACCTTGTTCCTGGGAAAAGGCAAAAAAAGCAGGTGTCACTCAGCAGTAGCAACTGTACAGTTGTAGCCAAATTTCTATGGAAAAGCTTTCCTCTACACTCGCAATGGTTTATAATGTTCCCTAATCTCAAAGGATGACAGATTTATTACAGTGTAGATGGAGGACCACATATACATCTTTTTTCGTTTTTAACAACAGGAAAGATCTGGAGTATGAAAAAAAATGGGAAATGAAAGATATTTTAAGGCAGGATTCAAAAAGCTCAGTAAATGTTTCCAAGAGGGCGTTTGCAGAGCTAGATCTAGACCCTTCCCCAGACCACATGCCTACCCTGAGCACCTGCAGCCCAGTTCAGGTCGCTTCCCATATTCACAGCCTGCCAGTGCTGCAGCAGCGCTTCGAGGAGCCTTCCTGGAGTGCTCAGCATCACGGAGCCTCTGCTGTTGAGCCTGGAGGAGCCTACGAGGGAAAGGAAGGTGAGAGAGAGTCACTACCTTCTCTGGACACTGCGTTCAAAACCGCTTTTTTTTTCAGGAACATTCAGAAAATCAGTCACAGCCATCAACTCTCACTGGGGAGAATAGCTGTTGCCCTCAGAGTTGAGCACTGAAATCCCACAGATCATCTGATTGTCTTTAAAGGCTAACAACGAGCAGACCAAAATCTCTAGGACAGTTAATATGGGCTCCTCAGTAGCCCCAAAGGACAGATCCTCTGAGCAGCTCATGAGCAGGCAGTGGGGCCCCATGAACAGCACCCTGGGCTGGATTGGATGCAGGCACAGGGAGATGTGAAGGGGAAAAATACCTCACCTGTTGAATAACCCAGTATTTGTCAGTATTTCCTTTCAGTAGGTCATCTTCTACTTTAAAGCAAAGACATCACCTCCAGCCCTCTCAATATCAGCATAAAGACAAATGCATCAACGCTGCCTCTGTGGCTGGTCTGCGTGTAGGGACTTGTTTTTTTGACAAGTTGACAGAGAACAGGGAGTGTTGAAAGACCTCGAGCTGTGGAAGCCTGGGCAAGATTTTCTTTGTTTTCCACTATTGTAATTTTTTCCACTACCTCAGGTCTCATGTTTCTGCCCTGTGACCTCCCTCCTCACGCAAACATGCACTCCTATTAACCATGAGAAACCGAGAAAACACCTCCAGGACACCAAAGGAACACTTAACTGTCTCTTTAGCAGTACAAGCAGCCTCTGAGTAGTTGTCTGTTTGGTGCTCTGTGAAAGATCTGTGCTCTGGAATCCCCTTGTGGTAAGGATTAGGAAAAATAAAATTAGGAAATCTATTAGAAAATAGAAAATACAGAACACTTCCAAGAAGAGCCCTTACATGTCAGTTGTGTTTTGAGGCTGCAGAGGATGCTGTGAATGGTACATGTCTGAGTACACTGTGTACAGAACATGGAAATCTGAGCATTAGCTCAACAGTAGCCCAAGGCTAGGTGACGGATGCTTCTGTTTCACTGATTCCTGCTAAGGATAGAGCAATAGCTTTCTAAATAAACAATATTCTCATGTAATTGAATCTTGTGCCTCTTCCTTGCAGACGCTGTTCTTTGCCTTGCTCGTTACTGCTTCTGCTGAGGTTAGCGGGGATTTCATCTTCAATGGGCATTTCACGAAACCTTGCGTTAAGGCACAGTAACCTGCTTTTGCAGAGGAAGAAAGATCTTACCTGGCCAATTTTCTTTAGTTCAGAAGGTCTTATTTAAAGCTATTCAGATGAATAGAAGAATGGGTACAAGTATGATGCAACGGTTAACAATAACCTTTTTAAGGATTAGGGTGTTCCTTCTGCTGCTACGGAAAAAACTATGATCTTTCCCATGGGAGCACTAACTAGCTAACACACTGCTGCATTTCAAGTAAAGTGTTCCAACCATCAGAACTACATCTGATGGTGGTCCAAGAGAAAAGAGCTACTGTCTTAAAACAGCAAAAAGTATCAGACAAAAAGGTAAAGAGGTACAGGGGAGAAATGGGCTAGAGAAATAGAAGGTGTTAAGTTGTCATGTGATCTTAAATCTACTGACTATCTACGAAATTGCTGTCAAACAACTCTGGGGACCGAAGCAACCCCTACATTTATTATTCTTCACTAGGAAGGCTGCACAGCTACTGCATGAGGAACAGGTTACCCTCAGAGAGGCGGTGCCACTTCTATTCCTATAAGTTAGGGGATCTAATTAGTGTGTATAAGTACCTCAAGGGAGGCAGTGAGGAGGATGGGGCCCGCCTCTTTTCAGTAGTGG
>JAWLRI010000229.1:1388246-1415443 GCA_034781795.1 Crypturellus tataupa
TCTCCTTCCCTGGAGATCTTCAAGACCCGTTTGGATGCTGCCCTGTGCCATGTGCTCTAGGTGGCCCTGTGTGTGCACGGGGGTTGGACTAGATGACCTCTAGAGGTCCCTTCCAACCTTAGGCATTCTATGATTCTATGATTCCCGACCTGGCTAAAGGCACCGCTGATCTGATATGGCACTCACTGGATTCTTGCTTTGGACTGGGACCCTCCAGAGGTCCCTTCCAACAACCATTTCCACAGATTTGACGATTGGGTCGATTCCTAGATTTGTCACTGAAGTTGAGACATTTGACACTTTCTGTAACTACAAACAATACTCATGTTTTATAGGTAAAACCACTTTGTGGTACATCATGCACATCCTTTCCAACTTCCAATTGTCTAGAGGGCAATAGAAATGCAAAAATCTTCCATGTCTGGCCAAAACGCTAACTCCCACTTGTGCTTCCCAGGTGTGATTCATTCAGGAGCCAGAGTTGCAATAAATTAAAGAAATTCTTTAATTCCATCCACCTCGAACCAGGGCTCCGGGCAGCCCTGGCTCCTGCACGGGCACATCCAGGGGCTCCAGGCCCCTGTGAGAGTCTCCTCCTCGGGACCCGCCGAAGGGCAAAGTCGGGACCTCCCACTTGCCTGGCCGAAGCGATGATGACGATGATGGTGGTGGTGGTGGAAGAGCAGGGCACGTCGCATCGCTGGATTCCGGCTCTGCTGGTCTTCGGGCTCCTCGGGCAGGTGCCTCTAGATGGTGCTGCTCAGCAGGGAATGAGCCGCGGCTGCGGGACACCCGCTCATCCCATTGCCATCCCCTTCCCTTCTCCTTGCAGCCGCCGGGAGAGGCCGGGAGCCGCGGGGCAGGAGCCCAGAGATGCCCCCAGCCCCAGAGCTGCGGCCTGTGCCCTGGCATGGTCCGGAGCCCCTCACTCAAGGTCGCTTGGAGCTCCCTCCGGTCAAGTTTACGGCGCTTGGAGTGTCAGTTCGTTCTGGCAACCCTCAGGAGGGGCTGCTGCTCTCATTCTTTTACTTAATTGCATCTTATTGACAGCACAGTTTTAAGGCCCTGCTCCAAACTTCTAGAAATGAATTTATCGTCATTTTCTGATCCATATCCGCTTTGCTCAGTAGTGATATGACAGACACCCGCACACTGTCACAAGTCACCAGGACTTGTGAGGACCCCGTTGTGACAAGAGGTGCAAGTGAGCGGCACACAGGCTCTCTCCTGTGCCCAGGACCACCGACCACCAAGGGCATGGAAGCAGCAGAAAGCTTCCCAGTGCCTCGGATTAGTATTGTCAGGTTATTGCAAGAACACCATGGAGGAAACCTGTGCGCTGCTGTAGCTGGGGGAGAGCAGCCAGCCTGAAGGTGACAATTTCTCAAGATCTCATCCCCCTAGAGACAAGGCCAGGTAGAAACATGCTGCTCCTTTGGTACACAAAAAGATAATTACAGTTCCTGAAATTGCTCTGGGAAGAGAGCACTGTTAGCTTTTCCTGCAAGGAAAAAAAAACACTCTCAGGAATGTCTTTTTCTTACCAAATTATGTTTAGAAACTCTCCTGAATACGCATTTCTTCTTTCTGCACATCAGGTCAGGCTGGATTCACAGAAGAGTGCAGAGCCCATAATTTCTGGGTCCAAAATGATGATCTCTGAAGGTTTTTTTTACAGGTACATCCACCTAGATTGCCAAACATCTCTGTCAGAACAAGATATGGCCACGAGCCCAGAAGCGTTTCAGGCTTTACTGAGCTGAAGCATTGGTGCTTAGCCCACACAAATCCAATCCAGATCCACAGATAAAGCATTCCTCTGCTTTTCTCACCTACAAAAATTTGATTTAGTTGGTGTTTTCAGAGCGCACACAGAGGCTGAAAAAGCAGCTGTTTTCCTCACTCCATTTATCCAATTTCACTAGTTAGCGTGGTCATCCCAGACTGGGGAAAAATAGGTCCTGTTTTCAGAGTACGTAATGGACATTTAACTCCACACCTCCATCTGCCCCTAAATAGTCAGGAATAGGTGAATCTGGGAGGACTACTCATTCACGCATGGAATAATTAAAACTAACTGGGGCAGACAGAGAGTCTTTGGGGAGTAAAATAACCTAAGGGAGACAGTTTAGGATCTAGTGTTTGTGTAGTATAAAATCCATATTCATTGACGTTCTTTCCTCCAAATAGAAGAAATATTTTCCAGGCTGAATAACTGAATAACGGAAAGTCATGGGACATTTTCCTTTCATTGCTCTACTGTTACCTCCCCCAAAAGGGGACAGCCTCAAGCACGGAGAGGGGAAGCATTATTCCCACAGGGATTTGAAGTCTTTGGGGACAGCAGAAAATGAGCACAGGGTTTGGGAGCTCTGAGATTCAGCTCTAGCCACTGACTCAGCGGGCAAGGTGCTCCTAGTCTGGGAGAGAAGCTGGAAAGGGTTCAGATCTGTAACTACCACTGGTGTAAAACCAGAGGAAATAATAGCAGTATTCAAGGAGGACTCTGTCCAGCTGGATGGCACGCAATGGAAGCTACTCCAAGAACTACAAAAAGCAGGATGTTACTGCTTAGAGCAGTGAGAAAAAATGAACATCCCCCCCCCCCTTTTTTTTTCATGTTTATTGTGAAATTTTTCATAATCACAAGGAAGCAAGGTGGTGCCTCATTTAACACACTGCTCTGAAAATGCCTTGGCTTGCTCCTCTCAACACCCAAAGAAACACCATATTCTGTACCTCAGGTTTTAATTTTACAGCCTTGTATTCTAGTACAAATTTTACAAATTCTGATTATGTTGTGGCCTGCCTAGCAGTCTAATAGAAGCAGAGCAAAGGAGGGGACAGGATTTAATAGCATTGGCCTGAGTCCTAGGCCATTGGTGAAGAAGGGTTATTATCGCTCGTTTGCATAGCATAAGAATGAGACCCAGACACAGGCTTAATAAATCCTTCCTTGTATGAAATAACCCAGTTATAGCCATTTCTATAAAAATATCAAAGCCTTTATGTGAGATAAGTGTTCTTTCCCAGCAGAAAAGACAGTCTTACAACTTAATAAAATAACTTGCATCCCTTCACGAGCCATGTTGCAGGGAGAGGAGCGCACACGAGCTGCAGCTCATCGGGAGCAGAGGGCACAGCAACAGCAAGAGATAAAGTTACAGAGCAAGAGCTAAACCCCAGCGCTCACAAGCAGGGCACACGGCAGCAGCGTCCTGTGTGTGGAGCTGTTAACCAGGTGCATCACTCCAGCTGGATTGGTGATATCTGCTCCCAATTTTCACTTGAACTCCAGGCCATAACTCAAGATTTCAAGGTAACAGTGAAGACAGAGCAAACCTCCAGTTCTGTGGCCAATGGTTGAGGAGCAAATAGCAATAGGCAATAGGGAACATCATTTATGGATTTGTAAGGACATATAGTAAAATACTGTAAAGATTGAATTTGCTACTGATTATAGTCCTGTGCACAGAACAACCCTTACTGCACGGCCTGTCCTTAAAGCACTGATCCTGACGCAGGATGGTGCCTCATCCTGGCTCATTATAAGGTTTCAATTTAAACAGGAATGAGAGAGACAAGCTTATTGAAAGAGAGGTGGCTCGTAAAGTCCTTTCAGAAACTGCACATGCTAATCTCATGTTCCAGGCAGCTTATAAAGCATCTATGCTCACTCATTTCCAAAATAAAGCTGCCACTGTCAGAACATGCATCGTTTTCATCACAGCTGAATTTAGGGTTTAGGAATGCAGAAGGGCTGCGTTCCAGCTCTACATGCATTGGCACCGGCAGAGGGAAATTCCCTGTGGTGGAGAGCCCCTTCCTTTCACATGGAGCTGTGCCATCACGGCTGGAGTTTTCTCACCCCTTCCTACTTGGAGATGTGATCATGGCCACAGCCAGGAGACCCTGCCCCAGCACCTGAGCATGCAGCCTGCTCGATCCCAGGCAAGTGCTTGCTTTGAAGGGCTTTGAAGGAGGAACTGGGCAAAGAAAAGGAGACCTCTTCCTTGCAGGAGGGACTACCATGTTTTTGAAGTCAAAAAAAGAAAGCGTGGTCACGCTCAAAGCAGATGAGCTGTTATCAGAGCAGGAGAGACCATTTGGACATACTCCCAATTCAACAAGCAAATTTACAATGTTAAAGTGTCCACTGGGACTCCAGCCAAACACAGGGAGCTGGCCTTTCAGAGGATAAGCAGATTTTCCTTGCCCCTTGAAATGGATCTGTCTCTGCACAATGTTAAACACCTCTGGGCTCACGGGACATGTTTCAGTCATCACTGAGCTTGCATCTGTGATTGCTAAAGGCCTTGGCACAGCAAAAACTCAGATCAAGCAGAGGAGGAGTCTTCTCTACATCAGACCAACTTAGCTGTCCTTCTAGAGCGTGGAAGCACTTTCTAGCTAATGTGTTGGGAGAGTAACACTTCAGGGATGGCAGCTTTACAAGGTGCTTTTCCAGTTAGCTTTCCCCCTGACACCATATTCTTACACAACCTATGGAATTTCAGGGAAATAGAGTGAAAGCTTTTATATTCATTAAAAGCAGTTAATAGCTTTTGTTAAAGCTGTGTTATTAGCTTTTTAACAAAGTGCTTGTACCAAGAAGAAAAATAGACTGCCTACAATTTTAAAAGACATTTCCTCCACTCCCTTAAGTTATTCTCAGATGTAATAATACTCCAATAACAAGATCTTCTTGCACTAACATAGTGCCTTTCCTTCTAAAGTGCTTTGAAAGCTATACGTGCACACACCGAATTGCTGCACCGTCCTCTTCCCGTCAGGATCTAGGCATCTCTAGAGAAGTTGACTAGGGCGAACACATAGGCCCATGGCCGAGAGACCCAGGCAGCAGAGCTGGCCAGGTGGAAAATAGTCATGGATTTATTTGGAAGTGGGAAGGCTCAATTCTGTTTTCTGCTGTGCACATGGGATTGTTACTAAGTTCACAAAAATTCAACAGCCACTGGGAATTCAGGCGGGCTGTGATCCTGCAAGGAGGTTTCAAGGCTCAGAGCACTCAGTCAAGAACGTCACAGCCATACGACACGGAGCACCAGCCCGGTACCAGTCCATCCAGCTGAATCAAAAGAACCCAAGAATTCCAAGGGGTGACTTTGCCCCCAGAAGGCTTCCCACCAGATCAAGTATCACCTGTGCTCTTGCACACAGCGTAAAGCACAAAAGCTAATACACAATTGCATGGCTGAATCTGGCTATTCTGGCAAACGCGACTGCATGTGGGCACATGAATGTGGAAAACACTTCTGTGGCCTGGAGTTCTGAAACCATGTTGAGCCAATATTCATGTATGGGGAGCAATTTTTCACTAACACTGTATGCTCTGCTCCCACACACTGGACAGAATACTGCATATTTCTGCATGGTTATTTGGCTCAGTTTGGGCAGACTGGGGAAAAACAATCTAGAAGCTGACACAATCTCCCTGAATAATCACTTGCTACAAAAAGCTGTGAGTCCAAGTGAAGATTGCAGGCTGTCCCAGAGCTCTGAGAAGCTTCTCTGCCCAATTTCATGGCCCCAGCTGCATACAGGGTCTGTATTTGGTTGCAAAACTCTGAACTAGCCTTGTTTCTCCTGCGTTTTATACATACATTTGCCCACAAAAAGGTACAACAGGGCTAGAAGAATTCTGACCTAAGTTTTGTTCCTATTCAGCATTTTAATAATAACACAGTGAAAAACATTTGGCTCTATGAAATAGCCTTTGCACATTGTTCTCACCTACTTCCTCTCCTTCTCACCTACTAGTTTATGCACAGAGTTGAAGAGCGCACAGATATACCCAGAGCATATCTGGATCTCCATGGACTGACCATACTGATTAGCAGCATATCCTTTAAAAGAGGAAAGAAGAAAAGAGGCAGCTGTTGTTACACACGTTGTAGTTTTATATGCTTATAAGTCACCCTCCTTGGAGGAGGGAGTTATAGTGTGCAGGCAGACTAAATCATCCCTGGTGTATTTGGGGCTGTTCTACACTCCCTCATCACTCCCTCAGGAAACAGAATGTGGAGAAGCTAAAATAAATTGGAAAGATGAGCAATAATTTATTTTCTCGTCTGGAAAAGATAATTTAACTACTCAATTAAATATTGCCTAAAGCCATACTGGAGTTCCACATTCCATCTACAACACAGATCTTGGTCTCCTATTACTGGTCTTCATGCTGTCTGATACTTAAAAATTCTAGTTTAATTAGATGACACCTCCCACAAATGACAAGTTATTGGCACATGATAATTAAAATAGTATCTAGGAATTTCTGCTGTCCAAGAAACCTTCTGCAAGAATCGTATGTTCTCTTGCAGCAACATATTCCAGCAGTTGCAAGCAATACTGAATAACTGATGATGCATTGTTTGTTAATTTGTATTATTTTGAAACACAGGGGAAAAAAAAAGTTGCAATTCTGGCTTTGAGTTAAACAATCTGGGCTCTTCCCTCTTACATTTTCTATAGGTTTCACCCTACCCACAAATACAGTATTTTTTACACTGTATTTTTCATTGATGTCTCCAAGGTGTTTATTCACTATTGAAATAGAGCAGTTTAATACTGATTTAAGAAGCAAATATCCCCATTATGAGGAGCTTCAGTTATGACTACTGTTATTACACCTAATTATAGCTGTCTTGAAACAAGTTAAGTTGGAGAGCTTTATGTGTGATGTCTGTATGGGCAATCAAGCCATTGATACTCTGGAATATGCTCAATCATTTCCCTGTCAAGCATAATGCTGAGTAATTTGGCTAGAGCATTAAAAAGGCAAATGTTTAAAGAAGGATAGTACATCAAATATATGCTTTAAAGGCTTAACACAACTGCTGATAAGGAGGTGGACTTAAGAGCCTGCCTCGAGGAGGGCTGGGAGCAGGCGTGCAGCAAACCCCACAGATGCTGCTTTGCCCCCACACAAGCCCCCAGCTCTTTGCTGGATGGCCACTTCTGGGCACAAGGAAATAATCCAGTCATTCTCTGCTCCCCTCCGGATACCAGCTTGCACATGGGGTCGAGGGAGGTTTCATCAGGGTCACACACGATAAGCCTCTTATCACCCTGTCACCCCCTCACAGCTAAAATGAAGGGGAGGATTAAGGTTATAGTTAACAGTAAGGATCATGCAAAACTAATAGAGCATCTCATCCAGGAGGAGGTCATCACTTCGTGCCTCCTCTTGAAGCCCTCTTAGCTTCTTTCCTGTTCTTCGCTCTGCACATCCTTGTCTGCCTTCAAGCGTGGAGCAGTCTTACAAACCCTGGGGGCAGTGGCTCACAGGAGCCCCTTCACAGGTTAGATAAAAGGCCTCACACTGCAATTCTCAGCTTACCAGTACTGCAGAATATCAGCAAAGGGTTGTTCAGGGCAAGCCTTTTCTCTTCCTCTCCCTCCAGTTAGCACGAGGCAAGCGCAGGCTCCCCGCGATGCCTGGAAGCCGTAATGCGGTAGGTGGCAGGGCTCGCAAGCTGAACGGCTGCGTCTGGGCTTGAGGAGGACTGAAACGCAAACAAAATGATCTAACTTTAAATGCAAAATACAAGGAGATCCTTCTCTACACAACAGCTTCCCATTTGCAATGGTAATGCAAATAATATATTCCAGTAAGGCAATATATTCCAGTAAAGCTTTATGCAAGCTTTACAAACAGAGGGAGAAGAAACCCCCCCATCATGGTCACAACATAAAAACATTTCCTTCTCTGATTCGCTAATCTTAATGCTGACATGTAGCAAGTCTTCTGCACTTTCAGCATGAAAGCATACTGCAAACATCAAGCTTTAGACAAACATGCATTACTAATCTTTTTTTTTGCATACAGGAATCAGGAAGAAACAGGTGAAAAATCTCTTTGCCATCAGAGAGTGAGCAACAGAAGTCATGAACAAAACTCAGATGACTTGCCGTCCCCCACCTTCCATATGCTTTCACCCATCAATAGTCCACCCTCTGTAGGATGGTGAAAAGAGGTGAACAGAATGCTCTCTGGAATATATTTGTATTTATGGACTAGTTCAGTTAGTTCTTCAGTTTGTTTTGTCAGATAATTTTCAATCTCTTCACCCCCTATCCACCCTCACCATCTGCCTAAAGCTACCATCTGCTTAAAAGTTTGGGGGAATTTACATGCGATTGAGGATTTTGCACCACAAATACAACTGAGCAAGGTGGTTCTTTTAGCATTTGCATGTGTCTAGGAAAACATTTCATGCTTCAAGTCCCTGTGAGAGGGCTCCTCAGGAGCTCCATCACCCTTGCTCAGGTTCAACCTAGATAAATGTCGTCTTGTTCAATGATTTGTACGAGTTACCCTTGTGTTCAACAACCGTAGCCAGGAGAGCCCTGCGCTAGGTACTATATAAACAAAACAAATTAGTATCTCATGTCCTTTATAACATCCTTTTCATGAAGCTACTGTAACTGTGGGGAAAAGGCAAGGTTTTACACGTATGATCTACAAAGCTCCCGTCGCCAGAGTTTCTGGATGCCTGTGCCTGTGTTAGAGACAGTTGGGTTATTGATGAAACACCTTGAAGCATGAGGACCAGTTCTCTTTATCCAATTTTATCAGAAGTGCTGTGACTACAGCACTTCTATCCAGCTCTTTTTAAAAAAAAAAAAAGAAAGAAAAATAAAAAAACCCTACTACTAAGTCATCTAGCTTAATAGTGTTTCATTGGGTACACAGTGTATGGTAACATTTTTATATCGAACTAAAATTCCAAGTTATAGAATTCAGCCAGGGCCAAAATGGATGATAGAAGACAGGAAAATATCTGTTTAGATGTTCTGAATGATTTTATTTTGAGCATCCTACCTAATGCTCAGGTATCTCTGCTGCTTGCTTGTTGGCCATGGTTTACGGAAGAGCCTTTAATAACTCACTTGGCTTTCAGAACTCGCTAGGGAAAGGCTGGAGTCCACTGGCTTCTACACAAACAACTCGGTATCTTCTACCTACACCAGTCGGCAGAGGGTTATAGGGATAAACCCAGGAGACTGATCTCCCTCAAAGAGCTTCATTCACTCCATAATTAGGACCTTAGAAATAAATAAAATACAATAAACCAAAAGATAGTTCCTTTGCTGGTAGATTTGTAACAGAGCCTCGCTGTATACAGCAGGTCCCTGGGTACATATACAGATGTTTAAACCATATGCACCAACATATGGCACCCTTCTCGCAATAACTGCAACTTTTTTTTTCTGTGCGAGGCTGCAAAACCACAAGAAAACATCACAGCAGCACTGGGGCCTGGCTGGTCAGAGGACACCTCTGCTGCCTTCCCTTCCCCTGCCCGGCGCAGTGCTCAGCCTCCTCCACAACCTCGTCCCACCGGGGAATCAACCACCTTCCTCCCACCGGGTTGCCCATCCTGACCAAGGCAGCACCTGGGATTTGGGTGTCCGTGTCTTGCCAGCTGGTCCCGCACAGGCTGCTGTTGATGTGCCCTCCTTCGGGCTGGGGCAGGAGTTACTCATAGGGCAGAGAGATTTTTCCAGTGTGGGAAGAAAAGTCCCAAGCTGGGATGAAGTTCATTTGAGACGGAAAAGGTTCCAGCTGTTAGATGGGCAAAGTTTAATTCTTCTTGGAGACAGCAGCCACAAAGAGGGAAAGAAGGTTTCGGATACAAACCAAGACTCACAGGAAGCGTGAAAGCAGACTACGGGGTATTTTAAGTACAAAATACAGAAGTTCAGCATGTCGCACAACAGATGATAGCAGAGAGAGACATTTGAAGGCGTTACAGAACTCTCCAATCAGAGAAACAAACAAACAACCCACAAACCAACCAAGCAGGATGACTGCTGAGGCTCGAGGGGGCTCACACCGAGGCTGCACACAACGCTTGCTGGTCTCTCAGGCAGAAACCAGCCCTGGGGCACCCCAGCTAAACCGCTTTGCTGGACCTGCTGTGAAACTGCTCTTGAGCCGCTTAGCTTTAGTCAGGTAAAAGTAGATGGTTTTGACTGATGTGACAATCAAAAATCTGATCCGTTTTTAAACGGAAACCTTTCCGGGTGTTTTGATTTGCAAAGCAATCATGATTTTTAACATTTATTCCCCCTCCAGGGCATAAGCGCAAACTCTGCCAAGTTCCCCAGGGTTGAGAAATTCATTTCCTACTTGCACTCCACCACTTTGCAATGTCATTGCTTCACTCCACACAAATACAATCTGCCAACTCATTAAACACAAAATTGTCATTTACAGAAGGAATATGAACTGGAGCATAAATCCAGCAATAAAAAGCACAGAGAATAAAAATCTCGTAAGAATACAAAGAACCACTTTGTTCACTGCAAACAAGGATACTCCACTCACAGACAACTTTATTTGCAAAATGCCTCTCAAAAGCAAGAATTATTCAAAATCTGTGGCTTTCCGGAAAGACGCAGCTATTTCAAACCTCTACTGGAAGTTTACTGAAAGAAATGCCAGTGTTTATTTGTAAGAGAGAATGTTTGTTTTGGAGGAAAAGCCAGAGCTGCAATGATATGAAGGGATAAAACCTGTTTATTTGGGGGCTCTAGTTCCAAGTTCCTCATCTAGAGACTCTGTAGCTCCAAGGAAAGGCTGGTGTAAACCCTGAACCATCGACCATTTCTCTGCAATCCCAGCACGAAACACAGATGTGGTTCACGCTGGTGTGAAGCTGCGAATAAAGACTCTGCCCACACAAGCATAAAGGCGCCGCAGTCACATTTGGTTCAGCCACTTGCCCTCTGGCTCCAAAAAAACAGTCCCCAAATGGCCAAAGTCAGTCCGAGCCAAAGCAGCTGCAGCCCCTCTGCAGGCTCCGATCCGGCCACAGACAGAGCTGGCAGCTGCTTCGCGCCCCAGATGTGCCCTGGTACAAAAGCACCTGCTTTAAATGTTGCAGGTATTTCCACCAAAAAAGGCATACAGAGAATATTTAGAGGGGAAATTTAATTCAATGGCTGGGACACTTTGGTACTATCTAAAATGCCTGTCATCTTTTTTACATTGCTGCTTTTAAGAGCCAACAGGAGCTTTGACACCTCAGTTCTCAGAGCTCCTTGCAGCAATAAAGGAACCTGGGGAAATGCAGCCTCAATGCAGGCTTGCTGCCTGGCTTAAAGCTCTCCCTCTTGGTTCGTCACCTCCCCAAGGTGACTTGGTTTTAAACGCCCTGGGGACACGGCGCAGCCGTGCTGCCCTCCCGCCCCGCAGCATCCAGCTGTGCTCAGCACGAGGAGCCGCTCGCTCCTCACTGTGGTTCCCCCACCAAATCAGGTGTCTTCCCACACGCTCTCCAAGACACCTGCTCTGCTCTCAGCGCTGCTTCCCAGCTCATCCCGGCACCAGCTCGGGAATACCATCGTGCTGCTTCGAGAGGCACGGGGAGCACTCCTGCATGGCGCAGGCACAGCACAATTCACCCCTCTTGGAGTAAATAAAGACCAACCCGTGATGGCCACAGCAGGCCTGGCTGCAGAAATACTTACGTGCCACACATGGGCACCCGGGATTGAGCGCCAGGTTGCCCCAGCTGGTGGGACACAGCGCCTTGCCCAGGACAGCCCCCTGCAGCCTCCCCAGTCTGTGTGCTCTGCGCCCGGAGGCTCCATGCACGGCCACAGGGAACTTCCCCGCACGGCCACAGGGAAGTTATCTGCCCCTTGGGAGGAATAAACTGTGCGAAGGCAGCAGAGGACAGGCAGTACTTGAGCAGCATTGCTGGCACCCTTGTAGCAATGTGGGCCTGCGGTTGGGGGTTCAAGTGTTGCTTAAGCATCCGCTTGCTGGTGCAGGCTGCTCTGCACGCTGGTAGCTCAGCCCAAAGGGAGCGATAGGGCATTCAGCAGAGCCGTTATCTCCCGCACGCTGAGCAGCCCAGGCAAAGACAAGGCTCTAGTTATCAGGTGGACCATTGCTTTTAGAACAAGAGCAACAGCTCAGTGCAAAATGCGATAGCATTTCTATCTCTCTGAACGCTCCTGCTCTTCTTTCTACTCTCACACTGCCTGAACCTGACAGCTCAATAGCTCAGTACATCTGCTGGTCATGCTGCAGCCTAGACGGCAGCAAGATGCACTTAGAAATAAAATGGGAGAGACAGCACATTTGAAGTCACTGCATGGATCTGGTGAACGCCAGAGCAGAGGCAAAGGAAAGAAGCGGTGCAGAATAAGAGCACAACCCGAGGATGTGAGACACAGCTTCCACGAGGAGCAGCCTTAGCAAAGAGGCTAAGGAAGCCTCCACCTCCTCTCAGCTTAGCCTCCACACCACTGTGGTCCCATCGAATTAAAAACACCAGTAGTGACCGTTTAAGCTGTTACAGCCACGTGCACTTCAGTGCTTCCCTCAGCCTGCAGCACATTGTGCGTCCCATGGAACGGCACGGAGAGGCATAAGTCTCAAGAAGAGGGACCCTTCCCTGACAAATGCAGGGGCTGGGACACTGAGACAGGCTCGCTTCCCTTTGGAGCTTCTCACAGGCCTAAAGGGGTGCCCGGCCCAAAGGCCCAAGCCAGAATTCACCCAGAAAGGGCAGAGCTCCTGGAGGACAGGGAGAGGTGGAAGAGGCTCCAGGACCCGGAGCAGCCAGGCCTGCTGCAGCGAATGGCACCCAGGCCTTCCTCCTACCTCCTTGATTGCTCAAGGAGAGAGCATCTTCCCTTCCACTTCTTCCAGGGATAAAGATCCTATAAAATCACAGGCGTCAGTATTAGATCCACCTCTTGTTCTTTCAGATTTTCCTTTCCTGATGGCAGTCAGATCAAGATGTCCTTTCTCCATTCTTGTTGTGGGCCACGAGGGATTTCCCACCGCTTCCAGAATGGCAAATTCAAGGGCTGCTGGCAGCTCCTGCCTCCGATTAGCGCATTGAGCATGTGCTTCTCCCATTGTAACTCAGAGCACATTCGACTCTCAAGGAGCTATGCTTCAGGACTGTATTGCTTGCTTTTCTCCCTTCCAGGTCAGCTGTGTTAATTGATTTGTTCCACAGCAGCAATGGCAGGTATTTGTTTTTCCTGGCCGGGCTTATTATGCTGCCATCAGTATAAATTTGCTACCTGTGCACTACAGGGAGGCTCAGGAGGAGGCTTGAAGAAGTCTGACAGAAAGGGCTGCTGTCAAGCCTGCTCTGGGTCCAGATGCAGATGTGTACACCTTGCCCAGCACTGCAGGCGTGAGCATTATATAACTGCCTGTTTTGCTTATAGAAACTTTAGAGTTTATTGTGCAGGATGAAGAATCTCTCCATCTGTTAGAAAGCAGGATATGTAAATAAATAAAAAAATAAAGCATCTTTCAGTTTTGTCTCAGGTTCCTCTTGGTCACTCTGTAGCTGCAGTTTTACTGAGCATGTGCATTAAATAGAAGCCAAGCTTGATTTTTCTATAACCACTCAAAAAGGGGGAGACAACTTTAGAAGCAAGACTCAGACCCTGGCCCAGATATAGTCACTCTGGGGGTACATAACTTAGGACAGACTCTCAGGCCACTGAACCACCAGAGCATGGATCTAATCCCAAAGGCCAGTAGGTCCTTTAAAGGGAGGTTTTGCAAATGCCACCTTGGCCCTCCTGGACAGCAGGAAGTCTCACCACACACCACTTGCACATGGATTCTAACCCACCTCCTGGTAGGACAAAAGTGAAATATCAGCTTCACGCCTTTGTTCATCTGTGCAGCTTTATTGGTCAAAGACAATAATAGGAGGGGAAACTATCTGCAACCTGAATTCAGCAAGCCTGAGGTATGCAAAACCAAGCTGTTTTATTACTTTCTTTCCTTCTCCCTACTATATTCTAACATAGTGAAACCAAAACGCACAAGGGTCAAATCCTCACTCCAGGACAATATGGACATGCTGCACTTCCACGCTTTTTCACAGTCTTGACACACCATCAGCCCAGTAATTCTATACTTTGTCATTCTAGAGCAAGAATAAATCACAGCAATGACCCCTATTTGATTCTAAATTGTTTTTACGTTGTCAAAACAGAGATTTAGAAAGATAGTCATCTTGTTACTTCTAGATGACAGTCTTGAATTAAATGACAAAAATCTCCATGGTCTATCTCTTTGAAACTGGAATTACTCCAGAAACATCCAGAGGAAGATAACCAGAAAGGTTTCATGGGGGTTGTGCCACTACCCTCATGGAGAGACAGAGCCAAATAATTCCTCGCAGCCTGGATGTGCAATGGAGCAGGTATAACCTCTCCCTGGAGCTGTGTGCCCATCTGCAGCAATCAGTCTAGCTGTCCTAGGAAGGAGCATGAAAAGCCAAGCCAAAAAACAACTGCTCTCCGAATCTGGTTCCCCTGTTAGATGCAGCCTTGTACACTCTGAACATGACAGTCACCTCCCTCAGCCCCAGGCTACCTGAATTTCCAGGAGCAAATCTTGCCCTTTCCCCATCCCTTATGTCCACACGGCAAACACCCCTGGCTAAGCTGCTTCACAGGAGCTGTGTTGCTGCTAAAAGTGTCACCCTGCACGAAGCCAAGGGGATAGCAACGCACCTGGGGAGGGATAAGTTCCTGAAGTGCCTAAGGAAAATATTAGGACAGAGCAGCAAAAGCAGCAGATGCTGAAAAAAGCAACCACAGCCTTGCACAGGGTTAGCAGAGCTCCATGGCCATGTGAGCCCCAATCCTCCAGGTGCCACTAATTAAGCCAAATCAGCTCAGCAACAAGCAGCAGGGACATGGCAGGGTCCCAAATTACCCAATTTAGGCTACGGCGTGTCAGGTAGGCCTAGTGAGGAAGAGGCTAATAAATTAGATTCATATGGGAACCCTACAGGGGTTAATGCCAATGCTGTGCTCAGACACTTGTTGATAATCTGGGTGTCTCAAGCCTGGCTTTCCCACAGAGCTTTGAGCTGACTGGTAAATCCATCCCTTCCTGGGCAGACACATCACAACCCCTCTTACCATGCTACACTTCCAGCAAGGCTGGCTTATCTTAGCTCACGGTCATCTTCAATATCTGTCTTCACTGAGGACTGTTTGTTTAATCAGCCCTTTATCACTCAGAAAACATTCCATGCTCTAGCATCTGCTTTTGAACTGTGCAATCCAGCCTGTGTGTGCTCCTTTGGGAGAAGGACATGGTCCATAGCCTTGGCACAGGTTACCAAGCTCTGGATCCAGCCCACTGCTCACACATCACACAGACCATGCCCAGGCTCCTGCCTTCCTGCTTAATACTTAAGCATGCATCTAATTTAGCATGAAAGAGTCTCAGCCTGTTATGGCCTCTACCAAAAAATGCTGAAACAGAGGATGAGAACCAACTAGTGGAAATAACAACTAATCAGCCCCCAAATCTGCACTCTTAGCCTCCAAATGCAATCAAGCACCAGCTGTAACCTCGCCTGACTCAGAGTTCACAGATGTTCAGTGTAATTGCTTTAACACAGATTCACACTTCTCTTCATTTTTTTTCCATCATAATTATACAGTATTTTGAAAATAATCCAGGCATTTTATATTTATAAAAGGAAGCAATCCTTATTCTCATTAATAAAAGCATGTATGATACATCTTTTAAGTCAGAGCTGGTCTCAGTTGATTTTTTTTCAATCAGAAAACATGCTATTTCAGATCTGGATCTGTGTGAAAGCCAGTCTTACTCTTCTATATTTATGTTCCTTGACTTAGTTCATACTATTATATATTAACATAGACTGCCACTTAACCAAGGCCAAGATTTAAAAGGCTGTTGTGTTCTCCTTAGGATACTAATTCTTCCTTGAGTGTTCTTGTGCAGCTAGTGCTGCACAAATTGGACAGTTAATCACTCTTCAGTAATGGTTCTCAGCACTCGCAAGAACGTCCCAACATGTTTTGGGTCCTGTGGTTTTTTGATGGGATGGGGATACAGCAAAGATAAAGGAGGCACCCCCATTTACTGCTGGGCACATACCTGGAAGCCGAGCTCTTGAAAACCAGCCCACCTAACCTATGGTGGTACCCATAAGATCTGTTTGAGGACAAGAGCTGATTTGGAATAGAAAAAAAGGAAAAAAAAAGAAATATATCAGAAATACATCTCTGACTACAGCCATATTGATTTAGGTTGTGAAGTTGTTTGAAGAGTTGTAAACTTTATGTTCCAAAAGAAATACTTGCTTGTAATTTACAGAGCTGAAGAGGAAAAAGGAGAGACTACTCACTTCAGTGTGGATATTTGGGCAGGGACGGGTTGTAATGGACAAAAAGGTCCCAGAGCCTCTGTGGTGCAGCTAGTGGTCAGAAACACACCCCTTATTCACATGTTCTGACATGTTTTACACTAGGATAATCATTATTTACCCGCAGACTATATACAGATAAACTGAACTATATTCAGCTTTTCTTTGCCTCACTTTAGCAATTCAGCCCTCACTAAAAATACATGTGTGTTGCCAAAACAGGCTAACATTGAACCCATCACTCCTTTTGCTTTCAAAAATGCAACCAAAAAGCTTCCAAACACAGCTGCCCGTAGAGAGCTCCTGAAAGATCTAATAAGGATGAGCATGACTCCTCTGCCCTACAGCCATCCATTTAGTAGTTGCTGATCTGCAAATAAAATCCATAATTGCTTTTAAAATGTTGCTCAAATTAACACTTAATTATCTGCCCTCCTCTGGGATGTCAGATAGCCTGTTGGTTTAAATCACTTATTTCACAACACTTTAAATGGACCGGCAATCTGGGCTACTGAGGTTAGAGAAAATGTTGATTAAGAAGAGAGCGAGAGCTAAAGATAGATGATCCCTGCATTAAAGACAGCAGGAGTCTTTGGGCCAAGGCATGAATGAATAAATGAACCATGCTGGTAATTCAGTCCAGGAAGCCTTGGGTTTCCTGACGGTCTTTCCCTCAGGGCGGTCTGGGGGAGATGTGCTCATTTCCACTCTCTTCCCTGTTAACAGATGAAGAGCTCGGCTGGCTTAGGAAGAACCACCCCAGAACATGCTGAAGGTCTGAAGAGTGACATCCCTAGGGACCTCCAGGAGCCTTGCTTCGAGGGACCTCGCCAGGAAGAGGCAGCACGGGGTTTGTTTGGGGAACTTCCCTCGTGGTAGAAGATGCCCTTTAAAATGGTTTGTTCAAGAATAACTGCTTTGATTGCTCTCATCTTCCCAGACACTAACCCGGTTTGCCATTTTATTAGCTTTTTAAGGTCCTCTTGCTCCCACCTACCCATGCCAGCCCTGCTGGATGTTCCTGCCTGCATAGCCAGTTCATTGGGGCTTGGGGACAGCCAAAGGGGCAGAGCCCTTGGGAGGGTGGATGCCTCCATGGCTCTGAGGGGCTGGAAAAGGGGATATGACACTCTGCACTCACCTCTGCTGTTCTCAGTCCCTCTGATGTCCTTATCCTGGGTTATCACCTCTTGATTGAACTGGTGCCTTCACATTTCACAGCAAAGTCAATCAACGGCATCTCTTACGGCACAGGAAAGTTGCGCGGAGATGGTGCATGCCTGGGGCAGTCATTTTGAAGAGGAATGTATCCGAGTTCCCAACAGAAATGAAGGTGCTAAAACACAGTATTAAGCTGCTTGCCTCTAATATCAGTTCACTTTAGATGCAGCCAAGCTATTGACTTAAAATCTCAAATCACTTTCGTAAGAATAAAGAAATAAATCTGGCTTTGGAAAAGCAGCAAGAAATCTGTGTTATTAAGAATGGGCAAAGAAAGCCGGGAGTCGGAACCAGCACCTGCTGTTCTGAAAAACCTGCACTGATGAAAACTAAGAAGGAAGTGCAAAAAAGCCGTAGAGGAAACAGCCCAGTCATGAAAGTTTTAATTGGGAAAACCTCTGGCAAATATTTTACAGGATCTGCAGATCTCCATCGAGTGTCAAAGGTTCAGACAATTCATGAAAAGACTTCAAGGTGATTGCACAGAATTAAAAAAAAATGAAAGACTGAGCTGGGAAAGAACATCTCAGATCCCTCAGTATTGGGCTCTGAACAGGACCCTGCTTGAATAGTGACTTTGGGGATCTACAAAGCTGTGAGATAACAAAATTCCAAAGATGGAGGTGACTGAATCTGCACTCTTCCCACCTCCCCTCATGTGTAGAAGGGAAGTTTTAATAGTTGTGGCAGCATCTGAAATATCTGTGTACTAACTTCTGTAATTATGGTATATGCTATTTATAGAGCCTTTACTCTATCAATTGTTAATTATAAGTCTGAAAAACACGTCAGGGAGTCCCAGTAGAGATACCTGATTCACACTGCAAAATGAGCTCGGAAATAAGATTTATTCAAAGTAAACAGAAAAAAATTCAGAAAAGTAAATCAAAAGCATATTTAGAAGCCTCTCAGATGATTAACCAACATGTTCACAAAGCCGTACTGGCATATCCATCTTAGCTCGTTCTTTAGTTTCTCTTGACATGAATTAATTTACAAGTCTCCAGTTGACCTTGACATTTGAGAAAAGTAAATTCTGACAATACCTTGATTTATACTGGGAAAAATTTCTTTGATCAGAGTGTTCCTCCTTGCTAGAGAGTTTTTTTGAAATGGAGATTCAAATACTGTTTTGTTTTTCTCTTGAACTGGAAATATAAAAGCATTACTATCCCCATATAGTGCATGCAATAATGCCAAAATGAATTTGTTAGAAATTAACATTTAATGCAAAATCATTTATTTTCATTTGCAACAATCAGCTAAGTTTTGACTGTGCCCTATGATGAAGTATAATACTGGTTATCTTCCTCGTTCGTTGGACACTTGCTGATATTCAGGATAGCTTGTGACTGTTACCACTAGACATGTTCCTCAAATTTTATTTTCATCCACAGTGGTAGGAAAAAAACAAAATTCCAGAAACCATGAACTTCTAGTTTAACACCACCTTCTCATCACACTTATCATGGGTGTCTCCTGCAACCCTGCAGCTTATAAAGCTTCAGGGGAATGAATATTATCACAGCTTGTGTTTGAATCAAGCCTGCACTCAGTTCTGCTCTAGATCAAGTCCTGTTTTGCGGAATACAGCCTATTAGATAGCCTTGAGCAACAGGCAATAACCTTCTTCAGTGAGAATTAGGGACTTAATGCAGGAACCAGTCTGCCCTGCCCCTGAAATTACATTACAACTTAGGTATGTTGCAAAATCAGGACCTAAATCCTACAGCTGTTCAGTTTTTGCTCGCACCAGTTCTTATCTGACCTAAATTATTTTGATGATGATATATTAGTTTAAATTTCTCATGAACATAAATTGCATTTAAAAAGTGGCAGCAATGTACTTACTTATTTTGCCTTTAAAAAAGGCCAGGAAGTTATTAGCAAGAAAATGAACAAAGAACACAATGAATTATATATTGTCAACTTAATAAACACATTAAAAAGTAGAAAGTATATTCCATCAAAGAACCCGATTACTTCAAAAACAGCTTATGGTTGGAGGTGGCTGCTTTGATTTCAGTACTTAAATGTCTTCCCACAGTGTGGCCACCCTATATCTCCTAAATGGAGATAGCACCCTTCCTGCAACAGCACCTGGCACCCTAACCTGCCCTCACAGGTCTGTGGCTGTGTCTGAATGCTTAGGGCCAAGGCAGGAAACACAAGCGAGGGCAGCTTTAGGGCCCCGAGCACCTTTCCCTGCTTGCTCATTGAGAACACAGCAACCTTCCTCGCCAGGGATGTAAGAGCAGCCTGAAAACAAGCGAAGGAGCTGGGACTTGTGCGTCACAAGGAGAAGGAGCAACAGTGCAATGGAAAAGCTACCAGGAATTGCTTTGAATTTCTTGGAATTCCAAACTGCAGCCAAAGAAGCTTCATTTATCATTCTTTAGTCATTCTTTAGAAGGAATATACAAAGATACAGGCAAAGCTTTAAGAAATATTGACTATTGTGCTTATTAAGTTTATTTTACCCTTTAATTAAGTCAGAAGACTGATAATTTGCTGACAGCAATAAATCAGCAAAACATGAAAGCCCTTTCTGTTTTGAACACACTGTACAAGTTAAGGGATTGCAACAACACATTCATCTCTAAGGGCTAACAAAAATATCACTGTGAACTATGATATGAACTGTTCTGCAGCAAACAAACTGCAAGTGTCATACTAGCCTACGCAGGAACAGATTTATGCCTTGGCAAGTGACTTTAGGCAGAAAGAGACCCTCCAGAGGCTCTATACAGGCCAGTTTTGAATGCCCTATTGGGATTCACCCTTACTGGTGAGCACTTACAAACACTGCTGGAGCCAGCTGACCCAAATATGGACAAAAACATCCTATAAACTGCTTTTTTCTCTCCTCCACTAACACAGCTCCTGTTGACCACTGCGAGAGCTTGGTCTGAAGGAGGGCTGCTCGCGGCTCCAGGCCAGGCTGATTGCCTGCAAGGAGGAAGAAATTGGGATCTGTGGGAAATCTCTCCTTGCTCCAACAGTTGGGTATAGTTACAGGTTTCTTTGAAGCTGCCATAATAAGTTACAAAGACTATGTTCTCATCACACTAATGAAAAGGATTTCCTTTTGTAATTTTTACCCTCAGAGTTCCATTTCACTGTAGCAAACCATGTCAAGATAGTTGAGGCAAGGAATATCTACTGGATAATTTCTCTCTTCCACAAAACTATCTTCCCTTCTACTAAACTATTTAGGATAGTTTTGACCGAGAGTTTCCAGCTCAATATGTGTACAGATTCAGTTTAAATGTGTAACATTTTTATATTACACTTAAGTACTTCCAAGAAGATTACCTGCTAAAAAGATGGACCGATATAATCACACCAAGCTATTAGGATCATGTACTCAAAAGACCAGTACAACTCCTGTAGAGGCAAGACAAGACAGAGAAATGAATATATGAGGTAAATCGTGCTTTGCTTCTTCAGTTCTCACCCAGACAAGCCCCCATCTCCACCTCAAGCATCCTTTGGAAAAGAGTCTGGGTCACAGTAGCCATCCTCAGCATCAGCCCCTCTTAATCATCTCTCTTTTGTAAATGCTTTTCATAACCAGATGAAAAATGAGAAAAATAGTCAAGTGCAGGTTTGATAGCACAAGAGGTTATTAAGAATGAAGAGAAGGTTACAATGTAAAAAACCTTATTAAAAGGAAGAGACAAGTCCTTTTGGGAGGCTATGGCTCTTCCTGATTAATCAGCGCATTTCTTTTTTCAAAAGCAAAGCACTCTTCAATGTGACATGCTGAATGGGATGGCAAAGGGTCATTTGACTGATTGCCTAAAAACAGGAAAATGGTTCATCAAACTCAATACTGTATGGGAAGCTAACTGAATAAATCTGAGCAAATTGCAGTCTGACCTAGAAAATTCCTGATCAAGGGAGCCCACAGCAAATGGTGCAAATGCGTAGACAGCAGAAGGGATGGGAAGACCACAAGTTCTGTCCTCGCTGCACGTGATGCAATGGATGAAGCACTGCTGAGCCCCAGTCCCTTCAGACTGCACCACAGTTGCAAACAGCAGCAAGGAAAACATTAATAAAAGAGCTGCAGGGAGACTGCAAAAATGGGGAAACAGCCCTTCCTACTTGATATTTCTCTACAGCAGCTCTAGGCAGCCTGGTTTACAGCTGTCATCTCTAAAAACTTTTTGAAATGAGCCAAAGCAACCTCCCTGGATAGCTCAGCAGGATGAGCAGCAGTGTTTCCATAGCATCCCTCACACAGCTGCATCTCAAGGATGGCTGCAGGATGGGATCCAGCATCTCCCTCACCCAATGCCTTTGCACCTGGGATACCCACAGCAATCCTCAGACTTTACAAACTCATCCCCGACCAAGCACATTTCCGCCAAAAAATGCTATGTATTTACCATAATGAATTGTCTAGAGGGTCAGGGAATCCCTGCCAGGATTTTTGAGCCTGATTCTATGCAAAACATCAGCCGATTCCTGCTGGGTTGCCCTGGCCCATGGCTGCAGGGAACCTGCCACTCAGACTCAGCACAAGTACCTGCAGGCACCCCAGGGACACTGGAGCTCTGGTACCAAGGGCTCCGGGTTGGCCCAGAGAGCAAGGGCTGCTCCAAAGCCACAGGGAGCCCCAGACTGCCTAGCCCAGCAAAGAGGATCCACCCTTTCAGCCATCACTAGCACCTACATTCAGCAATCCTGACAATTTGTTGCTTTCCAGTAATTTCAATAAACATTAATTCTGAAAAACTCTGGCTCAGAAAACCCTTTCTGGTATTCTTTGAAGAGGATGAGTTTTGATAGTTGGCATTTTATCACCTTGTGTGCCTCAATTTCAGCTAACCCAGGAGTCAGACTATGCAATACCAGGTCTGCCTCCCAGCGAAGGTCGTGCAGTTCATCAGTTTGGCTGCTTTATCAGAGTTGTGATGCTGTTATCACTTCAACCTTTTCACCAGCTACTTTTCAATAACTTTGATTTCATCTTTTCCTCTCTAGTCTCCAAAACTACCTCAAGTTAAATAACGTTCCCATCAAAATTAGACTGTGGATCATTACAGCAGAAGTTATTAGCAGTTATCAGATAATGTACTCAATCAGCTGAACGCTGCTTTGGCATATGCTTTCCAACAGATTAGTCTCCATAAATTTTTACCACTTCAAATTACAGTAACATTGATTTGGCTTTGAGCTCTGGCTCCATTCTGGGAAGCAGAATAGTTAAAAGAAGTGTTTAAACTATGTATGTGAATTACCAATCAAATCTAAACACAAAGATAATGTTCTCTAGGTGCAGGGGGCTCATATTGAGATGAGGAAGAGGGAAAGGATTGGGGGGTTTTGCCATATAAAATACAGATAAGACCATAAAATGTAAGTAAACTAAGCAACAAGTCCCATGATGCCCCATGGGACACTCTAACAAAGACACTTAAGCACATTTTTGTCATTTTCTGCTAGAAATCTGCAAATCTCAGTCCCTTTCCAAAATTAAATCACACTTTTATAGCAAATATTGCATTTCCCTGGCATTCAGTTCTTTTCTCAACGACTACAGTAATTACATAAATGACTTTAAAAAAGTAAGCCTCAATTAAAAGACATTTGGGACTGCTCCAGAGGCTTTCAGCTGCTAATGAGGTGAGTATTAGCACAGCAGTCTCTGCCTGCCCCAGAATTACAAGGATCCTTCAAGCTCCAGAGCACAGCACTGGACACCACGGATAGTCCTTCCTTGAAGGGCTCTGTGAGCAGGACACTCGGAGCGCCCCAATGGGAAGAGCACGGCCTGGGCCACGCAACGCTGGGCAATGAGGGAAAACTCAGAACATGAGCAAGACCCTTATGTTCCTCGCACGAATAGGACATGAGGGAGAGACACTGATCATTCAAGCCCAGTTATAATGGAAACATTAGACAACTCTGACTTAACACTCTCTTAAAAAAGGCGGCTGCAAGGTTTGGATTGGAGCACGAAATGGTCATCTCAAGGTTGCTGCTTGAACATCTCAAGGTTGATCAAAAAGCAGCATTACTTGCTCTCTGGTTACCTTACGGCACTGTTGTTTGAGTTACAGGAATATTTGGCAGTTGGCCATATCAAGTTTCTTCAGAGCTGCAAATATGAAATGATCACACGGTATCTTATTTTGCTTCATGCATAATCACAGCAATGTGAAGAATTCCTTCTGCTTTGATTCAATACTTGAGGCTTCCCAAAGATTGCTTTAGGTCCTATCAATTTCTTGTAGTCATGAAAAAATGCGCCTGAAGAGAGTTTTGAAAAGCACTGTTTTAATCTCTGTTCCCCTCTTTGGTATTCAAATATACTCACTTTTAAGAACAACAGACAGAGTTTAGTCTTAGGATACTATACTACATTTTTCAGTGCTTTCAATTTAGTAAAAACAACCATAACTTCAAGAATATAGAGACCAATAAATCTGTAAGGAACATATACCACATTATTAATTGCTACATAAAACTCAAGATTGCTCTCAAGTTAACAGAAAGCATTTAAAAACCCGATGTCCCTATCCAGTGGAATGGAGCAGAATTAGAATTTTCCAGCCATTCCAAGACACACATCAGGGCCAGGGCCTGTCCTGCCATTGTGCTCCCCGTGCTCCAGCTGTGGTGGCACAATCCTAGACGGAGCAGCAGCCTCCGGATAGTTCCAGCCTTGTGGAGAGCTCCTGCCTGCAGCTGCCATATCAGTAAACACCCCATTTGCGCTGTTGTATTTTTATTTCCAGAATTTGCCCCATCATCTTGTGACTGCAAAGCAATCAAGTGGGTGATCTTCCTGTCCTCCTGCCCCAGGCAGTGCCGCTGGCAGGAGGACACAAAGCGACTGGGGTGTCTGGCAGCACAGGGGGAGCTGCAGGAGCCTGTCCCGGGGCACTGGGCTCCCATCTGAGCCGCACCTGAGCACGGCCCTCAGCCCTGCAGCAGCTGGGAGCTCGGACTGACCTTTCCGAACACGTCCCTCGAGCTGCGGGAAAGCAAATTCGCACATTAGGGGATAATCTATAGGCAAATGTATTAAATGCCAGATTCCTTCAAGCCATTTTCACACACACACACAAAAAAAGTAAGCTCATTTCTGCAGAACTCCTAAGGCAGTTGTGAATGTTTTATATCTTGATTTTGCCTGCACTTCGTTCAAGAGAAATGGTTTACTATTTAGCAATCCCGCTCACAAAATATTTCTTGGTTTAGGATCTATAAACAGATTTCTAGCTCATTGCCTTTTCTGCTTTTAATGCAGACAGAATAGAGCTTGAAGTGCAATAAAAAGATTCAGGCAGTCATTAGAACATCTACTCACTTCTAGCAGCTACGAGACTTCGAAAGGAAGTGACACCAGTTCTACAGCCATCCTGGAACAGGCCCCCATCTGCACGTTTGGATTTACTGTAAATATAGAAGTGTGGACCCAAACGGATGGTTGTTGCTACTTGCCATATTTACCAGTTATTATTAAAACACTAAGAGACAAAAATAGGAGCTGGTGAAACGCAGACCTGTGACATTCCCTACCCACAGTTCGTTCTTCGGTGCCTTGTCCATCCCTGCCTCCATTAGCTCCTAGCGTGGCCACAACACTTACCCTAATTGTGGGCTCTGTAGGGACTGCTTGCCCTACAGCCTCCTCCTCCTCCTCCTCCTCCTCATCATCATCCTTCACCTGGTGCCAGTCTCAAACAGTTAAGAAATCCAACTTCTCACAGGAATCCTCCCAAGCTGGCTGAACTGAGAGGGCCTGGGAAGTGGCAGCTCTGAGAAATGCAGCAGCTTTCAGGAGCCGCTCATGCTCACGTGGAGCAAATCCAAGCCAGGGGAAGGCTTAAACTCAGATATTCTGCGTCCCACGGGCACCACAAGGCTACCAGCTAGCGTGGGACAGCGTTACTGTATCCCCCTATCCCTCGCCTGCCCCCGTGGTCAGGCTTTGATGAAAAAAGCATTTTCTAACAAAAAAAAGCCTAGTCACTCTGTTTTAGCCAAGGTCATCTCTGTCCTGGCAAGGAGCCTTCCCATGTGCCTCCTGCTCAGCAAACTTTAGCCAGGGCATCTGCTGCTCATTATGAGGGCACAGGAAAAAATCCCAGCTATTCCCTGTTTGTGCTGTGCTGCGTGTGGCTCGAGGGAACAGCTCTGCCCGCCTTGCAATTCCCAGCTCCCTGCGCCTCCAGCTTGCCCCTGTATTCCTCAGGGATACGGATGCTTCACCCACTCCACCAGCTGGTTCGAGGTGGCTTCCAGCACCTGCTGAGATGGTGCTGCAGGACCAGCAGCAGCCACCCTCAAATCAGCTGTGTCTGCTCTGCATTCCCTCTGCCACAACCCTAAAACAATATTTTTATCTCACCAAAAATACATGTTAACTCTTTATTTTGGGTTATAGTAAATCTCTCTGAGCAGGTTCAAGGCAGCAGCCACTTCACAAGCACAAAAATGTGGCCACAAAGTGGTTCTTTTCTACCTTCCCATCCCACATCCCAAAAGACCCTCACAGAGACAGTCATTAATCTAAGATTTACCTTATGCCAGTACCTCCTGTTGCTCCAGAGACATTCTGAGGCAAAATTAAAAACTGATTTGTTTTTCTAATTGTCAAGCTAGCTCATTGTCAGAATTGTTAGTTTGTTTTTCCAGAAAAACTAACCTGTGGTAGGTAGAGGTCAATAATGAAAGGAAAAAAAAAAAGTCAGTAAAAAATCAAGATCATTATCGTGTTGACAATTTACCACCCTCAGCTAAAGCACCATCTGTGTATTAAAATATTCCCCAAATTTTAAAATAGAGGACAGTTTAAAAGTTCTGTAAGCACAAAATGCCAAAAAACCTTTCCCAGGTCTAGGCTGATTCATTCAAAATGAAGCCCTGAAAAAGTATTGAACGTTTTGAAAGACTTTGAAAGTATTCCACTACACAGAAATACCGACAGCAAAATATTTCTTACTCAAAATGTCAAAACACAATTATATTCATGATTGCAAAACACTAATTTCAGAAACCACCACTTTCACCTGCACACAATGTTGGTTTGACACACTTGGCACTACCTAATGCCCAAATTCTTGTCTAAAATTCTTTATTATTCAGGTGTTAATATTCTGGATGGCTCACGAGCTTTGCTTTTAGTTTGCAAAGATTTAACAACCTTCTTGTTAATGGTTCCTCTAACATTTTATTGCAATTCATTCATTGTCCTCACTTAGTGAGGAATATACAGCGCAGAAATCAGCACAGCTTGTTAGAAGAAAAGACAAAATACCGATTAAATTACCAAGTACATTTCTCAGAGCACAGCTATCATCCTCCACAAAGAAAAACTAGAGTTTAATTGACTTCCTGGTAAAAGCAACTTGAGACAGATGCTATTAAGAAACATCTGACTTTTATTCCTTAAGTTGTTATGTTTAAGCGACAGGAATGTTTGGAAAACATGGGCAGGCAGGAACTGGGGCCACTCACCTTCATTTGACAGCAGCTAAGGATTATGGCAGCAGCAGGATGGCTCCACATGCTGCCAAACAACGTTTTTGTACCCCAAGAAAACCGGTCAAAACCAGCAACTTGCCAGCAACTCGCTGAATTTGCCCAAGACCTCCAAGGTGCAGCAAGCGTCACATACAGCTCAGCTATTGCAAAAATATATTTTTTTCCTCCAAGAACAAAATGAGTTTTCTGTTGCCTCGCAGCAACATTTATCCCGGCAGACCAAGTTAGCACGTGTGCCACCGCCCAGCACCCTGGGTCATTTGA
>JAWLRI010000229.1:1425153-1453444 GCA_034781795.1 Crypturellus tataupa
AGCAAGATGTCATTTCCTAAAATAGGCAACAATAAGAAGATTAAAACTCAATACAAAATAGCCACATGAAAACTAGCCATGCTTCCAGCCATGCCTTCTGCCTGGCTTCCCAAAGAGCACCCTGAGTGCTTCCCAAGCTGCAAGGCCACTTTGGAGACCCCTGCCTGGTTATCCCACAGCTCCCTGGAGGAAGGTGGGCTTCCTCCTTACCAAGCACCGTAACATGAAGGGGGACCTCACACTGCTCCAGGCTGCTAGCAGTAAAGCAAAGCGCGGCTTCCTGTGGGAAACCTCAGGTACTGCACTGCAAGAATAAACAGTTCCCCCAGGTCTGGTAAAAGCAACTGTCTTGCAATGGGCCTTGTTCATGTCCATGGGCAGGAGCAGACTGATGGACATCAAGAAGTACAACTTACCCCACACTGCTGAAGGTAGAGATGTTTTGGCCTTGGGGCGGCTCCAGGTGAAGAAAAATGGGTAAAATGGCTGCAGCTTCAGTCAGGTGGCTGCTGCCACATGCATTTCAGGGAAGTTTGGGCAATTTAACACCCCCTGAGCATCTGTTCTTATGTCAATAAATAGCTGTAGCTGAGCTCACCTGCTGGAATGAGATGGAGAGCTGCCAGGCTGCATGCCTAGTCTTCATCCACCAGCTGGGTCCACAGACCTTTGCTCCCTTGGGATAGTCCCAGCTGAGATTTATGGAGAACTTGCATTTCTGAAGAACAGCATTCACATTCTAGCTGTGTATTTTCCTCATATTGGTAATATTCTTAGTTGCCTTAAGGGAGCGCAGACTGAGTTTGTCCTGCCTCCCCACAGTATTTCCATGTCACTGTTAACTCATGTTTGCAAAACTCCACGGTGATTGACATCTAAAACACACTGAATCCCTACTAGCTCTGGAAAGAAAAGCAGATGGGTGCTATTGTATCAGTGCTGCAGGATAAAGAAGGCTACAAAATAAGCTTAGCCCTGCCTTACCATGGATCAGAGAATCTACCTTTATATTCTTTCAACAAGTAGATTTCCTTGTTTCTGCTACACCCATATATACTTCAGCTTCTTTGTGGTTGGATTATTTCTTAAAAGGATATGTCATTCAAGATTTAGATAAAGAGTCTTTCAACAAAAAGACCTTTCCAGGCCTGTAAAAGAAAATATTATTTGAGTAACTCAAAGTCATTAGCAAAGCCTTCTCAAACAGCATTTAATCAACATGGAGATGAGAAAACTACCACAATCAGCTGCTATGACTTTTTTCCCCCTTAACTAAAGTGCATGAAAAATACATTGCCACAATTATCCAGGGTTTTCAAGTGGAGTCTTGCAGACTCCACAACACTAGACTAGACTGAAACCATCGTGTCCTTTGACTGCCCAGATGACATTATAGGAGAGGGCCCAGAGAGCTCAAACACATGCATTTTATAGGGAAACACAGGGGAGAAGCTGCTTCACCTGGGGCCACTGTTAGTTTAGGGGACAGCCGATGGGACCAGATCCTATTGCACAAGCCTCAATGAACTCCAGTGAAGTGTCAACAAGGTCAAACCCTGGAGTAGTCAGATAAAACCAGCATTAGGTTCCAGCTGAAAGCCCAGCTTCACCAGTAACATCTGGCCCGTCCCTCTGCCCCTGCAAGCCTGTGGTGTCTGTCCCCAGCACTGCTCCACGAACAGTGCAATGCTACTGCCCCATGCAGGAACCTTATTTCTATATTCTCTTGTCCTATTCTCAGCACTTCCATAAGATTCAAATGAAACTCCTGTGTAATAATTAGCAAACAATTCAGATATTTGAAGTACTTATTTCAACTAGAAAGATGGGCACAAAATGGGCATGGATTTCCCCCCTTTGGCAAGTCCCTCCCTCAGTTTCCCTTGACATTAAAGGGGATTGTGGTTACCTGTGATGGTTATGAAGGTTATATTGCTGCAGTGAAGAGTCTTGTATTAAAACACTCCATACTTCTGTGTTTCAGGGAAGTCTATAAACCCTGCTGCCTGGTGTTGTTTAAAAGACAGAATAACAAACATACAGCATATTGAGGCTTTTAGCAAGAGCCAAGGAACAAACAGCATCAGGCTCAGAAATTAAGTTAAAATGCTATAAATCCAAAATAGATAGGCAAATCAACATGAACTTTGTCACTTTGCTAACTGAATTACAGCATATTTAGTTACTAGGTTGGTTTGTCAACCAGAAAATAAAGACTCTTCTGATATCGCTGACACCTGGGCATAGAAGCCTTTTCTCAGGAAGAGATAACAGAAATGCAATAGATTCTCAGAGATATTGCTTCCCTTCATTCAAATAGACATTGATATTTTAAGGAGACTTGAAGTTTTAATCAAAGTTCCTTCCTATGTTTGTCAAAAGTGGGAAAAGGGACAACTGCTTGTCAGTTGTTGGCTCGTGCTGAGCCAACTGTTTGAATATTATTCTGTTTGATTAAATCTGCATTGCTAATAGGGAAGATGCCATATGCCTCTCACACCTGTGGAATACAGCTCTGGGTTTTGAAAGGTTATTAGCACACTATTAAATCCTGTCAAGAAAGGATTTAAAAAAAAAAAAAAAAAAAAAAAAGACATGAGACATGAGCTGCTCCCTGGCAATGCAGGGACTACAGCTGAGGGGCTCCGGCCGGTCCTTAGCTGCACTCTTGCCCCTGCTCTGTGCATGTCCTCTCTGCTCATAAATCTGTCCTGCCAAGCAAATGGTAACAGCAGGAAAAGGAAGAGACTTGCATCGTTCTAGGCAAAAACCCTTCGGCTTTAGCAGTGAAATGTCTAGCAAGGCAGCATGAAGTCTCACTTAAAAACAAACAAAACAATGCATGCAGAATTTAAATCCTACAGAATGGTTTGTAAACATAATGCTGCTTCTTTTCTCTGGCTTCAATTGAATTTTAAACAGACTAGGTAAAAATTAGGGATGTGTTTTTCCTGTTGCCCAATTAAGAATTTTGTCTTTGCTAGAGACAGTATTCATTTTCTGCTTTAGGTTATATTCCAAAAATTAAACTCCCCACTTCCCTTAAGACTTTGCAGAGGGATTTTATCCTGATTGAAGTGTTAAAACTAATGTCACAAACAAGTCCCTCTGTGCTCTGCAGAGTGCATCAACTGCTTGTCTCCTCCAGGTATTTCAATCAGTATTATCTGTAATTAATGTTGCACTTCCCCGCCACCAGCCTTTTCTCAGGAAATTTTCAGCAGGGTTAAACAGGGGCTTGCCCAGACGACTCTGAAAACCAGGCTCTGGCTCCAGGCAGATCTGGCCAGGTCCTCTTACTGGCACATGGGGAAGTAAATACTATGCTAAGAAAACTCAGCCTATATTTAACATTCCAGGCTAAAGAACCTGCTCTGCAGAGCCAGACCACCTTTCCCAACACTTGTTCCCATTACGATGATTTCCTTGCTCAAAAACAGCTATTTGCTTTTCCCATGTAGAAGCTGGTATCTGGTAAGAGGGCAAAGCCTCTCAGGAAACCCAGCTGAGCCAACACAGAGCAGGACATGCATGGGCATTAGAGGAAGGGCTTTGGTCTGGAAATGTAAAATCTCAGCCAGGAAATCCATAAAAGCAGAGAACTATGCAATCAAACAGTCCTAACAAGCATTACTTCTGTGGTTACTAAGAACCCATCAACACAGCATCTGTATTTGAGAATTTCAGTTTTCACATTGCCCACAATTTCCAGAATTTTAAAGGACTCTTTACAGCCAGTCATTGACATTCTTCACAGCAAAACCCGAGAAATTGCAAGAAAGAGAAACATATGCTACTGAATATTTGTTCTGAAGTACATAGATGTTTCCATCACTCCGGTGGTAGCTGTGGCTTTAGACGGAGGGACAGATAAGCCTGAACATGCTCCTCCACAGCACACCGAGAGGAAGAAAATGCAGAGGCCTCCCTTGAGCTGCAAATGCAGTTTCTCAACTTGCCAGCAACCCGGCTTTGCCCTCAGACCCACTCGACTGACTGGCAGGAGGCAGCACCTGCTGCACTCATTTCCAAAACCCTGGGGTCAGGCCCTTTTCAGCTGATTGTCTCAAAAATTCTTAAAAATACATCTAGAAAGAGATGGTTTCTTCCTGTTGTGATGTGCAGAATCACAGGTTGGCTTAAATACAGGACATTTTTTAAAGCTAGCAAGAACACTATCATTGCAGTCAATCTGTCAGAAAGTTTTGTTGAGGTTAAGTAGCAATTACCTTTTTTACTGCACAGTCATTTAGATTGATAGAACTTACTATCAACTTTTCCCAGAAATGTCTGTGGTTTTAATTGCCAATTTATCAAATACTCTTCAGAAAAAGTTTTATTTCAATTAATTCCCCCAATTACGAGGTGGTCTTTCTAAAAAACTGACAAAAGATTTTGTTCACTAATTCCAAAGCAAAAATATCTGAGATGACAGATGAGGGAGGGAGCAACCTGGTTGAAATGACAAAGAACTCCAAGGCACAAAATGTGCGCTCTTATTGTAGACTTTCTCTAAGCTCCGCCAGTGTTTTTCCTTTCAATGGAGCAAAAAGCAACCAGTAGTTACTTGTCAGTACCAACTGACAGGTAACCACAATATTCTGAGTATAGTAAAAGCCCTTGGGTGAAGGAGCATGTTACTAATGTAACCCTACAGGACTAACATTGAAATAAGGTTTCAAGGTAACAAAATAAATGCAAGAACTTTAAAATAATTGCATATAGAATGAGAGACTCTTCTCCTCCCAGGCTTGGCCTTGACATCCCATATCCTTGGAAAACTCATTTAAAACATTATGGTACCAAACAACACAAGCTCAGGACAGAAGCACAAGCTCAGTGAGATGAAGATGCTGAGATGTTCTGTAAGGTGATGAAAAACCACCCAGGGAGCCTGAGCTGGAGGAGCCAGCGGGCTCCAGGCTTGTCCCAAGGGGCAGTTAGACCTGATGAGACAGGCAACGGGGTACATTGACCCACGGGCCTTGCAGGAGGCTGCACAGAGGCAGTTTCTGCTTTGTGGGCTGAACACAAGCCAAGGAGCTGCAGCACTGTGGAGGGAGAAGGGTCACAGACCTCTGGCTCTTCCTGCTAGTCTCAAAGAGACAAAACAGACACAGTCTGTTTAGCACCAAGCAAAAGCCACCCCTGACATAACAGTGCTGGTAATCCAGCTCTGTCAAACTGAAAGAAGCTGATGGATTCCCATCAAAGTCTTTAAAAAGATCCCAGCGTGTTTAGTTTGGCTTAACCACACACACATCCCACTAGGAAAATAAGGCAGCCCCATCTCAGCCATACTGTACAAGGAGCTCAAGGGCACGGGATGCTTCAACATGCAGATCTGTTCTCTGTGCTCTAAATCAGGAAGGACCTTGACTGCTCTGTTTAAACTTAATTTATAGACAAGAAACCAAAGTTTCTTAAAAGAGCACATCAATAAATTAGCATCAATTTTTGCTGCCTTGTCAAGGATTAGCAGTTTTAATCCATTTCGAGCATGAATTGGGAATTAGAAAATAGTGCTGAGATATTAATAACAAGTAGTTCAGTGCATGCCCTTAATTTGCTTAAATTTAAAGGGCTGGTAGCAATTTTTATGCAAGACGGAAAAGAAGCTGTGTAGATAAAAACAAGTGTCATGATGGCATTATAAGTCTAGAGCAGGATCATAGTGTTTTCCTGCTGGTTTCTACAGACATTTACTCTGAACTATTACTAGCTGAGGTGCACATGAAGAATAATTCACTTTGGGTGAGCAAGATTAACTGCTGTGGACAAAAACATACTATTGGGCTCCACCAGCAGACTACATGTTTGCCTTCTATCTTTAAGCCAAAGCACCCTACTAGGCTAGCCCACCTTGCTGAATTTACTGTGATAAAACAGGCTTCCCATTTTAACTACAAGGACCCTCCTTGTATAATTACCTAGGCACACAAGTTACCACGATTTTCCAAAAAGCCTACACATATGGTCTTTCTTTGCCATGCATTGTGAAGAGAATTCTATATTTTAAAATAGAGAGGCTATTTTAAGTGGACATCATCATACAATGCGAAAATAATTGTACACATCCAGGCAGAGTCTTGTTTGGCAGCAGCATACATTTATATCTGGATTATAATCACTAATATATTATTCATATATTATTAATGCTGTTAATGCAGAATGAGCCTGCATAAGCTATGTTAAATAAACCACAACAAGAGTAACCTACTACTCGTTAAGCCACTTAAAAGCAGGAAGGTTGGTCTGGGGTTAACAGATTAGCCTTGGATATTGAAAGCTTCAAACACCAAGGCTCACATCTCCACTGTAGCAGCCCTTTACATACTGAAGTTCTCCTTCAGAGGCTGTATCCTTGCACCTAAACTTCCAGTCAGGGTGCTATGCTTTCAAAAGCACCCAGAACTGAAGACAAAGGAGGTCAGATACACCAAAGGGCTTTTAAATTGATTGTCACTGCTTCAGAGAGAAAGCTATGATATCTCAGACAGCTTAGAATACACTGCAAGGCCTGCTCCTTGCTTAGCACAATCTATCATTAGAGTTAATGGGTGTTAATCGGCTGGTACCTTCAAAGCTTTTTAGTCAGCACAGATATTTTGCCCTTTGATAAACCTCTTTGATCATTTAAGCTACTAATTATTTTTAATTCACAAACGTCCTATGAATTGTTTGCAATGAGCTGCACAATGTGTTATGCTATTGTTGATTACCTCCCCCAAATTTCTGCAAAAAAATAGCAAAAGTTTGGTCTAGGCACGTAAAAAAGAAATACAATATATTGTGAGCTGCAAGTCAGCAGCTCTCCTTCTTCCAGATAACACTAGGATAAGCTGTGCAAAGAAGCTGAGACAATGCTAGCAATCACCTTTCTCATCATACACCTTTCCATATCACCTCAAAAGGATGTTAATATTTTATGAGGAAGATCTCTACTTTGCTGTATTCCTGCAGAAGTGCCAGTCAAAGCACAGCAGAAAAGGCTGGTCATGTCAGGTTTACTAGAGTTACCATGGAGGGACACAAACAGCAACTGCTGGCCAAACTGCCATGACTGCATGGAGCTGGAAAGCAAACAGAAGTGTCTGGTCTCATGACAGCATCATCTAGCACAGTATGATGGAGTCACTTGTCATCAGCCAAGTAGGAAGGCTCCCATGACCACAATCTCCTTCATCAAAAACTGGTGACACCTCCAAAGATCCATCAACAGTGCTGGATGCAGGCTAGGAGATGAACCCACAGTACTGTCAGAGCCAAGTTCTTTCCATGGGACATGCAGGACCACTGATTTGTGTCCTGAAATGATTAAGAGCACGCTTTTAAAGAAAGGACAAAAAGCTCTTGCCTAGGCAGATCAGGTTCCACACCTTTAACCTGATAGCAAATTGTTCAAGTAAAACCTTTCTGATAATTTAAGCATTTCTAGGCAGCTTTAACTATAGCAGAAGAAGAGTTTCACATCAACCTCTCCAAAACTGTTTTCCCAGGGTAAGTTAAAATTAGACTAAGACAAAGGAAATCACAAAATCCCAGTCAGAAATATGGAAAGAAAATTAAAGATGACATTTTTTCCCCAATTTAACTTTATTTTAGAAAAGGTTGTAATAGAGTGGAAGTACATCATTCAAAATAGAGATACAGGATTTATTCCCTCCTAATTATAAAATAGCCATAAAGAATCTGTTTAAACAAAATGCTTCTTGACAGTACAACCGTTGGTAGGATCTGCTACTTCCTCCATTCTTTGCAACAGGCCAGATCAGTTTTCTGTATCTCAAAGTTGTTGACATTATCGCAGAAGCAATCACATTCCTGTCTAGTGAGGAAAGATTGATGGGTATCTGTGTTGACAGATATGCTGATGCCTCTTACCTTAGGTTTCCAAGGTTATGGTTTGACAGTCAATTAAGAAGTTCTTGCTTCCCTGACAAACTGTTGTTTTTTACCGATTTTTTTTTTTTAAACATTCTCTCATTTGGTAAAACGCCTTGGCTCTCTCTCCTACATCACAGGGATTTTATTAGCACCTTGTTTAGCAGCCTTCTTTCTTCTGCAGCGTGGGAGGAGACTTTGCCAAACTGACGGACTAAGTGAAATTCGGAGAAACTCCTTCAGAAGGGAGACACAGCACACAAAGCAGGCTGGACAAAACCTCACCCCTCTCGTTAGGTTTTTGCAGGTCTCCACTCCTCCAGGCAGCTCCAAGGAGGCCACAGAGGCCCTGGGATGCCCATGAGAAGCGAGTTGCCTGGGGTCCCACAGCAGGCACCTAAGGCCAACCACAGGCCAAGGTTTCAGCCTGCACATTTCCATGGCGGGTGACAGAGCAACACAAACTTCAGTCACTCACACAATTGCAGAAAAGCTCCATGTCTTCCCATTACCTGCTCTCCTCTGGCCAGAAACAGGTGGACAGAGTCTGTACCATATGCTGAGGTACAAACCTGCACGCTGTCCTGCTGTCCCTGCTGCCCACACCGCAGGCAGCTGCTACTATGTTCAGGAGGCAATCCTGGACGGCACTGAAGATGGAATTACATATTACCAGCTTCATTCTTCTACCTGTAGATGGCATGGATATACCTTGTTATTTCAAGCTGCTCTCCATGTTAGCTCACTTGAAAAATAAGCAACATTCTATAGATCATGACTTTTAAATATGAAGAACAAGCTAGCAGGTGACATTAACAGTCATCAAATGATGCAAGACAACTATATAGAGTTTTTTACTTGAAACATTAAAGCTTCTAATGGTCTTGAAAGTACTATTCAACTGAGAAATACCTGGAGGGACTATTGTGCTTTGATTTGCAATAGTCTCCATGCAGTAAAGATCTCAGAGCAGTCAGAGGTGTCTAAAGTAGGAGAAAAAAATCACATCCAAAGCAAAAAAATCATTAGAAAATGTAAATCTTGAGGGCATTCAGCTTCTTGAGGAGTACAACTAAGTCTGTGAAGGCATCTAAGACTTCTCTTGGGCAGCAGTGCCACCGAGGCAAGAGGGCTGTTGTAGGCAAGCCTGTGTGGTCAAGTTTGCAACAATTCCTGCAGGTCTTGGGGCTGGTTCTGCAAATGCATTTACCTAAAGGTTCAGAACAGCAGTTAGAGTGAGAGGAAAAGACAAAAGCACTAGTGAGCACAGCTGCAAGAGCAACTGAAGTGCCTCAGCATCTCAGTAAACATCCCTCCATATTTTACTACCTAAATACCTTTGTAAACAGGATCCATAGTATCTTAATTTAGCTACTTTCAAAAAGTTTCTCCTAAACTATAAAACACTCCCTTATAATTAATTGTGCATTCAAATAAAAATGAAGAATTTGCTCTACACTGAAAATATTACAGAACTACTGCATTATTTTTAATAGTAGGAACCTTTCATATATAACTCTGCGCCTGCAAGCAGCTGGAGGTTATCCATAAAATCTTGCTTATTACAAAGCCTCTCCTTCCAGAAAAAAATAGTAATGAAATAAGTTTTAAGCACTCCATTAAGCTGCAGTGTTCAGGAGGCATTTCTGCAAAGTCTTTTCACACCATACCACCAGCATCTACTTGTAATGCATCAAGTTGAGCATGTAGGCAGACTGTGGAGATGTACACTCAAAATAATTTTTATGTACAGCTACCTAGGACACTGCCAAAAAGACAACAGAGCTCCTGAACATCTCTCAATATTTGTCACAGCCATCTCAGTAAGACACCAAAATTTTCCACTATCCTTAGAGCACCAGCAACTCTGGATCCCCTACTTTGGTGAGCAAACTAATCTCCAAGCAAAAGCCACTGATCAAGAGCATACTCATATCTTACCTCCCCCTTTCCTGAAGGCAACTCAGCTAGTTATTACAGAATACACCACAAATCACACACCCTTTTGGAAATGGAAAAGGAGTTAAAATCTGGGCAGACTTCAAGATATGACCATGCCAAAAGTTTGAAGAATTAAGCTGCACAAGAATAAGCATGGAGCTATGCATACATTGGTGTTCAAGTGTTCAGGGTGGGAGAACCATTCTATTTTCTGACTGCTTTTATAGTTGAGGAAGCAGGGAAAGAGATTTAAAAAGACATAGGATGGTATTTTAATAGAGATTTGCATATTTTGAGCTTCGCAAATCATATCCACACTCTTCAATCCATTTGAAAAATACTAGTCTCCCATTTTAGGTAATGGAGAACATAGCCCTTCAACACTCAAAAATTCTTATTTGCTCTGAGCATGAACCTCAATGAAGTGCATTTATCCTTCAGGAAAAAATGAAATGAAGCAGCTAGAAACGCAATTAGTATTCTCCTAATACACAAGAACTTACATAGGCAATTTCCCTGGTAGTGTAGAGATGCTACAAATATTATCATGCACCAGAAGTTGTACAGTTAAAGTTTTAACTGAAGTATTCTGTCACATGGTATCACCTTACTGCAACGTTTCTATTTTAGAGCACTGCGGCATGTATTCCTCATTGTAATTTGGGCCAAGAGCTGTCTGCTCAATTGAGCTAAAATTGGGAAAGTTCCCATATGCAGCAGAGGAGCAGGTTGGTGGCACATCTCTGTTTGGGCAGCACATGCTTGGAAGTACATTACCCTCTTACAGACCTGTTAATTCAAGACATCTTCAGCTGAAATAATATGTTTAAGTCCTACTCAGGGCATTGCAGAACAACCGGTAGTAGTCAGCTGGTTCCCTTCAGTGTTGTTTACCTAGACTTCATCTGGATTAGTTAAGTCAAACTGATGCTATCTTAAAATTTACTATACTCAGGGGATCTATAAACACTTTCAGTTTACACTGTGCCATGCAAATTATTAAATATATAGAGATAAGTCTTTCCAAGATATGCCAAGCATTGAAAAGACTTAAATTTGAGCTTAGTTTGGTGTTTGATTTCAACTTTAATACTAAAACAATACTGGACATTTTATATTTATATATCATACTCACTATCCAATTCTGTGCCTCCTTAAGATAGGAAATTGCATGAGTTTTCCCTTGCATTCCTTTAGCTGAGAACTAGTTTATGGCTTTATTTTTAATCCCAGTTGATTAGTATTTCCACATATGCTCCCCCTCCCCAGAAAAACAGCAAAAAAAAAAAAAATCTATTTGAAAAGGTCTTATTTTTGTTTCATCACCTTCAGTTTCTTACTATCAAATTCTGTGAAGTAAATGTGCTTTTCCAGAGGACACAAAGCAATTCAGCTGAAAACATCCAGTCAAAATACTTGCTGACTTTCCTAGTAAACTGAAGCCAAAGCCCTCCAGGTATCTTCAGTGAGATTATTTCCCATTACTTTGGGGTTTTGCAGCTTTTTCCACTGTTCTATAGTTCACCACTGCCAGATTTCTTGCACTTCTCAGAGCACATCAGCCAAGCACTATTATAAGAAAACCAACAATCAGCATTAATTATTCTGAAGGTTGAATGTAAGGTGCAGAGGCCTCTCACTTTACTTATGCTAAGCATTCGTTTTGATACTGGATCTACTGTAGCTGAAGCAACATTTCTTCTGCCCCTCCAGCACCATCCTGAAGCTTGTACTCTGAACGTATTTGGGCAAGTTGTCCTACCATTCTCCTAGCAGAACGGCAAAAGTTATTCTTTTATTAATGACACTATTTTTAGTAAGGTACACAGGGTCCTTTGGGTTCAGTCTTTCTCAAACACTGCGCATTCCCTACCCTCAATGATGCTATATTGAAACAACACGAGCACTAAGGGCACAGAAGGTCTTGGCAGCTTGGGGGGAGCCCAGCTATAATTGCTTTGTTTCCTAGGCACACCCAGTTTCCACGCTTTGGGATTTTTATAGCTATAAATGCAAAGCTAGAATGGGTTTTTGGAAGGCTTGACCAGCATGGCAGAAAGAGCTCCTTATCAGAAGACTACTGGGTGGAGGTAACTTTGCTCCTAGTACCTATTTCACTCTGCCAACTGCATTCCACACCACACAGATGGCTCTCATTAAGCAAGAGTCTTATGCTGGTGTCTCAGCCAAAGTTAAGGTGTGAGCTAGCTACCGACTAGCATTTGTTTTCTCAGTCATAAGCCAAGCTGAGGTCTTCCCCACTATTGCTGGTCTGCAAATCTCCCAAATCCAACCACCGGCCGCTGGGAAGAGACAACATTAATCTTCAGGGAGACTTCAGCTGGAAGTGTCAAACTTGGAATGCAAGCACTCTTAGAAACTGTCAAAAGAAAGACCCCAAAAAGGAGAAGTTAAGTGTACTTAAAAAAAAAGCTACCTAAAAAGGCTGATATTGTCCTCAGGGATTGATCACTGAACCAAATTAAGAGAGATGACACCCTGTGAGTTTCAAACTGCAGAGGATTTCTCTTGTGCAACTGTTCAAGCAAGAATCAGAGATTCTAATATGGGTAGCAAACATGAAAGAACTGAAAGACAGCATGACTAAATGTCAGTCCAAGATGTCTTTGTTGAGAGATAATCAGTTCTGACTGACAAACATAACTATGTTGCTACTATACACTTCAGTAAGGTGTGAGTGACTTTGCAATTCTTGGTGTTACAAGACATAACAACCAAAGTCAACACTACAGAAAAATTGATATAGATCAAGGTTGATTAAAAGCCAGTTGACTGATAAATCACAGGAAGTAATCATAGTGTCATCCATCATAAATCTTCTCATACAGCAAGTAAAGTTCAGATAAATAATCACTCTTGATTTCCCATACAGAATACAAACAATACAGAGATGGCTGCTACCAGCCAGGAGACAACTAATAACATATTTACATTTACAAGCTCTGGGTGAAGAATTATGACATAAGGCTGTCTAATAATCTGCCCTTTTAACCTCTTCCTGTGTTCCCATAGACAAATTCCACCCAAATCCAGCAAATCCAGGCTCAAGCACTGGTACACTAGCAGTGGTTTTTCTTCTGATTTGGAAGAACATGATCTTGCCCCACATGCTTCTGCAGCAATGACAACATGAAAATGATCTAACCTGGTGATTGCAATCGTTCTTTCTGCCATATGGGCTCTCATGTTTGAGAGAAGTTTTTCCTAAACATTTACAGAACAAACATGTTACCCTCTTTCAGGCCCTTCCTTGGGAAGAAAAAAAAAAAAAAAAAACAATAAGAAACCCCACCACATGGTTTTCCTGCCCTAAGTTCACTTCCCAGGAAAGTTTTAGGGGGTGAGGGCCACCTCTTAGCTCACAGCAAGGCTTCAGGCTGTGACCAAGGACACCAAGTGCAACCCATATGCCTAGAGTATCATTTTCAGACTACATACTAGGAAAAAAATGAGCAGCAATTTCCCAGCCATGTCCAGATGGTAGAACTAGAGCTTTCAGAGTAATTTCTTGATCCACTAATAATGTAATTGTTACTTACATGAACATCAACATAGCAGGAAAAATGAGCCTGTCTTAGCTGTCAATATTGCTTCTCATCTTCATGACTGCCAGAGCTGCATTACAAGCCACCAGTTTTCAGTAAATACCTTTTAAAAGGTTCATTCCTCTAGTGTAAGTCAGAGAGAAAATTTGTCCAGCACCAGCATACATCTCCCCTGCAGCATCAAAAGCAGTGTTGCTTGACTTGAATTCACCCCACATGAAGCAACTTGATCTCTTCCTCCCTATGGAGCTAACTGGGACATGTGCATATAAACTACTGCGCAAAGTGCATCTCCACTGTGCTTTGTACATTATTAGGCTTGTCACCTGCCTGCAGATTCCTCTGCTAATCAGGGAAATGCTGTTTCAAATTCTCTTCATGGCTGCTTTGTACAGAACCAAATTTAGGTTTTACACATTGTAAGAGCTACACTGGGAACTGCAAGTTTTAGAGCACAGGTCAGACTTAGTACTCACATGCAAAGGTGTCAGCACAGAAGCTGATGGGGCAGGACAAGGCAGGGTGGGTTCATTAGGATTTTTTTTCCAGGATGTGCCCAGGAAAGTTTAAAGGGAAAATGTGGAGGTTGTCAACTTCATCTGTCAGGTGGCAGCTTGGAAGTGTCATTCCACCACAGCTGTATCAGTGAGAAGCTATTTGGATTGGTAGGCATGCACATGCACCCATGTGCTCCACTCGCATCAAGGTGACTGTTTCTGCAGCCAGCCTCTTGGTGGCATTGCAGATAGAGCCCTGTCCCCATTGCAAAAGCCCTCACCCTGCAGCATCTGTTAATCTTGGGATGTTTTTATATCAAAAAGATGTTTTGAAACAAATGCTTGTTTTCCCTTACTAGTAAACATGTGCTTAGTTCCTTCATCAACCAAAGAAAGCTTCACAGGAGAATAGCAGCTTGTTTTGAAATACACTGGTTATGCTTCACAGCTACGTGGTTTCTGGGACCTCATGCTCACTTACTTCTCCAAGGCAATTAGTAACAGTGTTTTTCAGTTCTGTGATCATTCAGCAGAATGCCTGTGAAACACATTCAGAATTTAAACAACAAAATTATCACTGTGGAAAACTAAGGTTAATTTGTACAGGATAAAATGAAATCCTGCCTTCAATATGAGGTTTTTCCACCAACTCATGTAAAATATTCCCAAAAGTTTAATTTTTAGATTGATCAAAAATACTAATTTTTAACCCACTACTGAAATGGAAAAGGTTTTGTTTGCATAATTATTGTCCATTATTTAAGGTGTAATTTCACCATGACAAAGATAAACTTGTGTTGAGGGCTCATTATTCTGCAAGATGCAACACAGACTTTCACAGCAGCTTTGTTAGAACAAGCCTTCCAGCAGCAACTTGCTCGCATCCCTTTTTCCACACACAGGCAAGACCTTCAGAAATTCTTTATAGTGGTGAACTACTAGCAGGAGCACAGGTTTTCCGGCAATGTGCAATTCCCCCCACCAAGCAAGGTTATTGTAGCATTACTTGCAGTAAAGGTGATCTACCCTGAAGAGGAAAATAGACGGGTGTAGGGTTTGCACTATTTTCCCCTGTAAACTACTAGTTTTGAAGGAATTAGCCCTGGCCACGTTAGGCATGAAGGATGGTTTATCAGAGGCTGCCTCCTCCTTCAGCAGCCGCCAGCCCAAGCATCACTGCGTGGCTGCAGTCCCCGTTGAGCAACAGAGGAGCCAAGAGCACAGCAGCACCTGGAAGCTGGAGTTCAGCCACTTTATGCTTGGAAAAAACCACAAGTGACAAAGTGCATCTATATATAGAGTGAGAATACGCAAGGTGGCAAGGAAAGCCCAAGATCCTGCAGAGAAGTGTTCCCGCTACCTGTCCTCAGCCAGCCAAAGAGCCCTTCGTGCGGCCTGGATTCACTCTAACACAAATGGAAATGCATTCCCTTAGAGTGAATACCATGGAATTAGGTGGTATTTGCAGTGCAAGCCCAGCTCGAGCCTGGTCTGCAGAGCAGCCTTGCAGCCCCCTGCAAGGTGCTGCTAGCGCTGCCTCAGTTCGCGGCTCTCGCGGTGGTTTCGAGGTGGGGGCTCCACTCCGCTGCTCCCACAGCCTCCCACCTGGGCTGGGGCTACGACTGCATCCCAGCAGGCCCGAAGGAGTGATCACACCTGAGAAGAGCTTGGAGAGAAAAAAAATCTGATTAATAACTCTGTGCTGCCAGTGATGTTCAAAAAGTCATGATCTTATTTTACAATGCTAAGAAACAGTTAAAACCTTTAAACACAACAAGGAAAATGAAAATGTCAACACCTCTGTCTCTTGGATGACTTCCAGACTCTTTATTAAATAAGAAACCATGACACGACCACCTGTTTAGCAAAGTCTCTGCAACCCTTTTCCTAACCTTTATATTTCATTTTTCCTAAATTGTTTATATACATAGGAGGGTTCAATCCTAACTGGAGCCTTAGGGCATTCTTGTAATATTAATAAAAAGGTCAAACTGAAAAAGGAGCAACTGTGCATCGAAGCAAGTTCCCAGCTAAGGTCTCAGCAGCAACTCGGCTTCTACACAAGCTATAAGTGCAGTGGAGGTTGCAAAGGAAGTTCTAGGAATTTTGGTTTAGTGTCCAAGGTTGGTCATGCTTTAAACAATCCATGAAGCAGGTACTCTGGTAATGAATTGTAAGGATGTTTGAATTTATGGGTTAGACCAAACGGTTACAGGGGAAATTAAATGGAACAGATCCCTGCAACAGCCTCCTGTAAGGCTGGACTTCCACATCACAACTGCTGAAAGGAAAACTGCTTTTAAAATCATCTTCCCTTTCTACATTAAGTTATGCTACTCAGATACAGCTCTTGCCTTTTCTAGACAGTTTTGTCACTCTAAGAATACCCTGAACCCTTCAACCTCTTAAACACCAAAGTGCTTCCACTTGAATATCACTTAAATGTCATCTAGAGTCAGCTTGCTTCATCAAGACTCCCCTATGCCTCCAGAGCAAACTACGAGCACTGCAGAGAAGCTGCTGCCCTAGCAGTAGACGCAGGTATCATCCTCCTGATCACACCCTGGAGCATCTCAGCAGCCCTGCAATCTGCTGCTGGGATCTGTCAGGTGCAATGAGGCTTTTGGAGCTCCTTACAAATAGGAAGCTAGTTTGAATTGGCCTTAGCCTAGCAGCAAGAACAGCTCACTGCTGCTTTAGGATAGCTATGACTTACACCCCAAAAATCCATCTAACACCCTGGAATAGCTGCATGCAAAGCTGTAGCAGCTTAAATATCAGTTTGGCAAACACGGGGAAACCACATAGTCTGGGCTCATGTTTGCACTGCAGGTAAAATTCCATTTCTAGGGCAGCCAAAAAAAAACTTGTGCAACAATATTAAGATGGAGGGTCTCTTCCCCTTATTTTTTTTTTTTTAGGCCTCTCGGTGAATCAATTCAGCAGCAAACACTGCAGTGCCTAAAGGAAGCCTTAACAATCAGTTCAAGCAGCTGAAGTTCCTCCGCAAACAGGAAGTAATGAAGTCCCACCAAATGATGCCCCTAAAAGCCAAAAGCTGAACGAGGAGCCAAAATTGGCAAAGGGAAATATTAATCGGATCCAGTCTCCAAACAGGGAGGAACATCCTTTTGTAATATCCCAGTCAATTTTTGCCATAGCAGTGCAGACCCTCCTAGAGAGCAGGTTAAAACAGGCAACCCAAGGCTTGCTTTTCTTAGTTGTCTCTGCAGACCCTTTAAAAACAGTCCACAGCTCCTTGCAGATCTGTACACAGGTTGCACAGCACAATCTAAGCTTTACTGTAGCCAGGAAAAATGCTTCTTTCCACATAGAATCCAGAGCTTAGCCTCAACATCCAACTTTGGAGCAAGCTATTGCAAAATGCTACCAGTGGTAGAACTTTTGCTATTTGATAGCTTAGTAACAAAAAAAGCCACCTGAATTTGCATTCATTTCTCTCCTATAACTAGGATAATTTGGCCCCTTGCCTGCCAGAGGAGCAGGGTGACTCTGTACAGTGCAGCTCTTGCACAGCCCACTGAGAATGATTCTGCTCAGATAACAGCTATGGAAAAGAAGGAGAGCTGGAGTGTGGCCTGCAAGACTTACCCATGCTGTCATCGTGCAGAAGGGAAAACAAAACAAAAATAAAACAAACAAACAAATAAACAACAAAAAAAACACATACCCAAACTTTGGCATCCTGAATGCACAAGAGAGCCTGTAAAACCGGCTGCAAAACAGATGGTAGAGAAGGATGGAGGAACAGGTCTTTACACTTGTAGTTGGAACTCTTTTGCCATAAGAGCTGAGAAATATCCAATACTGTTTGAATATATATATATATATGAAAAAAGAAAGAAAAGCTTACTGATAGTCTGGTTGCATTTGAGAAAAGAACCACACTTAAGTCATTCACAGTTATTTCTGGTCTTGTTTCTTGCTACCTATCAGTCTACCTAAAAGGACAGAGAGACACAGTAGAGAGAAGGTGGATACCACAGCTAAACACTCTGGTCTGCAGGACCTGCTGTACATAATATTCCGGGTGCTTCTTTTGCAGGCTTTACTGAATGAAAAACATTACTGCATTGCAGCTTTATGCAGAATTTGCTTTTAAGTTATAGCTCGTTCCTCATACAGAAAAGGGACATTTTAGTGATGCTGTAAAGCCAGAATAGTAACCAAAGTCTCCTTACTTGCTATTCCCAGTGAGAAACCATTGCAAATTCAGAGGAGCGATTTCAATACACAGTCTGTCATTCTTGACTAGGAGACAGTAACCGCTACCAATCTCTTAAGGACAGAGGATAATGAGCATCCATCTTCAGCTTTCCCTCCGAGACACACAGAGCCTGACAAAAAATACAATGATATCACTGCAGGCACTATCTCTAGCGCAGAGAACCCACACGGCAAAGATTGGGTGCTATCACACAACCAGTTGTTAAAACATCTCCTTTGGCAACACGTGTAAATTAAAAGAATTAATAACACTTATTTCCCTTGTGGTAATTGTGTATGACAATTCCATGTCTTCAGAGGTAGCAAAGCCTGAGTCGCATCCCACAGTAGGGTGGTAGGACAGGGCCCTTCTCTGCAGGACCGTCGGGGCTGGAGGCTGTCCTGCTGGTCACAGGTGATAGGTGGTGCTGCAGAAGTTCTTTAAGGTGCCTTTAATTTATGTGACAAGTGCAGTTCCTGGTCCACTATGGGGCTGAGGGCTCAGCAGCAGAGCACATTGTAGGGAATAGCACAGGCAGGGCAGTGCAGAAGAGAAAACCACAGCTCTGGGTGCTAGCACTGAGGAAACGGGAGCAGCTGGAGTCAGCACTGTGTCTGCTACCTGCCAGCACAGTCTTGCTGCGAGGACAGCCTGCGAGTCCCTTCCCACACCCACTGTGACCCACTTGGCCACCTCAGAAACAATCCCCTCCACAGGGAGGGCTCAACTCAGACTTAAAAAATGGGAATTCCAGCATTGAACCAGCATTGAACACGCTCTCCCCTCCAACTCCCCAATGCTCCCAGCAGCCACAGGATCCCCCGGCATCGCCTCCCCCTCCGCAGCATCACTGCCCACCCCAAGCCCTTCACCTGCCCCGATGCAGCCCTTTGCCCTGGCAGCTTGCAGCAGGGCAGCCAGCACAGGTGTCTGGTGTATTTTAGGATTAGTCTGGGGGATGGGGCACTGTCAGGTCTTTGCTCTTAGCAGTTTTGTACAGGCATTAGGGTTTTCTTCAATCTAAATCAGAGGCTCTCTATATCAGCTGCAGGACACCTTAGCTCCACACACTGATAATCTTTAGGTCAGTGAAATCAGTTTAAAAATGGAAAAAAAAAAAAAAAAAGAAAAGAAAAGAACTGCTGTCTTCCAACACCTAAATGGGGCATACCCACACACTGACAGCAGAATTGAACATACCCTCCACGTGCTGTGAAAGGATAAATCCCTTTATTGGCACAAATTACCAAACGGATTGCTTGCATACAGATTAATGCAACAGCATGACTGCTCTGCAGGAATGCAGAGCAGGGGAAGCAGGAGGGGTGAATTTATTTGCTCAGATGCTTCTGATATTTTTCTATCAATCACAGGGGAAGAAGCATTTCATGAGCTTAATTCCAAAAATATCTCTGTACAGAGAACAGAGCCATGAAAATCACCCAAATTAAAGAGGGAGGGAAGCAGGTTTCCATATATGAAAGCCTTGAGATTTTGCCAACTGACTGGTGTCAGCACTCCTCAATGCCGTGCCTGAATCCAGAGCTAGGCAAGTTCTGACTTCATGCAGAAGGATTTCCTAACCTGGCTCCCTTGAGCAGCATGTAAGAGTAATGAAAAGAGCATGATGGAGAGAGAGATGTACTGCATGGAGCAAATCATTTATCTTCTGGAAATAGCTTTGGCAAATTCTTTCCATTTCCATTTTTAATTCAACACCAAATATGGTAAATTAGAAAGGCTGCAAAACCTTTCTTACAGCAGGGAAGATGAAGAAACAGCTCCTCCACATTTTTTAATTAGCTCTGCATTGAACAGTGACAGCTAACAGTTCACGAACACTATTCCATGGTCCTTGTGCAGTCCCTTCCTTGCTGGTTGGCTCTGCTCTGGGCATCCTGGTGTGACCAGCACCCCTGCAACCTCAGGAGGGTCCTTCCACCCAGCCCTGACCCTTCACAGCACAGGGATCCTGCTGCTCAGGTGCCATCTGCTGTCACCTGCTTGGGCACGGGTGGTTGTATGATCTAGGGGAGTCAGGTCTTATCCCCACAATGCACCCACTTGGACAACAAGCATCATCACTGAAGTAGTTCCAGCTGCTCCCAGCCCAGGGAAGCAGAGGAATTCCTTCTCCAACTGCTGCCAGGAAGGAGGGCAGCCTGTTTAGTTGGTGAGCTACTGCTCTGGTGCTCAAAAAGGGCCATTTTGGGGTTCTGGGCTTGGCCTGCCCCAAGTCAGTGTTTGGCAACTGGACAGATTAAGCTTGGAACTTTCTGGAGCTCAGTCCATGCATTTGAGATCTGTCCTCAGAAATTAAATTGTCACTGAGAAAACAGACACAAACTGTGGTAAACTAAGACTGCAGCACTTCCTCCTCCCATTTTCTTTTTAATTTTCCTGAACTCTGCAATCCCTGAAATCTTTTACTAATGAAATTACTTGAGCAAATTTCTCAGGAGACAACAGGCATCACAATCTCATTTGGTGTAAGGGAATTCATTTAAGCCAAATTGACTCTCCTGCATTAAGAGAAATCTGCTGCTAAATACTGTCTCACCCAAAGAAGAGAAATAAATTCAACAAAAAAGTGATATATTTACCAATGAACTAGAGAGCAAAAATAAATTGAAGTAATCTGTTTCCAAATATATCCTAATGTTGGGAAAGCAGGGTATTTGCTTTCATTTCTGATGATTTTGTTGTTTCTTCCTCTTCCAGTCCACAGTTCCTTTAGGGACGGGTTTAGTCTGTGATGGGAAAAAATGAATGCTACTCAGAGTGCTGAACTATAAACTATATATAAATATATATAAACTATACTGATGTTCAACAGATCTTGTGGGGATGCCTTCTAAAAGCACTTGACCAGAAGCTTTCACACTGCCCATCTAATTTTGAATGAACACTGAAGCCATGAATGTGTAACACAAAAATCCATGATCATCAAAAATATTCCAGTCATCACCTTATTAATTTGTTAATTATACATGGGACCAAAGACTATTTGTTTTGTATTTTTGCTACAAACATGGTTTGAGCCACAGAAGCGGCTCTACTTAGAGAAAAGATCATATTATCTATGGGAAGTCTTGCTGCCAAATACAAAAAAGATTCTTCCCAAGTAACTTCAAAGAGTTGGGTTCAGCCAACAGGGCACTATTTGAATGATTTTTCTTTTAAATAATTTAAGAAAAAAAAAAACACAACACCAAAAAAAGGATTACTTGGACACAGTCCAAGTAAATTCTAGGCTTAAATGTAAAATTGAGTGGAAAATTGGAAAGGGAAAGTTACTTACGATGATTCTGTAAAATAAAGTTACACATGTAGTACCAATGCAACCCACACTGATCTACAAGAAAAGTTGGGGGGCTACTTATGAGAGGATCCAACCACTCACTGATCCCACTGAAACACTTGAGAGGATTAGTACTAAATGAGAGCAGGGAAGAGAAGGAGGAAGCGACAATGGTAGAAGACAGAGGAAGAGAGGAGAAAGAAAGAGCAAAAGCCCCTTCCTGAGTAGACCTGAGTGGTCCTATGTCCAAACACTGTTCAGTATGGAAAAAGAGCAAGTTCAACCACAGCATCCCAACATCTCCACACCCTGCTTAACCAGGCACTAGGCTGCCCTTTCCTGGCTAAAACCTAGCCCAAAGGACAAAACGGCTAGTTTAAAGCAGATAAAATGAGGCAAGGGCAAAACAGATTTAGGCAGCCGTATGGCCTCTCATGGACAAAAACTAGCCACAAACCCCTACCAAGTGCTGTTTAGCACAGTGCCAGGCTCACTGCAGTTGTTGCTTTGGTGTGTGGCCAGTTTAGGTTGCTTGCAAGGCTGACTTGCATTTGCAGCAGATGGGACCAGCTTGTGCAGACTTGTACGTTTCTAAATCTCAAAAAAAGGCGGAAGATTCCCCAAGCACCACTTCAACTCTGTACAATGAAGAAACCATGTACAGGTGTTTACCCAACCTAAAAATGATCATTAAAACAGCAAATACTAAGCTTAAAAAACAAGCCCAACAGACTCCACTGAAGCACACCAGGATCCAGGCTTAGTGTTTGCCACAGGGCACTAACGAGTGATGTAAGGGACCAGCAAAATAAGCTAAAGAGCATCCCCAGAGTCCCCCTGTATCCATTACTTGCTGGATTCTCCCATCTGAGCTGCGTTATTTCATCTGAATAACAGATTCGTGAATTTATTGGGGTTTTTTTGTGCACAAATCTCCAACCAGAGCCCTGCAAGCCGAGCGCAGGCGGGCTCGGGAGCCGCGACGAGCCGCAGCCTGGGAACACGGCAGCCCAGGAACGCGGCAGCCCGGCCGTATCAGCAAGAGCCACATGTTATTCCTGCCATACACAGCCAGTTCAGGGCCTTTCAACATCACAAGGGCCTTATCTGCGTTCTCGGGGAAAAACAAAACAATGCGCTAGCCTTGGCCAACAATTTCACTGCGGAGCTTTAATAAAAGCTCGCAGAAAACCTTTTAATTCATGCTATTTTGATAGACACCACAATGTTATCAGCGGAGAACCACCCTCCAGGGACACGCTGCCCGCAGACGTGCTTGTGCTGCCGCAGCAGGGCCCCAACATGAGTGTGTCGATAGCACAGCCTCGTCTGGCCTCAGCCCTTGTGGGGATGTCACACAGTTGTCATGATATAAGAGCCAGAGACCTTGTAACAGCACACGAGCCACAGCAGCTTCAGGATAGTCTCTCTGAAATAATACTAGAGGCAGACAGGGTTAGCTAGCCAAAAGGACAGCAAATTAAGGAAAACCAAAATAAACAAAAATAAATAGAATTCAATTGGCTCAAGTAACAAGTTACAGGGGGCAGGGGTGAGGGAATGGGGAAGAAACACAAGGATATTTAGCTTTGTCTCTCGAGTCCAGCACTTCACTCAATGGTTTAAGATGCACTCCTTCAGCTTCTGCACAGCAAAAGTAAGGGGCAGGGAGATGATTTATACAGATACTTATGTTAATATCTGCTTTTTCTCCCACACTTCACCTCAGATGTGACTGTACATGATCCCAGTGACACCCAAGAGCTGGAAAGTGAATTTGGCTACAAAGACTAAGTGAAAGAGGCTGGCTCAGTCCTACCCCATCTGGGAGGAACAATCACAAGGGACAGGATTAAGAAGCACAAGCAATGAAAAGTAAATTACCATTTAATATAGATTTTTTCTTCCACTGTATTTTGTTTCTGAAGTCTACTTTGACAAGTGTACTATAAAATTGACTTTTAGGATTTGCCTAGACTCTGCAACATTTCTAGCTTACTTTACAGCCAGTTCTGCTTAAATGATCTCAGAATTGGTTAGAGCCATCATGGAGATTTCAGTTGCTTCAAAACAAACAGACAAATTTAGTTCACTATATTCAAAGTAACTTGGAAAAGTAGATTAAAGCTAATGAAGTGTTCAGGTTGTCCATAGTCCTATAAATACGGATTTGTATTAACTTAGATGACAGCTCTGAGCCATAAAGAAGTGGCAGTCAGGGGAAATCCATGTAGGTCAGGTGTCAAACAGGCTGTGATTTCCTTACATATTTGACATGCACTGGCATCACATTTCCAAAACACATAACAAGAAAATGAATACAAAGCAGGTCCCCATTTCATGTTATTGAAAAGACAACCACATCAGAGATTACTAAGAGGTTATTCTAAGTGTTGGAAAGCAGCCAGCAGCATCTAACTACACTGACTACTTTCTGCCATACCAAAAGCTGGTTAACACCATAATTAACAACTAATCATTTAAAAATAGTCCATTTTTTCTCATCCTGTGGGATTTTAAAGTTTCTCAGCTTGACCTTGCTTATTTTGAAATAACCTACATTACCCAGATCCCTGTCTTAGAGTCTGCCTTTCCTGGCTCTTGTCAATGTATTTAATGTGCAGGTTGATGGGGAGCACAAGCCTGATAGTATATTGGCTATCTTTTGCTTGCACTTTTAAAGTCTTTATTTAAGCATCTTCTTTCCCAGAGTCTGTGTTGTTTTTTCTAAATCCTAATTCTGGTTCAAAAAGTTAGTAGAGCAGATGAATTTGTTTTTATTTTGCTTAGACAGACATAGAAGTCATTCAAATAATCAAATGATTTAGAGCCCATCAAAGTAATAAAACAGTTCTCAACATTTCCAAGAGTTTCTCACCATAATCCTTCATAATTTTGAGAAAAATATCAGCAAAAATAAATCTTCATATGAAGTTTGAATGTTAGATCTCAGAAGTCTGGCTGTAATAGAACTGGTAACTTGCAAACCATTTGACAATAAACCATTGCTCCATATTTTTAAGAACATCCTTAAAACAAGTCACCACTAATGTATACTTTCTGGTAAAATCTCTATGAATATGCTTCGTTTCTCTCAGTCTAAGACAACATCAGTGTTTGCATAAACACTTTTCTGAGGTGGGATTCCCAGCTTGCTTAAAATATACAGTGTGTTGATGCATTTTACTAAATGTGAGGCTTGGGAGCCACATTCTAGGACTCTACGTATCATTGCTGTTCAGGCAGTCCCAATTTCAGCACATATTCCTGGTGCTAAACACACACTCCAAAAGATTGCCTCTGTATTTCTAATTAGGAAATATTCACATCCATCAGGACTGATTGCTAAGTAGACAGATTCTGTAGAAAATGCAGATATAACTGCATAACTGTGCAGGAAGAGGACAGAATTTCCAGTTGCTGATGTGGGGTGTCAAGTATCTAGTATTGAGCCTTCCCATGAAAAATCAAGCATGTATGAACTACCTAATATAGAAAGAGTCTGAATTTTGGGAGTCTTGGTCCATCAACCCTCTTAAGAGTGGACAGATTACTGGGGTGCAGGTATAGATACACTGCCCTCAAGTGAACTGATTCACACAGAACTACAGCAGCAAAAGTTGAAGACAAGTCTCATCTAAATGAGAACACAATTCTTCCTCAGCTGTGCCCAAGCAGAAAGGCACTGGGACATCTAATCAGGTTGGGGGAGCCTAGCAGCCACCTGAGCAGCACAAAGCTCAGGTGACAAGCACAGCTTTCCACAAGGCCCAAGGGCAGGAGGTTTATCTCCTCCCCAACCTCCTTCAGACAAGCTGTTTCTCTCCTTCAAGAGTCTCCCCAAAGCCTGAGACCTCCTACAGCTCATGCTGACCACAGCCCTGCACTGCTTGTTTTAGCCTTTCCTTCGCCTGTGCAAGTTTGTGTGCTCCATCCCAGCATCAGGCAGGGTTTATTCCTACACAAAGTGGTGAGTGTTGGTAGCTAACACAATTTTCTTATCTGTTCAAATAAAATGTCTGTCTTAAGGAGTTCCTCTGTAAATGGAAAGTTCGCATAGTCTCTGACATCTTCCCCAGAAACCCAGAGGACAGATTCTACTAAGTGACCTGTGGGAAGACTGGAAGTTTTTATAAGCCAGGAATGCGACTGGTGTCTCAGAGAAAATCAGCTTGTCAGTTAACCCCTTTTCCTCTTGTAAGCTCAGTAAGGAACTTAAGCCTATGTCTCTAGTCACTGCCTATGCCTTATCCATCAAGCCAAGAACTGTCTGGTTTAGGATGCTTGTTCAAGTCTAGACATGGAAGTTACTCAAAGTCCCCTGTATTCTAACTAGCAGGGTTGAAAGAGGAGAAAACTGGCTAGCCATGGTTAAATTGAGAGGTAGCAACAAGATACCAGCACAAAATATAGGAAGAGTCTGCCATGACACAGCACTGCAGAGCCAAAGAAAGGCTCCAAAATCCCACCAGGTGCCCATATGGGCCAACGCAGGGACTGGTAGCTGCTCCAGGACTGCAAGCTGTCCCAAGCAATAGCCTTGCCAAAGCAAGCAGAGTGTTTCATCCAAAATAAGAGCTCCTAGACAGACCTATTTATGTCAATGAGATAAGAAAGGAGCCAGGGCTGGCAGGTCTCAAGGAGCAAGTTCCCAAACACCAGCATGTACACTTGGCTGGATGCTGAGGGAACAGGAGCTAAGCATGCTCAGCCCTTCGCATTAACCCATTAACTTGTAGGACAGCAGTTGAGGTCATGACTACCTGCATGCCAGCCCCGTCCCACCAGAGCCCCTCCAGCTGCCAGGCTGCACCAGGGAGGACTAGACACCAGCCCTCAGCACCGTGAAGTGCTCTCGTATGAGACTGGACAGCCCTGAGGGCAGTTACTGATGGCACTGAGATGAAGATGGGAAAACAGGTGGTGCTGCCCACTGAGAAGAAGCACCTCTACCAGGTAGAGCAGACCCCAGGTTAGGTCCGAATCAGGCTTTCTAAGCCAAGTTAATTCCACTCAGCTACAAACATAACTTACTGCAGAAAAAGCACAAAAGCACTTCAGAATTCAAGATGAAAATACAGCAAGATCTACTCAACAGAGACATGGCCAGGATTTGCTTTCCTCCAAGGGCCAGGTATTTATCCCAGGATAGCTAACAGCACTCCTGGGTACCCTCGGGAGGAGACAGCTCCCATGGGTGCTGTGCCAGGTAGAGAGTCCTCTGAGGCATCAGGTGACAGGGGTGTGTGAGCAGCACAGCCTGTACCACACACAGCCCCTCCTCACCCCAGCATGGGAGACCATTACACCGTCCCATCCCTGCACAGTTAATCTCGTTAACCTATTACACAAGGCTGGAGCCTCATTCAGCAGCTTTACTGCAACACTGACACATTACCAGGGCTTCTCCAGTTAGAGGCACAGGAGGAGGCACTGCTGCACACAGCTGGCTCAGCAGGACACCAAGAACATGCAGCAGCTCAGGGAGGCTGGAGACCCAGAGCTCTGCTTCCTCCAGCAGCGCAGGACCCACCTCCCTCTGACACAGGACAAGCTTGCCCCAAAGACCATCTACTAAGCTCATTTCCAAGTCAGGACAGTTTACTTGTGCCATATGCAGGAGGCAACAGACCTTTCTAGAGGACAGTGCAGTTTTCTGTGTTATGAACCAAAAATGGGAGGAGAAAGTTGCATAGGAAAATTTATTGAGATTCAGATTTAAACTTTCCAGTAGATATGTGCTCATTCAAAATGTTTCAGGTCAAAACTTTTTGTTGCACAAGAGTTTCAGGGGAGGTTTTACTTTAAAAGCTAAGGTAAAAATATTTAATCTCCTTGACCATAAACATTGCAATGATTCAAGTACGGCGCACGCTTTGCTAACATGCAATCTTTCCAGCTACTTCACCCCACATTAATAGCTACAATGTGCAACTGGAGAGCCATTCCCACAGAGATCAGGGGCAGAAGCCTGAGACTATACTACAAGCTCCAGAACTAGTTCAAGAAACAGGGACTGTATCCAAATACAGCTACTTACATCACTAATGATGCTACTAATAATAAGCAGACATAGACAATTAGCAGTCATGAAAGCCCTAGGGTTTCATTCAGTCCTTAAAGTAAAGCTCCTACAGCAGGAAGGGGATGAGCAGAATCTCAGAAACAGCTGAGGCAATTTGCAACTTCTCCTGCACACAGACATTATGAATAAAACCCTGCCTTAAGCCAGGCTGTTACAGGAGCTCCCACAGCCCTTTGGTCGTGTCATCTGACTGCTTTCAATCACAATGTTTTCATGAGCAAGAACTTCTGGCAGGAGTAAAGTTTGAATGATGAAGCACTTGCACATAATGGCAAATTCATGGAATATGAATATTTATACACACTGGCATGGGGCCAGTAAGCTTCCCATACAATTATGTACTGTGTTTGGACATGTAGCTTATCTTGGATGCTTTTATTTGGGTAGTTCAGTGGCTTGTGGAAGCAATCAAACATCAGAGCACTTTGCAGAATCAGCTCTGCAGTTGGATACCTTCTTGTACATAACTTATCACACTCGCTATTGCCCTATCACCCAGCTCTAGCAGATGAGGCTATTTTTGCTACTAGAGGATGGCACCAGGGAGATGGTGGCTTTGCAGGCATTTTGACCTGTTCTTCAGGCATCAGAGGCCCAGGCACTACCCAAACTCAATGCAACCTGTGCAGGCAGGCCAGATGTGCAGACAGGAACTCTGATGTGGGCCATACACACAGGAGAAGGGGTTCTCCAGATTTAAAGTTTGCAGTCCAGGGATCCAATTTTACTTCCTAGAGAAGCTTAACACCAGGATACAGCAATACTAAGCATCAGCAGGGAAAGGAACAA
>JAWLRI010000229.1:1457951-1511755 GCA_034781795.1 Crypturellus tataupa
CTGCCAGATCCCATGAAAATGGGGTGCAAAAGGCGAGGTGGCTAAGGAGGTTGTGTGAAGGCTGGTACAATGTTTAACCTCCCACAGCTTGTGCTCAGGAGCTGCCCTAGGCTTCAACCATCTCAGTCCTTCAAGTGGTACATGATGTTCAAGATGATGAATCTCCTTGGGAAGATGATAGGACCAGGTTGGACACAACAACACTCCAGAAACATGGGCTGCCTAATTGAGGAGTTGCCACACTGCTGAATTACATCAGACCAATGGGATGTCAGACAGAGCAATAATAAATGGGCACCAGCAGGGTGCCAAAGAACCATGGCAATTTATCAGTTTAACTTTGACTAGTTCCAAGTCTAATTTTGACACCGACCACAGGAAAGGTCCCAGAAGACCATGCAGGGAGACAAACTATGCTCAGTACTTCAGGTACTGAACACAAGTGACTCGCAGGAAGATGACTGAAGTTGTACTGACTGATAGAATTGCCATGAATTAGCTACTCAAAACATTTATATGCAAAAACAAACAAAAACACACACGGGCCTGGAAAAAAAAGTTTTCCCCCATGTAAAGAAACTTTCCCAGTGTAGAGAATCCCCAAGTGTTACTTGCAAATGATGTTTCAAGTGTTAAATGGATTTCAGCTGGTAAATTCTCCAGCTATTATTCACAAAGGAGATCTCTGAATTACAGCAGTAGTCAAAGTGTGACACTTTATTAAAGTTCATAACTATAAACTATCTTTGTTAAACTTTCTAAACCCTTCCAGCTGTATAACAAATGAGTATCACTACACAAGATTAAGACCTCACAATCACTTGCATGCCTTTATTAATTAGTTTTGATTTAAGCATCTAATTTTTATTTCATTGAGAAATGAGAGAATGTCAATAAATTAGTCCTGAAGAAACATTTTATGTGCTGTGATTTTTCCCATCCTCAACACTTTGGTCCTATGCTGCTGTAATTCATATCCCATTTAAACAGACTTTCTGTAAGGTTAGCCATAAAACAAGTCACTACTGATAGCAGGATTATATCATAAGGCTATTTAGGAAAAAAAGCTATTTTACCAGTTTCTTTTATGCTAAAGCATAAAGTGTATTGACTTGCTGATGAGAAGGAACATACATGAGCACAGAATAATGGCAGTTAATATGAGGTGTCTATTCCTGAATATTTAAAATACAGGTTAACAGAATTCACAATAGTCACAGTTCTCAGTTTCTTTTCTTTGTTCTAATCACCCAAATGTCAGAATAATTGCTTCATTACATATTTCTTTGTTACTCCTGGATTATAGAAAATGAATATATAAAGAAGCAAATATGTTTAAAACATCCTAAAGCAAACTCATCTAAAAGGGCTTGAAGAAATCCACATGCAGATTGTGTCACACCAACTGTTCTAACTCTTCCTTCAAGAATTCTTCTCAGAAGCAGGGCAGGCAGTATTTATGCTTTCATAGGTTGCACAAGCAGATTTTTTTTGAATGAGGAGCACAGCCTACAGTCTGTGGGGCTGCCTGATCCCATGGGAGGGAAAGGGGCTGCTTTTCTGCCCATGCACTGCTTGCAGCTGAGCGCCTCCACGGGAGCTCAGAGCAGCACATACACCAGGCAAGTGCAATGCCCGGCCGGGACTCCACCTGGACCCCAAGCAGCTTCTCATCCACACAGGCTCAGTGGGTGAACACAGTGCTGTTCTTAGCAGCCTCTGCAGTCAAGCTAGGAGATGGCCAAGAAACAAGGGACAACTCTCCCCAAATATCACTTTGCAAAAAAAATAAATAAATAAATAAATAAAATAAAAATAAAAAAAATCACTGCACATCCCCTCCTGTTCCTTTGATACCTCCTTCTGTTGTTGCCAGCCCTATTGCTCACGGCCCATACCTTGCTTACAAGGCATTTCCACTTGCCCCTCTGCTCTTCCACAAGCACATCCCACTCCAGGGCCTTCTGCCCAGCTACTCACGTTGGGGACTGACTTGCTCCAGTTTAATCTGTGCAAGCTAAAGCAAAACAGGCCTGTTCTCCAGCAAGAGTCTTCTACATCTACCATAAATTGCACTAGATTAAAAATACAAAAGGGCTACAGTAATTTGGCATTACTCTGGTACCAGTGTTTTTCCACAAGCATTCATTTAGAAAATGAGAAACCAAATACATTAATAATCAAATCTTTTGGGGGGTTTTTAATGAGTGTAGGCATTGTCTTGTTACAAAACAAGGGTTTCAACTGACTTCAGACATTGAAAATTCATAGCATGCTACTGGACTAAGCACAGTTGGGCCTGACTATAATTACACTCTAAAGAAGATCAGAAACCCACATCTCTGCTGTCTAACCAAGCTTCTTTCCAAATGGAGACTGCTCAAGGCAATCCTCTTATGTAGCTTGAGCGATTCTTATGAGAGCCAGATGGCATGAACCATCTCCCAGGAAAAGGCTGCATTTGTCACACAGCAAGAGTGTTGGAGGGCAAACAAGACCTCCTCCTGCTCTTGCCAGATCTTCCCCATGTCAAAACAAACCCTTTGTTTTGCCTCCTGAAAACCAAAGTAGTTGGCAGATTCTTACTTTTGCTATGCTGCAAGCTCCCATGACTTATTTCTTCAATAATGTAGGAGAAGAATGATACTAACTATATATGTGTATATATACGAGAGACTATAACCTCCAGTCCAAGAGCCATTTAATGAACTCATTTTCAGCATTGCTTTTTCTGCAGTACTTAGGACAGACAGGCCCTAGGCCCAAGGCAAGCCCTGCTCCATTTCAACACCTTTATAAAATACACAGGATTTACTCATCCAAGAGCTTGGAAGGCACTTGCCAGTGCAGGGAGCACGACCTCACACTCGCAGTACCTCAGTTATCACAGCCCCAGGACACGCAGAAAGACCAAGCCTTGCAAGGCCCTGGGAAGAGCCAGCTCTATAACCAACCTTTGCAGAGGCTTCCAGCTCCCATCCTTTAGCCTTCCCTGCACTGAGCTACACCAGGAAGAAATCCCAGTGTTTACACAGGGGAAGCATTTCCAGCCAAACCCATTCAACCTCCTCAACGCCTGCAGACTCCCACTATGTTGTCTCATTTGGACTCGCTGTGTATTTTCTATAAGCAGAAGGTACTTCCAGGGGCTGGTTTTGCTCCTTACAGACCAGCTAGGACCCCTGCAGGGCAGCTCATGGTCCCCTCCCACCCAGTTGCTTATGCCAAATACCCCCAGCCAAAGCAAGGGGCTCTGCCCATCCCCTTGTCCTTCAGCCCTTTAGTTCACTGCACGAGTAACACGTCCAAGCAGAGGCTGGGCTTACAGCACGGGGTTTTACAAGTAGCTGTGGTGAGCTGCAGTGATGGTGAAATAGGACTGCTTTTGCATAGAACAGTAGATCACCAAAAGAGGCAATTACTGAACATGCCGTCTTCTGAAGATTAAAAGTGTTTTAAAAATAATGAATACGCCTGGGTTTGTATATTCAATTGAGCCTTAAAATTCTGAGAATCTGAATTAGCCTCATTTTCTTAGGAAAAATAATCTTTATAAGAGTAGTTTGTGCTTTCTAGAGACTTAATCTGTCACCTACAGTGCTATGAACCAATTCCAGAGGCTATGCATGCAAAAGTCACAGTGAAACATCCTTTCAATACCTTATTTCTGGTTGATTGCCCTTGGAAACACAAAAAGCAAAGAGGAAAAAGCAGGGAGGAAGAAAATTATCATGTGCCCACCCTCTTAGTTGAAGACATCAGCATTTCCTAACCTCTGCAATGCTCACTGCCATTTGCATTTTAATTAATTTTGTATGGTTAATTGCATGACCAATGAGGCAGAGCGCTACATAATGTCTGACTGTCAGAGGCAGCAACCCAGTGTTTATCTGGGAATATAGGTGAATTTTTCAGCACTTACTAACACCCAGTAACGCCTAGAGATATGCAGCATTTGACACAGAATCATGCACAAGAGAACAAAGAAATGCCTCCCAGCAAGAGGGACACCAGTGACACAGCTCATCCAATGTCCTGAAGGGCATTTCTTCCTTGAGGAACAAGCATGCCACGAGGCATCTTGTGTTGCCAAACCTCCCAGCCCACCCTCCACCTCTCTGCTCCTTTGCCCCATGGTCCAAGGCTTAAGGTGTCTTAGAGCATCAGCTATTTACTGTTATGGATTGTACAGGTTACCCTTGGATGGAAGACTCCAACATTGAGAGATCTTGAAAATGATGCAGAGAACCTGCACTGCCAACTTTACAAAATCTACCCAGTCAGTGCTCAGATATACCCTATTCTCTAGGAGAACTGCACCTAGAAAGTCCAAGAAACATTTTTCCTAGGAAAGCAGAGAAATATGCTAGATCCTTGTGTTGCTAGAGTAGCCTACCCCAGTCAAACAATATTTCGAACTCAAGAACTGTTCCTTCATCCCACAAGCCCATGGACCGCACTGTAAATGGGTAATGTTGGAACTTTTCCTGTGCCAGACTTTGGGAGACACTTCTCTAGGTTATGGGAAAGGGAGTGTAATGCAGCATCTACAACAGTGACCATATGGCTAGCTGTAGACATATACGCTCCTTGCTCTTGCTTATTGCTAAACACAATTCAAATGAAGAAACCCTTTGTTTGAGGATGACCAACCAGCCACTTTCCTTGTGGTTATGCTGTATTACTCCTGTGCTTGGCTTCAGGCCAGACGCAAATCAATTTACCCCCCATAATCTGATCTATAGTAACCATATCTGTGTTCCTCTTAGCAGAGAAAAAATGTCAGGAGAGGTTTAAGTGCAGTCTCTTAGTTTATCTTGCATGGACTTTCCCACAAACCAACTCAGCATCACACATGGAAGCTGCAGCAAAGCTACAGGCTGATGCCCTATCTCCCTCCTCTCATTCCAGGGCTTTTAGCTACAAGGCCATCTGGTAAACAGGACCTAAAGCAAATTTTAACTTGCATTCACAACGTGGTTGAAAACTAGATTAGAGTCCATTTGTGTTCACTGGAGGTGTACCAATCACTACATTAGACTGATTAACATGAAATAATCTTTACCTGCATCAGTGGTGGTCTCTGAGCCCTGGTTGATTTTGCTCAAGGGGAGAGTTTCAGGCATTCAAAATTCAGCACAGATTTGGTGCAACGGGAGAAAATTGTATCAAACTTTGATTGTGTTTCTTTGAAACTTTTGAAGCAACTGAGTGGAGATGGAGCACTGAATTCCTTCCAGTAGAAGAGCTGCAGAGAATTAATTTGCAGAAAGTGTCCAAAGTTTTGAACCAGTATAGAAGATGCTGATTACCTCATTAATTTAGCCAAGCAGCTTCTACCAGACTGCATTTCAGCAGGGCAGGTTTAAAGTGTCAACTACTCGTACAATTCAGAAAACTCTTACATGTCCAAATATGCAATGGGCATGTCTTAAGATATTTATCTTTCAAGCTCTGCTCCTGCTCTCCTTTATGAAAACAGTTTATTAGTCTATATGCTTACGCACAGCTCATGCTGTCTCCCTAAGGGGAAGTATTCCACAAAAAGACAACTTTCTACACAAAAGGTATGGCACATTTATAACATTCAGACACAGAGTCCTCCGGAATAACATTTAACATCCACTCCCAGCCAATGGAAGTGTCTATTTGTGCTGAGAGTTGCTACGAAAAAAGCAAAAATCCCCACCATTTTCTTGATGGTTAAACTTTTAAGAATAGCAGAGGCAAAAAAAAAAGTGTACAGAATATGTCATTTCATATTCTGCTTACAATTGATACCAACTTCATTTTTGAATCAGATATCCATGAAACAGTTGTGCAGCATGCAAATAAACCTTAAGTGTACCATTTTACTGAGCCATTCAGGGGTTAAGTTTAACAGGTCAGTGTAGTCTTCATTTAGACACAACTTCCAAGCTTACACTAATAATATTTCTCAAAAATGTTATGCTGACCATTTCCACTTCTTACTGACCCTCAGCCATATCGCTATTTTTCAACTGTTTTCTCCCTTGTTACTGCCCCATTTCCTTCCTAAGTTTCCAGCTAAATCCAAGTCATTGACGTAATTCAAGCATTCAGAGGGCAAAACAAAACCCACCCTTGATCTTGGTCCAGAAATCTTTAAAACTTAAACTGAGGTCAAGTTGTGAAGGTGGCTTCACTAACAGGGCCACATTGCAGGAATATCCAGTGTGCTGAATAGATCTGAAAGGAACGATCCAGTTCTTGGACCCCAGATGGTTCTACTATAATATTGTAGGGCCTCAGCAGCTGCCAAAACCAATAGCTAAATAAAGTGCCCCAATCTAATACAGTGAATTTGGATTTCTCTTGTGTAAGATTTGTAGAGATAAGCAAAAAATAGGGTCTTAAGTCCATTTCCTTGCACTTCAGTATGAATTGACCTTAAAGGCTAAGACTCTTCGTTTTCAGATAATTGGCCTTTCCTTTAGGAGAAGTTCAAAATAAAAAAAAAAAAAAAAAAAAAAATCACCAATTTGACATTTGAGGTGATCAGCACTCTAAAGCTGTAATCTAAACAGATGCCAGATTTTAGCTTCAAATACTGCTGGTCTCTGCTTTTCCCCTCTTGCTTTCAGCTTTCAATATCTATTTTCAGAAAGACACATCTCTAGTATTAATATTCAAAGTAGAAGATGGTTATTTTAACTGAAGGTTCTATTCCATAATGGTTGTCTACTGAGAGAAACACTAGAGAGCAAGAAAAGGCAGCAAGCTCTGTTAAGGCTGAATTAGAAATTTTGTAATTGAATAGTAATTAGAAAATAATAGCATCCATCCCACATTATAACTAGACCTCTACCTACATCTAGAAGATACTACTTTACCAAGTTTTAATTATGTTGCTTATTAGCAGATTACCATGTGCAAAGATGTTTATAAAATGATGATTCACAACAGAATCAGCAGTCTCAGGATGTCCAGAATTGCTTGCAAACAGCTGAAACTGCAACAACATTTTCTGCCTTAATCTACCATTCTGCCATGCAAGTCCAGCAGAAATATTAATCCTGAAAACTACAAGAAGGGGAGATCTGGGCAGGCATGTGGCCAGTCTAGCTTTATCTTTCTTGATGCAACTGTTTAGTAAGCTACTGTGATCCCCAACAGCTTGGGGATTTAGCAGATAATGCTGGCCAAATACTAGGAAAGACCTTTGTTGCTACTGGTAGGTGAATTTCCTGCTTTGTCCAAACATGCACCAATGTGCCAGAAGCCTTTGCTAAAAATGTGTGACAGTAGCTGTGCTAAACTCTTCCAGCAGAGGGGAGGAATTTGGGATTGGTGTGCAGTTTTCATGGATAACAAGAATTCAAGGTTTCTATGGGTTAGGAAAAAGTCCTAAAGAAAAAATGATCTCATGCAAAAGTACATGAAAAACAAGGGAAACACCAGGCCTTACAGAATTTCTTGTCCCTCACTGCCAGCTCCAAGCCGCATGATACTAAAAGTGCAAAATATCTCGATCAGTACTTTTTTTTTTAATCTGAGCTTTCAATTTTTCTCAAAACAGATTTCTTGCCAGTTGGTTTTAATGTGATTTTAATTGCTGCTACAAGTGGATGCCTGCCAAAGAAATGTAAAATGCTTATCACACCTTTGCGGGAACAGGAAAAAATTCAAGAGGAAAACTGGAAGTGCCCAGAGAATTCCTTCATCTCAGCCCATATGTGTTCATACATTTCAAAACAGGAAAGACAAGGTTTTGTTGTCACCAGAGAGATGTTTTCCATTAAATGAGAAACAGTGGTCACTGATGGAGATGTCTCCATACATACTGCAAGCTCTGCTGATCTTACTTTGTCTCTTGCATGGGAAAACTATGCTATTCAAGCACCAAAGAATTGCTGCCCACTTTACAAGCTCAAGAAAATCCATTTTTCCCAGTGCGTTTTTTCTGTCACATTTGTCCTCTGTGTTTTAGATGTAGCTCTAGAGTAGAAATAGAAGATCAGTTTCCCCACCTGCCACAAACCTCTTGCACTGCTGAACTGCATAAGATGTTTTGTTCCAGCTCTCAAAACTATTTGCTTTGGAGCAAAGTTTTATTTCAAATGACAAAGAAAAATCCAAAGCAGCAAAAAATAGGACAGAAGAGTATATAGACTTCATTGTACTGGTTATAATAGAAATATAACCATGTATACAGTGTCCGCAGGTGCTTAGATACTTGCTGCTTCTTATTCAAATTACCCAGAGCCACGTGACAATATACAACAGCAGCTGCTGTTGCAGTCAGGCTATGAGTCATGGTTTTCAGGGAGAAGTAATTCATGGTGTCAGATTATGTGATATATCTGGAGGATAGAGTTTTAGCTTTTTTCAGATTCTATTTCTTATTAAAAGTTTCTCTCAAGACAAACTATGGGAACACATAATATACCATTATTTTTGTTTCCTTCTATACACTCTCATGTGCTAGTCAAAAGCAGCATTCACCTGGGACTAAGCCGTCTTCTTAGTGGTTGAAGACAGCTACCTTTTTAGCATAATTTTCTGATTGCTTCTCAATGTTGTATTTACCAGTCTAATTCCTGTGACTACTGCAGCAGTTGAAATTATACTTACAGAGCTATTGACATGCTAATGTACATTTAGTCATCTGCTTTTTCCTATGATAAGTTGTAGCCTTACGGTTATGCTCTAGGGATGCCTTAAGCACCCAGTCATTTGTTCCTGAAGCCCAGTGACACATCAAAAGCAACCTCAGATGTGGACTCATGCCAGCCACCTCTAGATACCTTAAAGAAAGGTGCCTTGGAGTTCTGCCTTTTTTTACACCCACTGAAAGTAACCATTTCTTCAGCGGACTATAAAGTTCACTTCAGCTAAATTATGCTTATAACAGCTACATTTTATGTGCAGATGAGCACATCTGGCCCTGCAGCACTTTATCTTCAGAGAGGCAGATGGTTCAATGGATTTAGTCCATGATGGAGAGTAAGAAATGAATGAGCTTGCTGAAAACTGGGAGCCTGGCACAGTCCTCCAGACTGAAGAAAGCTTCTAGATATGACCCAGACCCTTCCCCAAGCCAGCAACATTCCTGATCACAGCTTTGCCTTTTGAAACACTTAACTTTCCTCATGCTTCAATGCAGCACATTTCCTTGTTCCAGTCCTAAATTTTCAGTACTGCAACTGGCAGCAGCCTAGTCCAGCTCTGTGTCTGGCTTTCAGTCCCTTGACTGCAAAATGAAGATATTCACTGCGTATCCAAGAAGCTCAGACTCCAATTGGGAACCATTAAATACTTTTGGTGGATCGTCACAGTGATGCCCTCCAAGTCTCATCCAAATGGGATCATATCAGCCTGCTTCCTCAGAATGTCATGAAGCTTCTCTCATTAAAGTATTATGCGCTCTGAAGTACTGGTAAACAAGTGCTCCTAGCCAAGAATCATAAGTTTGTTTTAAAAAGTTAAGCATTATTTGAAGAGTTTCAGAATTTGAAGCTCAATTTTCAAGCTACAGTCAACCATCTTAGACACCATTGCCTGTTTTTTGTAATAAACCAGTAGAGTTGGGGAAGTTTTTTTTAAAAAAAAAAGCCTTAAAAAGACAAAAAAAGCAATGAGCTTTTTCTGAACACTCCTCCATCATGCCAATATGACAAGTTTGAACTGAAGGAAGCTCAAGGCAATGGCTTTCTTTCCTAGCAACAATCATTGCCCATTTGCCTTCTTCCCAAACTAATGGTACTGGAAAGGATAAGAAAATACTGTCCCCAGGGCCTGTTCCATCCCTTAGCAACTCTCCCAGGCACCAAAGCTAACACAGCAACTACTCCCAAAGGTGCCTTAAGGGGTCACAGTCATGAGAAAGAACAAGGTGTTCAAAAGGGAAGAATCCTTCCAAGGCATAGGAAAAAAGAAATATAAATAGCAGCTATCATGAGTAGTAGCTGCATCTTCAGAAGAGCTGAGTCTTACAAGTCTCATTCCTCCACGCGCAGCCTGGACAGATGGGCTAGGGGAATCAAGTCTGGCCAATGTCAGTTTGCAAACACACAGCTCCACTTGTGTTCTTCCTAAGAGCAGAATGGCAGCTTTGAAACCAAGCTGCAAGGAACTACGGGCAGCAGCATAACGTGAAGAGCCCCTTTAGAGGCTCTTCAACCATCTTTATCATTCTTTCATGATTTCTTCTGTTGGCACAACACTGCTTCTGAAGTCCCTGTAGGTCTGAGCATCTCACTGCTCTGACTTTCACAGCAGCAGGAAACACAGGTCAATAGCACGGAGATGCAGACCCTCAGATTTGATACACATTTTTGCTTGAGCAGGACATGAAAATATCCTGCCCTGTCTAAATGAAACTGAGCACCTGTCTTAAAGCAGGATGTGCCTTTGAGCTACTACCATTCCAACACAGGGAACAGCTCTGCTCTCTCAAGTCATGGGAGAGTTGCCTCCAGCCTGAAGAGCAAGAGGAGAATGGGGTCTTCAGTTTGTTTCAGTCAACTCCAACAGGGACAGTTAAAAGTAAACAATTTCTTCCTTCAGTTGCAACAAATGACATCAATTTGACTTGTCACTTCTACTTAACATTCACATTATGCTCTGCTCCAAAGAAATTGTTCTGATTTGACGAACATGGGCAGAAAGAAATACCTCAGCTCTAATAAGACATGGCCAAGAAGGGGAGCTCAAACTCATGACATTGTGGGGTGGCCAGGCTGAAAAGCAGTTCCAGCAGTGAAAGCATTCTGCCTACGAGGACAGATGTTCATAAACTAACATTTATGCCTCCTGCATTTAACAACGTGTTCTTTCTGTTTATCTAGATTTGCATGTGGTGCTCAGAGGAATTCAAGCTACTCCAAGGATTTAAATCTGTCCAGGGGTAGAATAAATCCCTTAAATTCAAGGATAGACTTTTATGTTTGAACAAACTTAAATAACATGGGTGCACAACCATAGGTGCCACTGCTGTCACCTCTATCAAAGGAGATTGTACCACCTTCCAAGGTTAGCCCCAAAGTTAACAAAACAAGATTTCCAAACACCACACTCCTGGACCCACAGGGCTCCCACAGCATTTCTAGGTGTGGGTGAAGCAGGAGCTGCAGCTCCCTGCCAAGTCAACAGAACTCCACACTGTCAAGGAACATCATGTTGCAAGAGCTCTAGGTCCCATGCCAGCACATCCCATAGATAACAACAGGAATTTCCACCAGCCACAAGGAAAATCAAGGACAACACAGTCCCATCAACTGTTTTGAGCTCTTGCGACTGTACAGGAAAGCCTCTTGGGAATCAGTTACACACTATCAGTTAACAGGTCTGGCACCAAAGTTAAGGCTTTCCCTGGATCAAGACTAAAATGAAGAAGCCTTTAAAATGTCACCAGACTCACATAAATGCTTCCTCTTCCCCATGAAATATTTATGTTAGTATACAGCATGAATAATTAAACTCTTGATTTCTTTGAAGAATCTAACCTTATTTAATATTATAGAGCATAACACATTATTTGGATAGTAGAGGAAATAAATGTTTTTGCCTCTTAACCTTGTCTAATAGGCAGCCTTAAGAAAGCCAAAGTACAATAATTGCAATAATGGCAGTTTGCCCAAGCTAAGCCTTAATGAAATTATAATAAGGAAAAATGCCTTTTTGATTTATTCGTTTTGAGATTTGTTCATCCTAAAAAATAATCAAATGCAGTTTATCTTCTCCTCAGTACAAACACCCCTGCTCAGCTTTAAAAAAAAAAAAAAAAAAAAAAACACACCCCACCACTTTCTTGCTAGAGCCCCCACAAGGAACAATCCCGCTTCAGTTCAGAACCTAATCCTCACAATTTAGAACTGGCCAAATACAGTTGATAGTAGGGAAGGGGAAGACCATGGGTAGGAATCCTACTGTGTTTCCTGAACTCTGGTTTCCTACTACTAGACTCCCAGGCCTATTTTCTTAGTCAGAACAGACCTAAAAATAAACATCAAATGAGCACTGCCCTGGGCTTAGCTAACTACCCGAATCTCTTCCACAGACTTTCCCCAAGCACTCTGTATGCTTCCAGGGACATGGTTGCAGAAATGACCAAGGATTTTATGGTGATCCTTCACTTAGGTGACTCCAGAGCTCTACACCAGCTGGTTGACCACATAGATCGCACGACCAGGGAGTCTTCAGAGCAGTAGCGCTTCATTTGCAGCCTTGCAGAGTTATTTGGGGCAATTTGTCTCCTCTGCCAACTTCCTTATTCCACTGTAAACAGAATAGCAGGTAAAATACAATACTTCCATTTCGTTTAAGCACTATATTTAACTAGTCACCTGATGTTAAATACAAACAATTACACTTCAATTTCCAGGGAAAAAGAAATGTTCCACATTAACTATAATTCATTCTGATAATAATATTCAGACATCTCCATTAGAATCAAATGCAGTAAGTGAACAGCCTACTACAGTGCTGAGGTGGGACACAGGCCTCTAAATCCCCATATTTCCAGGGTTCTTGTCCTAAACTCTTGGAAATGGGTTCTTTTAGGGCCATATTCTGAGCACTGAAGTCATCCAGGTCCCAGCAACAGGGGAGTGGAGATGCATCTAAGGCAGAAGCAGAGAACCAGGGAAATCACCAAATAATCTGCTTGCTTGAACTAGGCTCTAAGAAATACCAGGCAGATGAATTTACATCACACTTTACAAGCCAACTATGATCCTAAAAAATCAATTAAAGTATGCTCATATCTTGCTGAATAATGAAATACAGCAAATTATATAATTACATATTTCATTTCACAGTAGCTGTGATCTTGTCTCCAAAACATTTATCCCACTGGGGTCTATCACCCACATCTACACCAAAAAAAAAAAAAAAAAAAAAAATCAATCCAAAGAGAGTTAGAAGGCATGGAGACTTGGTTTAGCTGATGAACTGAAGCAGTGAATTACATTCTACAGCTGTAATTGTGATAACTGATAAAATATTCTTTTTGAACACAAGTTATTATGCTTCAGTTCCAAAAGGTTTAAGGGATAATCTGTGTAATTCCCTTAATTATATTGCAGAATCCCAAGAACAGAACAACTACTGTTTATCTAATTGTACCTCTTCACCAAAAGAGAGCTACAGCCAGTTTGTTTTGAAATCATAAAACAAATGAGAAAGACGAGAACAAAAGCACAATCTTCGGATTTGATCTCTCTTATCTGGTTCCCTGCTCTAAATACTAGCCAAGATCAAGCCTTCACAAAACACAAAATCAAAAATCAATATCAACTACTAATTAAAAAGCACTGAGAAGTTAGAAAATGGGAGGCTTTCAGCATCAATCATATAAAGGAATCAGTCTTAATCAGTGTGTTTTATATGTAAAAAAATTGACAGACAGATCTGTGCACAAGGATAAGCAAGAAGAGCTGGATAACTTTGTAATGACTATAGCAAATATGGACTTAAAGATTCAAATAGCATCTTTGAGCTCAGCTTTCATTTGCTCTTTGTTGCCGAGTTATTTATCAACCTAATGTTCCTGTGAAGCCAAAAGTAAGGTCTACTAGACATATCATTAAAGTATTTAGTGATTAGAACAAAATAGTGATACAATGCACTAAACCTCCAAATACTCGGAATTGTTATCTGCTGCCATCTCCTTTATAGTTACTTAAGTGTCTTAATGAAATTCCATCTGGCAGTGATGCAAAAATATGGATGTATTTATGCATAACATAGAAATAGCCCATTTCATTAGAAGCTGAAAGGTTTAATGGCTAATATTAATCTCACTGTTTAATAGAGCCAAACCTTTCTCGATGAAAGCTCTGTGAATTCAGGCAATTGTGCTTGGGACTCATTTGACCTGAAAGGCTTAAACAATATTGAACTTCTAATGCAACTACACAGTACAAAAGTCACAATTACGACCATATCACAGATGCATTTTCAGACTGAAACACCTTTAGAAATTACTGTCAAAAATCCATCTCAGCCTATAACAAGTGTTGGATGCAGCAGGTCCAGATTACAGCAGTTTCCAAGGTGAAATTTTTCTTACTCAAAAGGCTGATTACCATACGCCCTGAAGCATGAAGATTGAGAGATCATGTAATTACCGTCCTAGCCATTATCACTGGCTGTGCTATTCTTGTCTGGGTCTGTCTCCTAACAGAGGTCACTTGAACATAACAGTAATGCTTCAGATGACACAGTACCACCAACACACACCCAGGCAATCAACTCATTACCAGCTCTCACAAGGTGCCTCCCAGAACAGCACTGTAAAAACAGTTCTTTGCTTTCCAGAATTTTAGCAGCAGAGAGTAGGGTGGCAAAGTCCAGCATTTGGAGATACACAGGTTGCACACAGTAAAATAATATTTTCTTCTTGAAATAAAGAAACTGCCAGAATCTCTCCAATTTATAGTGATGATCAGCAAGGAAGTTTCCTCATTTTCAGGCTCTTCTTGAGCAGGACTTGTGAAGATGCACCTCCCTGCTGCAGAGCTGGACTGGTAGAGTCCCCACCAGGCCTTGCCTTGCTTTTCATACTCATACAAAATTAACTTGCTAAACACACTGAGAACAGGAAAGCTTCATTTTCCTGCACTGCCAACACTTTTTCAGTTCAGTCCTGCACACATACCAAAAATAAAGGTTCCATCTTTGAAAATGGAAGAAAGGAAGCACTTCTGTTGCAGGTAATGCAAAGGTCTTTACACTCTTCCATCACTAGACTGCAAAATGCAATTCCTGCATTCCCCAGTTTCATGACAATTCCTCAGTAAGTATAAACCCAGCTGTTCTCCACATGCACAAAAGAAACATATTTTTGCATGCAACATACTGTTTTTCAGTTGCTGAAGAAAAAGTGAAGCTAACACCTCACCTCTAACTGCCCTGCATCTGCTTTTATTCTACAGAGCACCTTAAAGCAATAAAACTTCAAAAACAATAAGCAGGTTAACTGTGACAAGTTCTCTCAAGGACAGAAAGAAAATGCAACAGATGCTGCTGATACTTATTTACTCTGAACACAGTGAAGAAAAGTCAGAACTTTGTGTAGTCAATATTTGGTAATTTATGACTAATATTGGATTCATCCTAAGAAAACATAGTGCTTGCATGAGCCTATTTCTATACAGTGATGAGAAGGGTATAAATAGGATCTGTTCTGGAAAAATGGAGAGTTTCACTATAACATGCAACTTTTTACTTTATCTGCCTATTCCTCTATTTCAGTGTTCACCAGGAAGCAAGAGACCACTGACCAGGACTCCTGCAAAGGAGCCTTCCCAGGTCTTTAGAAGACTGAGGAGTCGGCCAGTGGAGAAGCTAAGGGAGAGGTGAGCTCTTGGTCTAGGATATTACAGGAGAAAAATATAGAAGAAACTGGCCTCAAGGTTAGCAGTGATGGGTTCTTCCCGACTCTGCCACGGTTTGACATGTAACAGTATCTAAAACCCCATACCCAGCTCGGCCAAAACAAACAGCCAGATTCATCCCTGCATTTATCAGTTGATTAATCAATCAATTATTAAAATCCATGCCTAAAAATAGGAGACAGATCCCTGCTCTCCACAAGGAGATGCGGGAGAACAAGCAAACAAACGAAAACCCAGAAGCCCCCAAGTCCTTACTGTTAGGACAAGCATGAACACAGAACACTATAATAAAGAGACAGGCAATATACTGCAAGAGAAAAGAAGTTAATGCATGTTAAGAAAGAAGCTGTGGGTTATTCATGGCCTATTTTGGTATGCAGAGAAAGGAGATTTTATCCTCAACATTACTTTTTATTCTTAAATATTCAGTGCTTTTACTGCAATCCATCACTTCATACTGGAAGTGTTAAGAGTACCACAAAAAATGAAAAATAATAAAAAAAAAAAGCCTAGCTAAGGAAAGGAAAGGCCATTAACATAAACCAGAACATAGCAGCCCTCCTGAGGCTGTTTCTGTAGGGAGTTTTGAACCTGACACACTGCTGCCACAGGAGAGCAACAGAGGCAGATTTTGCCAATGAAGTAAACTTCTACTACAGCCTTAACTTACGCATTACTACCAAGAGGACAAGGAAAAGCATTTGGTTTTGGAATTAACCTGTGCTGTTTTCTACAGAAAACAGCTATTCTTCCAAGAAACACTGAATTTTCTAATGAGGAGAACTGAGCAGCACAAGTGTGCAGGCTCAAGCCTAGAAAGGAAACATGGATCAGGCAAACCCACTGCAGACCAGGGAGCCAGGCACCACCTCTCCGTGTCACCTGCTACAGCTACAGCCAGCAGCACCTGTGGAGAAAGCACAGCGCCACCCAGACCCCCTCCCGAGACTGCAGCACTGCAACCCCAGGGTCCCACATGGACTCCCCTGTGGGCAAGGGCAGTGGTAGGTAGCCCTGAGGACACACTTCCCACCTCCCATTTCAGCCATCCTCACACAAGGCCCAGTCCCACCATGGGATCACTCACCTACCTGAGTGGCCCTTCTGCAGCCAGGCTGTCTCAGCCTTACCACTGCCCAGCTCTTGGCTGCAATCCCTTGGCAGCACCTCTCCTAGATGGCCTCCACCTGCAGCTGAGGGCAGTAGTCTTTCCCCAAGGCAGATTAAGCTCATGGCGACCAGTGTCCCCACCCTGGCTCAGGTGAAGCCCATTAGGCCATCGGTGGCCTTGGCGGCTGTGTGCTGGGTGCTTCTGTTGCCTTCCTGCCCCGGTAGCCATGTTGGGGAGTTGTTCTGAGGACACTGTCAAGCCCCACTGTCCTTCAGCAGGGTCTGATGCAACCAGTTCAATTCATCTACAACCGAATCACTGGTGGGGTGGAAGGGAAGAGTCTCCAAATTTCCTTGAAGAAGTTAACTCCCTGCTTTGATCCCCTCAAGCTCTGCTGCTCTGAGGCAGCTCTCCAATTCCAAGCAATTTCAATAACAAATCCAGTAGACTTGGTGGCCCTAGCAGAGACCACCAAAAGCCCGTGCAAGCCCTCACGGCGGGCAGGGCCAACCTAGAGCACAAGGCCACAAGGTGCTGTGTCGGCCCCGGTGTTGTGGGACTCATTTTTCAACTCACTGCCTCTTGCCAGAGCAGGGGAATTGCCGGCCCCAGCCAGGCCTGGTGGCACACGCAGGGGGATGGTGCCAGGACGCTGCACGAAGAGGCCTCTGGCCTTGCTACATCCTCTGCCCTGGCACCAAGCCCCGTCCATCAGGGTCTATCAGGTGGCTCCTGAGCAAAGAGAGGACCAGAAGGACCAAGGAGCGCAGAGCGAGAGCTAGGAAACGTGGTGTCCTCTGAACTAGAGAGCAATGAAGACCCCTGCGACAGGGTACGAATCATACCGAGGTGAAGGGAAGCCCACTGCAAAAACACAGGAGATTGATCACTTTGGCACTCTGCTGTAAAACTCTCTAGCCATTTTTTATATTAATGGGTTTATTGCCTTCATCATGCTGACTAGATCCTGGTTGGAGCAAGTACAGACCCTCCAAACATTCCTCTATTATTTGGTCCACAGGCGTCATTTTCTTTCCTACAGATTGCTTTGCTCCCTTCCTCTCACTGTTTGTTTTTTTTTATTGCAAAATAGCTGCCATTTTCATCCGAGAGAGCATTTTAGTGCTGCATAAATACCACCATCCTATACACCTGTGAAAAACACTGGAAACCTACCTCAAGGCCAAGCAACCTGCTTATAATTTAGAAACTTTTTGCAGCCCATTTCCAGGGAAATTTGGAAGTCTTGTTCATAGCGAAGGAGCATAATGTAGAAGGAAAGACATCAAGATTCATTACATGTTATATCTGTAAAATATTCTACATACGGAAAATATGATGTGCTTCAATTGGATAGATTTATAATATGGTTTGATGGCTCAGCCTATTTCAGAGGCAATCTAAGAAAGCAGTGACTGTACAGTCTTAGCCACTAATCTAAAAGACATTAAAGTTTCCCTGGACTCTTAGAAGTTATTATTTGAGTTAAAAACCTTATCAGGAAACCATGCTTGGGAAATCACACGGAAACATATTTCAATTAATGATTCAGAACAAGTCTTTTTACTTTGGAAACTGACCCCATACTGTAAATTCTATCTCTGCTGTACAGTGCTTCACTGCTAGCATATGAATAATGGATATTATAAACAAGCATAACAGAATGAAAATTCAGATAACAATATTACGGAGCTTCCATTCACAAATGTAGTTCATGAGTGATTCAAATTTTATGGCTCTTACCACCAATAACGGAATTTGCATATCATCAGAAAATGCTTGCAAGCCCCATCCTGCATTTCTGATCTCAGGGCTTTTATGGTAAGAAGTATTGCATTAGGCACAGTAATTTACATTTTTCTGATAAAACTCTAAATGCATGTGCAGGTATTCTTTATCAACTGAGTTCATGTTATAAATTATAAGCTTCAAAGTAAATATATTAGAACAAATATTGATTTCTAAATAGTCATCATGAGTGAGATTTTATCCTTGCTGTTGACTTATTGCAACTGCGTCCTTTAGAGCTGTATTTTCTCTTCCAGCTGCTGTCCTTTATAGTAAGTAAGTAAATACATAACATTGTCTCACTTCTGACAGTTCAATTCACTCAATTCCATGTGATTAGAGTAGCAGGTACGAGTCAGTGCCAAGACTCTCCGAGATCACTGCTCTGATTCTCGGATAATTCCAGATCTGCAACTATCATAAAGACAGTTTTCAGCATGCCGTTATCACAGAGCGTCACAGGATGTGCAATAGAAGCAGCAGATGAAACAAAAGTGTGGTGCCTCTTGGAAAAAAAGTACACAACCTTAACAGCATTCTTCCTCGCTCAACAACTTACCTTCTTTTTGTCTTTTCTCTATGTCCAACATTTTCCAAGAAGAGGTAAGAATCCAACTCTTACAATTACGCATAGGAGCTTTGTATGGCTCAGTTGTGTTTCTGTATTTATTCTAAAGCATCTTTGAATTTTACAAGTCCACGATTCTTCATTGTGGGCTTGAGGCAATGCAATGCAAGATGCTGTATGCTGCATCTGTTAGAGTAAGATAACCACGTACCAGTAAGATGCAAGCACTCCTTGGCTTCATGTGATAGTTCTCACGTGTTTGTTTTAATGCTGCAGCGAAACACTTCTTTTCTTTCATAGGAAGAGAGGACAACGGCTATTTTTGTGTTGCTTCCCAGGAAGGGTAACAACATCTTTACTTTCAAAACTGAACATCAAGAACCCCAAAGTTCCCCTGTGTAGTAGTGCCACTAACGCCAGGAGGAAATGGAGCAGTCACTGCATTTCAAATGATTGTAGAAGACATCTTAGTGAAATAAAAGACAGTATTTCTTGGTGGACAGTTTAATAGAAGTTAAAAACTAGATGCCAAATTTCTTTCAAACAGAAAGATCTGCACTTCTGATAAGTAATTTACTAGTTTAGGACATGTTCATGCTGTTCTTAACTAGACATAACTCTCTTTTAAGACCTTACTGATGATTTAATAACTCTAGCCTAGTTTTACTTGCAGAAGTATTTTTCATATCCATTTACAGAACATAATACAAATTGGTTACAATCCCAAATTTGAAATATTGCTGCTTACAAACAGCACAACTGATGCTGTCTACCTTTTAAAATAAAAAAGCAGCCATCCCAGCAGTTTTGCAGAACCTCTGGTGGGAGAGGGCAAGAAATGACTGGTAAAAACATGATGCAAGTAACATCCCATGAGCTGGTGGCTAAAAAACACCAGAAAAAAAAAAAAAAAAAGGGCAAAAATAGCCCTTAACCCAGCAAAGAGACCAGCTGTAGTCTGGATAAAGTTTCTTCCCTGACAAACAAGGCTGCAGTGCATAGAGGCCACTGGCTCAAAAGTGGACACGAGAAACAAACATGAATCTGGGGTGACGTCCCACATGCACTAGGCAGTTCTGTGCCTATGCAGCATGAATTCAATCTCTATTTTAACCAACTCTGTCAGTGCTACCTGCTTTGTGATACTCACCAGAACCCAAGAGGCTTTTTCACATTTCACGTATTTATTTAAAAAAATAATTTCGGAGGGGGAAAAAAAACAGTAAACAATCCAATTGCAGATTTATTACAGTTTTGGCAGGTAAAGGGAATGAATCTACCTCATGAACAAAACACAGCCATAGATAAGTATACTGAAGAATTCTTAATCAAATGATAAACTGGAAACAGCATATGCAATATAGATTTATATATTAATATACTGGTTACATTCTTCTTAAATAGGTTATATAACATTCATTAGCATTATTCAAAAGTATTTCTTCGTGGCAAGAGATTCATCATCATTTATGGCAACACAGTTTCTCTGTAAGTTAAAATCTACTATGACAATTTTAGGATTTTGGGCTAGAATCAGTATTTAACACCACCAGGTTAAATCCAGAGAGAGTGATTAAAAATTCTTTTTTAGGAGAATGCTACTTCCAAGACTTAAGGTCAGATCTGCAACTGGTAAAACTGGCAAAGTGCTGGTTAGGCTGTGGGATCATCTTCAAAACCTGATTTTAGATTAAAGCTGGATTCCCATGGGGAAAAACACTGACTCTGCTCAGGATCCCCAGTTCAAGACACACTTCCCTTTTTTTCTGTAAACATGTTAACAAAATAAACTCTCTGTACCCTGTTAACCATTTCTTAACATAAAAACAAGGAATTACTTGGAGTAGTAGAGAATTCAGTATAAAATCATCCTACTCTAAGCACCATCAGTATCAAAGTGCTAGCAAATGGCACAGTGTTTTCTGTTTGCAACCAAATTCCCTGCTTACGTTTCATATTGTGAATCTCAGCTCCAGCAGAACTTTGCTCAAGACTCCAACCACGACAGCTAAATCGATTATCCAAGCTCCATGTTTGCTCTCAGCAGCCTTATCTTCCACCGAGATGCCCAAGGTGCCTCTGAAGTGGCTGCCCAACAACACGTTTGCTGTGTTGGGCCCCCATGCCAGTGCCACAGGTACCCAGCATGTCCCTAGCAAAGTTCTCGGCGCTGTGAGGTCAGAAGAGCAATCAAAAATGAGCAAATCCCCCATCACGTTGCATAGTTCAGTCGAGCAGTGCCTCTCCCTGACCCTGCCGTGCTCTCATAGCAGCTGCTCCTCTTCCCACCAGGCTCTAGCAAAGCCCCCCATAATTTGCCTGTTTGGGACCTCTTTGGCTTAACTCAGCTTGGTTCAAATGATGACTGGCTGTTACTTTGGAGTCTGAATAAGAAATAGTGCAAATTCAAGCTTTAAGAGAAAAAAAAAAAAAAAAAAACACGCTACCTTCACTGAACATTCAGTTAAAAAGACAGGATCCATGAGATGAAACCCCCGTCGTGGGGGAACTGGAGACATTTGGCAAATCTGTTAAGGACTCTTCATGATTGTCTTCAAGGAGCATATTTGGTTTGGCTTGGTGCGAGACAAAAAAATTATTTGCTAACATGATTCTACTTAACAGCAGACAAACTAGTCTGCTAATTGCAAACTAGTTTGAACACTAGTCACAGCACATACGGACACCTCCCTGGCACTACTGAAAAAATCCTCCCTGCAGTTATGAATTCCTTAGTGCTTTTTATATCCAAGTTTGACTCAAATTGTTTTTTGTTTGCTCAGAATGGTGTGAATTCATCCAGACTGGTTTTGCTGCAAGGGAAGCGGGCCACGTTATTTGTGAGGGTCAAGATACCTTTATTTGGCCATGCTCAAGCAGATTAAAAGGCCAAAACAGATCTCAGTTTGATTCCTATTATGGGATGCTGGCTGCAGAACACTTCAAAACAATAATAATTGGAAGTGGCTGAGATGTTCAACTTGAGACCGTGCAGTAACGAAGTGCCAGGCACCCTGCAAACAGAGCCCCACGTGCATCGCAGTAACCTCTGCCACGTGGCAGCACGTATGCTGTAACCCTCCCTGCAGCAATATGCTCCCCAGCACTTCTGGGCCCAATCCATAAGGGATTTAATTTCTCTCACCTCCTTTTCCCCTTGGAATTCAGCACAAGGGACCTGTGTAGCACGGCTCCAGCAGCACTCTGCAAGGCCGGCCAAGCATTTTTACGAAAAGCAACACCTTCACCCCAAAACAGGGACAGTCTTATCTCTGCTCGTGCTTATGTTCCTAAAATAACATGGGCCTAGCTGGTGCTTCTGGACATTGTCTGCAGTGACACCGATAGCAAAGTTCAGGCTTTAACTGGGAACTAATGCGTGGATGTGCTCAGGTAGTTTTCCTCACCCAACTCCGTGAATTAATTACAGTTTTGTACAGAAGTGAAATGGAAAAAAAGAAAAAACACTCTTGCCTTTTTCTCCCTCCATCAAATTCATGCTCTATGGAAGTGGAAAGATGTTTGGAATAAACACTTCCTTCCCCTTATGCCTTTATCTGCAAGTGTAAATACTACCGGAATTTAGTTTTCCTCTCATCATTCATTAAAAGCCTACATCTGCATTTAACAGATGGGCCTTTGCTACGTTTGGCTTTTTTATGATGTTCATGTACCAGGGTTTCTGAAAGATGTTTGCAATGAATGCTAGCCATTACGGGATGCTGCCTAAATTAGAGTCAGGCTCCAAGGCTCTTTCTGTGATCCGATTATGCCATGTGCTGTATTCTTATTCCTGGCCTAGGCAGGAGAGTGCAAGGCTCCTTAATGTCTGTGTAGATTCAATTAAAGCAAGTGCATCGGACACTCACTAGGTTTGGCTTTTCCTTGCCTCACATCTAGTATGGGCTAGCTCTAAACCTTAATAGAAAAAGGAAAAAAATAAAATCAAATCAAAAATAAAATCAAAGACACACAGTGGAAGTCATCATGCCCGCATATACGCCTGCTGGCTAATATTGTTACTAACCTATCCAAAAAGGTACAAATTCATGCAGTTTACACTTCAGTCCCTATAGTTTGGGTTTTGTTACTGTTGAACGAGTGGAATTCAGACAGAGGGCAGAAGGGCTGTCTAATACATGGTGATTCTGCCTGCTCTGTAGCTTGTGTTTCAGGCAATACTGCATTTCTCCATGCACACTGAATGCTTCCTTTTTCAGAGGGTATTGGCATGCTTTTGGCGAAAGCAACCAAACCAAATAGGCACATGGTGAAAGAGGGCATAGGAAAAAAAAAAAGAGAGATATATAAAGGTTAGTTGTTTCCATTCTGCATATCTCTTCTCAGAGCCTTAAATTCATGGTGATAAGCAGAGTATAAAAAGGTAGCAGACTCCTTTCCTTGTATGAGAAGTTGTTGGCAGATGGGGACCCAGCAACATCAGCTGTGAAATGCACACATATAAAGGCCCTTTAGATTATATATACAAGTGTAACCCACAATAAATAGCACTGTTATAAAGGTATTTCCGCATGGTTGTTATTGTTTGTTATGGCTGGAGATGGCTTGCTTTTCGCCCCCTCTGTCCCACCCTTTGACACATCGATGAAGAGCAGCCTTGGAGTCCGGAGCGTCAGCAGTATCCTTTTGTACTCCTTTCGGAAATTCTGGTTCAGAAGCCCATAGATCACTGCATTGAGACAGCTGTTAAAATAGGCCATAAAATAGCTCAGGACAAAAAGCCATTCTGGAATGTGTGGCTGTACTTTTGAAGGACTAATCGAAACAGCAAGGCCAATAAAGTTTAACGGTCCCCAGCACACAGCAAAAAGGACGAAAACCACAAACATAGTCAAAAAATTCCGGATGTCAGCGGCTCGGAGCTTCTGCTTGCAGTCCTGTCTCACCCGCTGTTTGACTTGAATCACCAAAATCCAGATCCGTAAGTAGCAAAAGGTCACGATGGAAAGTGGGACGATGAAGTGAACCACGACCACCGTGATGGTGTAAGACGTACTCACTGTCTGGGCAAAGGTGCAGGAGTAAATCCGAGGGTCGTAACGCAGGGAGCCAACAAAGAAATTTGGCACGATTGCCACCACGGTCAGTATCCAGGTCAGGCAGAGATAGCAGCAGGTGTTCTTCAGGTTGAAGAGCTTATCATAGCGCAGGCTGTGGCAGATGTAGCAGTAGCGGTTGATTGCGATTGCAGTGATGTTGAAAATGGACCCGATGACACTTAAGCCCATCAGGAACCCGCTAATCTGGCAGTGAACGTTCCCCATTGTCCATCCGTTATGGAAAATGGCACTCAAGATCAGCGGATACGGATACACCGCAACTACAAGGTCTGCAACAGACAAACTGACGACAAAGATATTGCCTACAAAAAAGGAGAAGAGACCATGAGAGGTTAGCGTAGGTCTGGACAAACCGCTTCCAACTCACAACTCCTGCTCAGGCTGCCTCTGCTCCCAGGCTTTGCTCTACCCTCCACTGGGAATGGGAAACCCAAGAAAAGACGACCTTGCTGTGCTAGTGACAGCAAAGGAGAGTAACCAGGCATCATTACCCTGCATAATCTCCTTAAAAAATTCTTAACGGGAAGCTTATACTTAACTCAGCTCTAGTCCTGAACCACGCTCCTAAGTCGCTATGAGTTTTATGAGTGAATCATACAGCCTTCCCTGGAACGCAGCCAGCACCACTGTAGTGACCAGATAGCTACACAGTGTTTGCTGTCCTGCAGGGAATTTCGTTCCTTTAAGGACTACCCAGGGCACGGTACTTTCTCCAGTATCATGTAGGACACTTTACAAAAGCGCGGTCTATCATGAGCAGTTAAGTCTTTAGCAGTTCATTACTGCATGGCCTGCATGAGGAAGCTCTTTTTTTGCCCCCGAACAGACACCACCTCAGCGGAAACTTGCAGTGCTCGTTCAAAGGAGCCACAGTGCAGCTCTGCTTATCTTATTCCGCGTGTTTTCCTAATCCTTTAGTATTGAAGTGGATGTCCAATGCTGTATGAAAGGTCAATCGCTCCTACACTCTCTGGGCCCGGGCAGGGAATATGATTAATAACCTGCTGTCAGCTATCTCTGCAGAGTGTGTGTCGCAGGCTGACCATTTAGGCTTTGAAAAGGAGAGACTTGAGAGTTTGTGCAGATACAAAATAATTTAAGACTTTCTGGATTGGAAACAGCACATTTTATGGAGCAGTACTGTCAATTACACTGCCTGGAGTAAAAGCGTTTTGCAGCCTCCAATGAGTTTGGCAACAGTGATTTTCTACCGTGGTTTCCAAATGCTGGCAGGGCTGCAAAGCTCAAAGGCGCTGCCTGCAGAAGCAAGCAGCATCGCCACACCAGAGAGGTGTGAGGGGAACTCTCCTGCGTTTGGAAGTTGCTTCTGGATAATATACAGAAATAATCCTCCAAATGGCATCAAAAGCCAGGCCTCTGGCTCTGGCTGGAGTATCAGTTATTTCGAATAATGTCTTGCTCCCTCTCTCCCCTGTTCATTCCAGGTTATTTTCCTATTTTTTTGGCAGAATAGAGATGCAAATAGTGCCCCCTCTGCTATGCCTCCCAGCATCAATCCACACAAATGCAGGAACCAGACAAGCACGGATCCACTTGTGTTGGATGGTTGTGTCCCTTAGGACTGCTAAGGTACAACTGGCATTGCCCTCCATACCCAGACTGCTCTGAGGGAAAATGCAAAACCAGAGGCCTCACGGTGATATATTTTTTAATTTCAAAAATTTCCACCCATCTGCTCCAAGTATGCACTTGAAGTAGCCTCCTCATGAGAAAGCACAGACCCAACAATAGACAGAATTTCCTTTAGGAAGGTTTTTCAAGTACAAATTAAAGAACTTTTTTTTCAAGAGAGCAGAACACAGAAAGATACCAACAGCCCAGCTTAAGAGGCCACTTCAGACAGACTCCACTGCCAGGAGCACAAATTTCTGTCTTCCATTGGACATGTTCTACTTTGTGTACACATTTATATATTCAGCAGATTAGAGAGAAAACCACTACATTTGCTTGGGATAAAAGACAGCCACATTCAACACCCAGATCTGCATCAGGCAAAGCAGAACTGAATATCCCCTACTTAAGCCAACACATCAGCGGACTTAATCCAAAGCTTAGTAAAATCATTGGGGAAAATTATTAGCCTGACATCACTGCCAGCTGCTGCCAGTCTTGGTAAGGCTTTCCTCATTAATTCAGGTAGTTGCAAGGAAGTAAAATAATAAGAAAACAATGTATAAAAAGTAAATATTCCCAGAATGGACTTAGTTTGGATTCAGTACAGGAGCATATTACTGGATTAATCATTCCCCATGTCGCTGTATGTTGCTATAGCAGGGAGAAAATGGGATGGCTTCATTAAGAAGGCAATTAATAATATCTTTCTTTTACTTTGAGAGCAAACCTGTTATCCTCTGCTCTGTGCTCGTACAGTCTTGATTCCCCCACCACTAGACGGCATAGCCCGAAGGCAGGGGGTCAGGTTCCTCCAAGTAAGGTCAGAAAGATTAACCCAACATTATTCATAGAAACAAGCCCAACTCTCATGTTATTTGGGAAGTGGTCAACTTTGTATTTGTCTTCTAGAGAAGTGAACATGAAGGTCAGTTCCCTAAGGCAAAAGTCTTGTTTCCTAGATTTGCTGTGGGATGAGATCAGGCTCTCGCTCCCCAGAATATCACAGACGAGCGAGAATGGGAAAATTCTGATCTGTGGTTTTGAAGAAAGTAAACAGCAGTTTCCCACTCGTGGCCTTTCACATGTCACTACTGGATCTTTTTTATTTTATCCACTATGACACAGAGGGGTCCTGCCCACAGGTAACATCAGCAGAGCATCATCTCAATGTTGAAATTATCTGATTCCATGATATTGTTTTCAGATGTATCTTTCTTCTTTTTGCAAACATGTGACTATAATTTCTCATTAGCTTTCACCACTATTCCCCACATTTTTAACTTCTCTTTGGTATAAGTTTGTTTGTATTTCACATTGCTGCATTTTCCAGTTACTGATTTCTGCTCAGAGAAGCACCAATAGCAGAGGAAGGCAAGCATTAGCTCTCCCAAGTGCAACTGTAATACAGTCTTGTCCACTTTACCCAAGAAACTTTGCATGTTTTTACATGCCAGAAGTCCCTGCAGGCTGCCTCAACACTACCAGTCCTCCACACCAATGCTCATCATTCCTCTGCAGACATTAGGGGAGCAGTGCTACACAAACGCAGGGGTCTGGCTTGGCCTCCCTCGCGGCACCGCTACAAACCAGTGGTGCCCAAGACCCCCCAGCACAGCACTTCTGGACTGTCCTTGAGGACATGTGGACCTGAATCTAGAAGCAGGGGCAAAAACAAAAATAATTAGGAAGTACAATATTTTTCTGAAAATTGGCTATAATAATACATCCTCCAAAAGCCCAAAGCAAGCATCCAAAAGCCACATAGTCTGTTATCCAAAGAGAGTCCTTTTACAGTCCTGCGTGATGTATTACAGCTGTGCCAGCTTCAGGTTAACAAGATACAAGTGTGCAACTTGCCCGACGTCCACGCTGTGTCTGTAACCCAGCACCGAAACAGAAATGCCTCAGGTGCCAGGAATTACTCCAAGGAAAGCACAGATGTGCGGATGGTTTGCACGTGCCAGCGGGGTCCAGCTCCAACCAGGGAGGCCGTGCTGCTCCACGGGCAGCGTACAGGGAAGAGGTGACCCGTTAGCCAAATAGGTTGATGCTGTCACCTCCCTGTCCTGCTCCCGCGCGGGGAGCGCAGCCACAACGGCAGGGATAAAAGCACGTGTTGAGGAAACACACAGTGATGCACAGCTGCTTAATGCAAAAGTTTACTGGGTGACTGAGGTGACACTTTAGTGCTTGTGGAGCATAATAAAAAGCTGCTTAAACATTACGTTTCTCTTGGGTTTTAGGGAAAACTAGACAGGCTCAGGTCCAGGAAGAGATAAACTGGGATTGAAACTGATATCAGCATCAAAGAGGATATATATAATAAGGCTCAGTAAACAATTTAACAGGCCATGACTGTAAAGCAAGCCTCTGATGACCACTTACCATAACCAAATACTCTGTATTTAACCTTGCAAAGCTTATGTTCACTGCAAAACAGAAACAAAATGCACTGTTTGCCCTAAGGAAGAGATAAAGTCATAAAAGCTTTATTCAGCATGCACCAAGACTCTTTATTAGCTCCGATAGCCTCCTTTTCATGTTTGTTTTTAGCTGCCATTAGCCATGAGTTTGCTTCTGTTTCACTAATCCCCCACTCTGCAAGCTGGAAGTACTTGCTCAATCCTACAAGATAAGTGGCAGTTCACAACAAGAACTTCCAGAATAGTTTTGATCTCACTTTCCACAATATAAAGATACCAGTAAGCATTCACAGGCATGTTGATTATATACTGCCCTATTTTGTGGTACTAATACTGCCACGTAAAGGCCTCCTGGTCCAACAGGCATTTCCTATATCGCAGACTCCAAAGGATCACTCCTGGGAAGAAAGTATTTTCCCATCCAAAGATCATTAAGAATGACGCATCTCTATGGGGCTGTGATCAACGTCACTGCCCCATGCAAGCTCTTGGTCTCCAGGGCACTTATGCTGTGAACACGGTACAGGCAACGAAATAAGGAAAAACAAAAACAAACAAACAAACAAAAACAGCCCGTTAATTATTGTCTCCTTTGAGCATTCTCATGAGCACTAATACATACAACGTGCCAGGGTGAGAGCCCAGCATGTGCTTGCCCACTGTGACAACTCAAAGGAGCACAAGCAAAAATCAGGGAAACTTTGCTGGAGGTCTAGACAACGGGGGAATAAAGTCTGTTGTTTAGTTTATTAACCCGCAGGTACTGACTGAAGATTGTATTTGTGGATTTAGGAAGTATGCTCAAGAAAAGGAATAAACAAGAGAAAGACGAAAGCAGTAGATCAAATATCTAACATTATTCCATGAGGATGCAGAGTGGGATGAAGTGCAGCGTCACGTAGCTAAACAGACAACGCTGCTGGGCTGCCAGCTGTTCTCAAATTCTGACTGCGCTGCATAAAACGATACAGAGGATAATGAAACCACAGGAAAGAGGAGGTGTCATCAGTCTACAGCATCCTTAGAACACAAGACTAGAGAACGTGAAGACATCTCATTTAAGGACACAGTGAAGGTGCTTCTAGATAAAAAAACTTTACCCTCCGGAGTTATTCCACTTTTTATGGGCAAAAGGTCCTATGAGATCTCCTAGGGCAATCGGGAAGTCAGTGAATATCCAAGATGTTCCTTCCCACATAAAGTTTGGGACACTGTCTGCTTCAAAGCACCCTCCTGGCAAACTGTCCAGGGATGGCAGACTGAAGCTGTTACACTTATTTGTACGTACCAGAGCACATGAGCGCAGAAACCAACTCTAGCAGCCCATGCAACTCCAAAGCCAGTATTTATAAACTGTTTTGTAAAGGGCTCTGGAATAGGAAAGGTCCTGTGTAAATATAAGTGCGAGTTACTACCAGCATCCATTGAACTGACAAACCAGAATCCATTCTCCCCTGGCAATACAACAAATAGTTGTATTGCCACTATTTGCCATCTGTTAGTATTTGGAAATATAATCTGTGAACTTTGGTTTAAAAGACTTAATAATGCTCTTTTGCTGTGGCTGCTGGTTAAACTGCATTTCTGGTCTGAAAAGCAGCTATGTGCAAGCAGCGGATTCCTACTCAGCTGTCACGCAGAGCATGGAGTCAGATCTGAATTCACAGCTGATTTTAGTGATACAAATAATATTTGACTGTTCTGGGGAGCCCTGCAGAATCAGCATAGCTGAAAGGCAGGGAGATGGCTTCTGCTCCTCCTTGTGCTCCTGTAACGCTGCGTGTTGGCTGAACGCGAGTGACAGCCCATCACGACGCCCAGGGAAACCCAGCGTGGAGAATGATGTTACCCTGTTGCCACACGCAGTTTGTTTTGGCGTCTCGCTCGTTCCAAGTTGTTTACATGATGGGTGGTTTGGGGTGGGAGACAAACTTTTGGTTTTTGTAACTCTTTCAACTTGTATATAGAAATGATGAAGCAATTAGAAAAAATGACCACAGAAAACATGTTTTTCAGTGAAGGACATTGAGCCTTTAACTGATTCTCAGCAGAATCTTGTCTTGCCTGGCTATTACAAACAATACACTTCCAAATGCAGTGTCCTGTCTGCTGGTTAAAACTTAGGATAGGTCAACCAAGCAGGGAGGGAAAGCTGCTGCCTGAATACACCAAGGCTACCACAGACTTCACATTGCAAGGAGCTTTAGAGGACACATTTAAAGCTCCCACCCTCTCTGAAGACAAGAAAAAAAGGTCAAGATTCCTGAGGTTTCTAAAGAAGTTCCCGGGGAGTTTCTCCTTCTCACCAGGAGTTACAACACAAGGCGGGCAACAAAAACCTGCAGCGCGTTACCCACCTCCTTCCTCTACGAGCCCAAAAAGCAAACAGTTGGAAGCACAGACAAGACAGGGAAGATCTAAGGAGAGCTTAATGTACACTGCAAGGGGCTTTGCAGAAATGCTGTCAGAAAATTGGCTTGGCACGCTGCCGGAGCCCGATGAGAGCTTTGCACATTAATGAGAAGCGGAGCAGCGCCCAGGAGAGGCTCTCTGCTTTCCCAGGGCGCAGCACCGCGCGGCAAGGTGAGCGCTGCCGTGCGGGAACACGGCTGCACCAGCAGCCCGGGATGGCTCATCCAGCCGGGATGCCCAGGAAGCACCTCGGAGAGCAAGGCGGCCACCTTCACTCTGCCAGGAGCTTCCTCACCCACCACGGGAGGTCCTCGACAGCCTTCGCTAGGTCAGCCCAGTTTATACACATATTTAAAGGAATCCGAGGAGTGGTTTGTAGCACCAGAGCTAGAAGGAACCAGGGTTTCCAGCTTCCCTACCAGATTACTGCAAAATGGAAGCACTCAGCTGCAGAGAGCACTGCACCTGCAGCAAACTCAGGACCGAAGGACCCACACCCACATGCAGGAGCACAGGGGAACGTGCGCTCCAAATGTTGGGCCACCCCTGCACGGCAGCCCAGTCCAGCTGGGGACCTGCAGCACGATCCTGCAGAGCACAGGCAGGATGCACAATCAAACCGCTCATTAAGACAAGGCTGTAGCGAAGGGCAAATGAGGCATGAGGGCTGCTCTGGTCTCCCTCAGGAGCCTGAAGACTTTCCCAAACTTAGCTACGCTGCACACCTTTTAAGAGCAGAGCATTGGCTTTTTCCATGCTGGCAACAAAGGAGAAGCTTTGGGGCTAAAACTGCCTTCTGAAACTACCCATTCTTCTATCGCTTATTGGGGAATAGAACTGTAACAAGACAGATTTATATCAAGCGACAAACAGCAGCTGTGGGGAAAAGAAAAAAGTGTTGCCCTTCATTAGAACTCTGTAAGACTCTGACAGCCTAAAACACACCGCTGAAGTGGCAAACGCAGGCAAAAACACAAGACAGAACACACTGCAGCTGCTATACCAAATGGGAATTGTTAAAATTAAGGACTATTTTTCCCCCTTTCATATTTAGTTTCAAAACATCATGTAAAGAAATTCACTCTCTTATAAAGACAGCCTGAGTCATTAGTGCAGACGTAACAGTAGACCCTTGTAATGATTTCAGATTAAAGGGTAACCGTTAATACCCAAGTAGTTCCTAAAACCCTATGAATATGTTAATCCGGTATTGAGTAGAACTCTCCAAAGCCATAAATCCTTCTAGACTGAATTTCACCCTCATTGACTTGGTTTTACAATGCTCCTTATAAACAGGCAAGTATCCAGCGTGACAAAAGGACCCTCGCGAGGCTCCAGCACCAGCGACGATGCAATCCCGGGCCAGGCTGCACGTTTTCTACTCCTGGCCAGGTTAGTCAGACCTGCCCCGAGTATCAGCGCTCCTCAATTCTCTGCCCTGGAGACACCAGGCGCCCATCTCGCCCCTGCGCAGTCTGCTACCCATTCCCAGACTACCCTGTAGATTGAGAATGCAAAGCTGGCAGGATTTCTGCATTTCTTTAGAGAGCAAAAGGTAAGGTCGTTAGGTAATTCTGTATTTCGTTAGTCAGGGCTGGCTTCATCTTGGGGCACTGACTACATACAAGAGACCCAATCTGGTTTTGAGCGGGGACTTTGCCAATTAATTGCTACATAGCCCTGAGCAAACCACTGCCTCTGCCAGCAGAAGAATATGCCTTCCTTATGTTCACTCTGTTTGAAAGTACAAGGACATCATTCAGGGGAATGCAGAGCAGAAATAGCAATTAAAATATCCTGACGTGCTCACCTTTTGGCTGTCGGGCAGTTCTCCCGAACTGAACACTTCACAGTGAATTGCCCTGTGCAGAGCAACCACAGGAACCCGCAGCACACAACAGCAATGGAAAAAAGCAGGACAGAAAACAGAGAAGCGCAGCTCTATTTACCACTGCTCTGAATCCTCTAAAGAAAGAGGGGCTTAGAAGAAAGATGCTGAGATTGCAGAAAATGCATCTGTAAATTCAGTACTCAACACTCTTCCCACGACGCTTGACAGAGTTCATTTTGCTGCCAGAGATGCTGTAACTTGAATTGCTTTCTCCGAAAAACAAGGACAGAACGAGTTGGGGTTACAAACATATCGCTGGGGATTCAAAAGAATAGAGGTCTGAATCAGGAGAAACTCCTAGCCTAGACTTTTGCATCCGTTATAATCCAATTATTTTTCCCTGGAGTCAGAAATCTTTCACTAAGGTGGATGCAACTAGAACCACCCGTGACAGTACAATAGGGTGCTACACTGCTGCAACGTACAGTCACGAAAGAAATGCTAAAAGGATGTGAAAGAGCAAAAACAGCAAAGTCTTCACTGAAAGGACAGAGCATCCCCTACATCTCCCGACACATACACAGAGCAGGGCACGCTGCAAGATCCTGCTCCCTGGGAACACTGCAGCACATGGGCACAGATGCAAAGTGACACTGCTCGGTGGAAGCGATGCCTAATGAGCAGGAGGGTCTGGGAAGAAGTCCTGCGCTGAGCAGCTAAAGCAGCGCAAAGAGCTGCTGGATGTGCTCTTTGACAGGAACACACTCTTCTGTTTACTCCATTTTCTTGTTATTTTTTCTTGCTTGTTTGTTTGTTCAGCACTTCCTGCCCTGGTAATTATGGACTACACGGCACTGTGCATCACTGTTATGGTAAATGCTACTGGTTTCTCAGCCTAACTGCCTGGAAGGCAGATGCTGATTGCAGAATTGTGTGGCTGCTTTTGGATAATGGCAACGTTTAGAACAAGGTCAGCTTCCAGCAAGTCAATTACAGTGATCACAGAATCACATAAAACAGGTTGAATGAATGCGGAGAGGCCATCTGATGCATTTTCCTCTTCCCCGGGAGGCAGGGGAAATACCAAGAGCAAAGATGCCTGCCTTGGAGAGAGCAGACACCAGCTAACCGCTACTCTGAGCTCATGAGTTGAACCATCCCGAAACAGTTAAACTGTTCACACCAACGGCCTTCTCAAAAAGGCCCAGACATACAAAGCTGCTGCTACATCATTGTTATTGAAAATATGAATTACAGATATTCTCAACATATGAAGATGGATTTTACATTAAAAGGACCTACCAAAAAAGGATGGGTGTGAACACACTCTTGTGTCATGCATATACCTCAGAAGGTCAGTGCTGCTTATCTCCTTTATTAAGCCCATTTTCCTAGAAAAAATAAGTGTCTGATCACCCTCTCCCTGCCTTTATTCAATAGTTTTGTTTCTGGTGGTAAGTTCACTCTCATTTCCTAGAAAAGTGGTCGACAAGGAAAAGAGAGAGGGAAAAAGAAAAGTGTATGGCGAGCTCAACTTTCCCCAGACAACAGGGAATTTGCATGTTACAAAAGTCCAGGCTACAGGATGAGTTTCAGTAAAGCCCACGCTTAGAGAGCAGAGAAACAACCTACAGGAAAATAATGTAAAAACAACTTCTTCCCATTGGAGGAAGGAGTTTCAGTCAGTGCTTAGAATTCAATTGGTTATTAGGGACTCTCTCCACAGGGCTCCAATCTGTAGGATGCTAAAATGAAGAATAATAAGACTTGTGAGACAACTATAAGCAGGAAAATGAGGAACAGGTCTCCTAAACAGAGCATTCAGAGCTGGTACTGAATAATAATGGACAAATATACCTACCTGCAGAATTAATAGAGGCAGCTTCCCTCTTCCAGGAAAGCTGTGCAGTAGCCAAAGATTGTGCTTTTATATTCCCAGTTTTATATTCCCAGAAATGCAACCCCATCAGTTTTCAAGGAAACAGCCCCTTTGCAGAAGGAGGAACAGTTGCCATAACAATACTAAAACTAAACTAGCTCTGCTTAAAAATGAAAAGAGGGCAATATATCTAGTTTTAAGTGAAGTAACCACCATATAGAGCTGCAATGGAGCACAGAGATTATGGGTTACCTAAATTGCCACTCAAGAAAACAAGCAAAACAAGAGGTTGAAATGGAGCTAACCAATACAGATAAATCAGTTCACTAATGGATTTGATATTGACTTAATCTTCTATTCAACAATGTCCCCAAAAGCTTGTTCTTTCTGCCCTCCCTTACCTAGATGAAATTAACCTATTCCAGAAAATTAAGAGCAATTTATCAGGCCACTGGAGGCAGATTGTTTTTTGGATCTGGATCTGTCTTATTCTATCTAAGAGAGCGGGGAAACTTCAGTGATTTAAAAATGAAAATGGGAGGATTGGCAAAGTGTGGCATCTTGAGGCTCACAGCTCTTTCCTTACATGCTTTCTGGCTGCCTGGCACACTCCAGGACATAGGTTGTACAAACAACCTTTTGTTCTAAACAAGAATGTTTGGCTCCTGCTAACACAATTTACCCATCAGTACTTCAGAAAATGTAACTCCCAGTGAATCAATCAACCAAGCAGAAATTTCTGAATGAACAGAGCAGAATCAAAGTATTTCACTGTAATTTCAAGCCTTTTTACTTTCTCGATAAAGCTGAATTTTTATCGTGATATTTTTCAATAAAGTTTACTCTTTTTATTCTTCTCCACAATACAAAAAAAAAAGCTATTTGTAAGACTAACACAGAAAACAAATGATTTATGTTTTTACTGAAGAAGGCACTAGGAGTCCTATCAAGGCTACACGGTGGCAAAGCTGGTGAAGTCTGAGTGATCGAGGCACCACACACTCACTGCAAGGCCCCCCATAACAAGATATGGATTATCTGCCCTAAGGAGTTTGCTGCAAAGGACCACAAAGCTGGTGCTTCTCTGTGCTACAAAGAGCAGCTATCATCTGAAAAGTGGAAATTCCCCCAGACAATAATGTTATTGCACCCAGACTGATGTTATTGCAATGATGGGGAAAGAAATACACTTCAGCGCACATGAAAGACTTTTGATTATTTATACGATTCTTTCCATGAATTTGTGTCTTACATTTATATCAATATTTCTAACTGCTGTAAGACTCACACAAATATTGAGGGGATACGATTTAAGAGCTCAAAAAATGATGTGTTTATTATTATGATTAACATCCCTGCCAAAAGTGTCAAAGAGATCTACCAATCCCTAATCCCAGGCAAAATGAAATTCAGAATCTGCAAACACCCTGGAGATTGGAAACTATCTGGAAATGGGAATGGTATTCTGGAAACCGGAATGACATAATGGAAAATATATTTCTTCACCCACATGACATCTAAGACAAAACTAGATCTTGGATAAAGTCCAGATTAAGAGCCACAAACATCATCTGTTTTGTAGGTCATGGGGCATGCAATCATTTAGATACTTACACAGATTTTGATTCTGGCATATGATATCTTCCAACTGATTATCTATCAACACTCATTTGCCAGAAATAAACAGCCATAGAGTTCTTAATGTGAGGACACCACACAATTTCATCTGGAAATGAAAACAAAAACCAGAAAACAAACACACACGCTATCTTCGCATGAGATTGCTGAGACACTGAAAGGATGTGGAAAACTGCAAATTGTAACCATGCTGAGAATGCAAACAGGAGTCCTATTATAAGATCTGTATATCTACATCACACAATCCAGAGATTCCTTCATTTTCTTGCTATTCTTCTTTTCCCTTTTCCATCCCACTTCTTAGTGCTTTCTTCTACTTTTTAGCAAAGGTCAAAGAAAAGGATTGTGACATACATGCTATTTTGCAGTCCACCAACTTCAGTTTTGTACATGCTTTTTCAGTACTAACAATTCTCAAGGTAAACACACTCCTTGATTTTTTTTTTTCCTTTGGTAAATGGGACATCCTTGCAATGTTGGAAGCCTGATCCTGGGCACAGGAATGCTCTCACTGTTTCTGTGGTAATAAGATCAGGAGCGTTGCTTTAAAAAATTGTTTGGAAGAACATACTTAACAAGGTGGAGTATCCTTGGGCAGCATCACAATTCAAGCTCTTGTTTCTAATGCTTTTCTGTTCTTCTAACTCCACCTCATCCCAAGACGTGAACCGTCCTGTTTCAGGACAGTTTCAAGTCTCAGGAGGAGGGGATAAAGTACATCCAATAACAGACTTGCTCACAAAATAACTCTGTGTTCCCCCTCCCTTAGTTGGGAACGTATTTGTGGATGAATGGATGAATTCAAGTAACAGTTTCCAATATAATGAATAACAGGCTATTGCAGAAATGACCTGGAACCCTAGGGCAAAGTGTCACAATATAAGCTATCTTGGACAAACAGCAAAATACTGACATTTTGCTTGTTTTTCTTTTGTTTCAGTCTTCCGTGCTTTCAGCTTTTTACATAAACAATTTCTAAGACTTTTGGAGTGCCCTTGGATGCAAAAAGTGTTCAAAAAGTCAAGTAAATAAGAGCTGTATTTATCCTATTGAATTATTCCACAGAGACTGGCTGAGGTAATGCTTCCTCACACCTTACAAGTCTAACGGGTTCATAAATGGTCTCAATATGACAACAGCCACAGCAGAGCAGAGCTGTGGGTCATCTAGTCCTTATCCCAGTGTTGATGGAAGCAATGCCAGGAGCAGCTGCTGCACAGAAAAGCTCGGGAAAAGGCACCGTGGGCAAGAGCGAGGAGGTGCCTAGGGGAGTGCTCCTCCCTGACACACTGCACTCCCATGGCAGCAGTGAAACACAGCAACAACGTACTGAGTCAGCTCATTTTTAAACACTGCTAAAGTGAACATATAAACAGAAAATCTAATAAGCCTGTTGATGCACAAACCTTTCATTTAACAGGTTATTTAAACCTAGTTGGAACAGAAGATGGAAGAAAGCAGCAGTTAATCCTAGACACGGTGGTAGACGCTGTGCCCAGCACAATACGGTGCTTTGGGAGCCAAGGCTGTAGCAGCGGTCGGAAAACAGGATGTTTTCATGGAAAATACATGCTTGCACAACTGAGCGGTCTTTGCCTTGCTCCTGCAAGATGCACCTGCTTTATGTAAGCACCTAACTGCCCTGGTAGCTCAGAGATCTCCGCAGAAATCCACAAATGTGATTCCCGAGTGGGAACCATGCAGCGTAGGAAGCTCCCATGAGTCAAAACCCATATCATAGTGGAGGAAGCCACCTGAACCTGAGGACAACCTCATCGCCCAACACAGATGGGCTTCTTGTCTGAGGCAGGATATGCAGAATTTATAGAATGACCCAAGCTGACCCAAGCCGAAGGCCATTTAACAGCAAAGAAAGTTCACTCTGTCAGATCTCCTGCCGTAACAGGTAAGTGTGCTACAACTTATCTCAACTTACACATATGCAAACATTGTTTTATATGAACTTTCACTTGTTTTCAGTGGTAACAAACTGTTTTCATGAGCTGAAATCAACGTTTTTCAGACTGCGGGAAATTTTGCCTTTTTGCTTCAGTTCAGAATAACAAAAAAGAAATCTGGACATTGCAGTTTCTCATAGAATATAAATTAGACTTAATCCCATTCTCTTCCTAAAACAAAGTAAAACTTGTAGTCTTTCTCTGGCTTTCTCCATGCAGCACAGCGGAGTAATCTCATACAATGACATGTCCTGTACATTCGCTATGGAGAAATTTGAGGCTTACATCTGCAGAAGTATAAATCCTGTATTGCTAGGGTTTTCCTGGCTGCAAGGGAAAGAAACATTGCCTCCTGGTGATTAAGAATGTAATTATTGTTATTAGTTCTGAAACACTTTGAATTACAGGGTACTTTTTCTTTAAATGGGTATTATCACTAGCACAAGATGATTTGAACCAATGATTTATTCACAGCTTAATAACTGTTTTTTTCTATTAAACGTGCTGTTACGCTCAGCACATTTTGCTTGGTATATTGTGTTGTTGGCTGGTTGCAACAGTCACATTTAGAGAAAATCTTTGGAAAAGTTTGAACAGACATACAAATGAACCCACTAACTACACTGATCAGCAACTACTGTTTTGTTTTAAATACTTAAGATTTATGTGTGCATTAAGATCTTAAGAGCAGCCTTTTTTTTATAAAAGTTTGGATGTAAAGAGGAATGTAAAGAACTCTTGCCCTGATTTTAGGAAAATTTATATAATACTGCATTGCTGTTTCACCTGCAGTACTTTGCAACCCAAATGTTGTTATCCTTAAAGTTCATATTTGTACAAAGGTTTCTACTCAGAACGACTCTACTTTGGATCACTGGTAAACTGGGAGGAGGTCTGCCAGCCAACACTGCAAAACTGTGAAATTTCAGCAAATAAAAACAGCATCAGACTTCCCCCTTAGCGACATTAGGAAAATACTTCCCCACCTTGCCTATTAACCTGCAGAATGTTTTCTCCACTTTCTCAACTGCAAATATTATCAAGTCAAAAAGTCTGGCTCTGTTGGCATCACTGCAAATGAAGTCTTCAATAAGAACAGTCATGCAAGAAAGAAAAAAAAAGTCTTTATAAGTTTGCCAAATACACTTCTGACAAGAAATGATACGTTTATTAACTGCTGTGCAATTGCAATATACTTTTCTCACTGAAGCTTCCGAAAAGTTTTAGTTTGAAGATGCTCAATGGTGAGCAAAAATAGGCTGTCATCTGTGATGTACATGGCTATAAAACCAATTCCTCCTGGATTACTTCACCTTTGAATTTTTGAAGATCATCCCAATGAATCAAGTTCTATTGTTTTGTTCTCAGCAGTTGCTATAGCCATTTATAAGGCGTACATATTATTTCTTTTCCTAAAATATTTCCACATTCCACTTTCTTAATGCATCATCATTTTTCAGGGTGACAAATAATATTTGGGTCTTTGCAGAAGAAAGCATTCCTAAAAGGAGCATCAGAACTGAGAATGGGTAAAGCTGGTAAGAGTAACTAACATGTGCTCTCTACTACACTCCTCTTTTCTACTCAGACCAGGAAATTAGAACATGTGCAAGTAAGACGGGTTGTCTGATTTACAGCCGCCTCTACACCACTGTGCAAGACGGCGAATCGCATCTGTAAGGAGTTTATACAAAATGCTACCTTTGAATATTTTGCTTTGCTAATTAAATAAGAAGCAAGACTCTGAAGGACCATGGCACTAGAGTCAACAACTGCATGGCTTTTCGTAGTTTTTCCTGCTATTTTTTTTGTTTCCTCCTACAAATCACCTCAAAGAGCAAACGTTTCAAATACCTGGTTATTCTCATCAGAAAATGTACTCTTATATTTCACAATTCTCTCTGTTCCCTGAACCATGACACTAGAGATGAATACCTCAAATGCACCTTCATTTATCTGCAGCAGGCATTTCACTGCTTCAGTACCACAACATAAACAGACAAGTTTAGGACCATTAAAAGTACAGTGTCCTTCTGTCACTGTACACAGGATTGTACTCTCTCACTGATGCACTTTTAAATACTCTTGCCCCGAAAAATAAAAATTTTTGACAAATAAACATTTTAAAAAATAGCATAGGGCAAGGGGGAGGTATATGAAGGAGGCAATTTCACCTCTTTCATAACTGAACTGTATTTCAGCTTCATGACACCCTTTTTTTTCCAATTTTGCAGTGAATTTCCACTCAGACTTCACCTTTTGCTGCCCTTGTGCCACTTCAAGGACGCTCCAACAGGCACAACTCTCCTGCTGCAGAGCGCGCACCCATAGGAAGGACAAAAAGTGCCAAATCCGAACTCTTTTGTGGCACCTCTTCTTAAGAAGGTCGTAAGAACCTACCTGCCCACGAGAGCAGAGACATCCAAGCGCTCGGAGCTCTGGCATGTCCAGGCATCTCCTGGCACTCTCCTTCATTTTCCTCCTCCTTGTGGAATGCACCGAGCAGGACGGGACAGGCGCTCCGCAGGCTGCACACACTCACGTCACGCTGGTGGCAGTCCCTGCAGGGGCCCAGGGAGCCACCGTGCCCAGGTGACTGCTCCTCGCTGGGAGTGCCAGGGCAGGCGGCACAACAGAGACCTCCCCAGGGAGGGGATGTCCTTGGAACAGCTCCATTGGGTGTTGTTGGGACAATTATGTTGTTATTAGAATTGCAATACTGGTGCTTGGTGAGGTGCAGACTTTCTGGTGAGGGACCATCCCTCTGAGAGAGGACTCGGGCAAGAGCATTTGCTTAGAGGAGGCAGCGGGGTGGGAAAGCTGCAGAAACACAGCAAGAAAGGCTAGAAATACTTATTCAAACGCCCCCAAACTTGGCACTTGGGCTCAGCACAGCTACCAGTTCCAGGACTTATCATGACCTACAGGAAACCTCCTGTTCCTCCAGCACAAACAGGAACAAATTTATGTTCTGCTAGAGGGGCTGTATCCAGGCTCACAGAACAAAAGCAGCTGGGCCACCAAATGACTTACAAAGCTTAGTATGCTGCCAATTCAGATCCCACCCAATTACTTTAAAAGGATGCAGTGCATGTTGAAAAACTTGCTTTGAGGAAAGTCTAAGAGCTAAACCAATCAAGCACACAGAGGAAAAATGGCCCTGAGCTTCCAGAGACAGAACTGCAATATGCTGCCAAGCGCCTGTCCATCCCAGCACCTTCATCCGTGGAGCCAGGAATTGTTCAGATGTATTTAGACACCCTGGATACAGCACATTTTCCCTCTGATCCTGTCTGGTTTCAGCAAGGAAGAGCAGTTTGAGCAGTATGAGAGAAACAAGCGTACACGAAAGGGTATGCACAAAGTTCATGTTTCGCAGGAACCGGCTCATCTTTCTCTTCTTCTACAGGAAAGTTATGCATGTACAGAAGGCCAGGACTGCCCCTGCATTGCGAGAGCTTCCCCTGGGTTACGCAGAGAGCTGACCAGCAATTCCCCATCACTTCAGAAGGGACTTGTCTTAGATGTCCATGCTAGAAAGCAAAACCAAGCAAAGGGCTGCTTAGTAATTCCTCTTCCTTCAAATGCCTCATCCTTTCACCTCAGTTTGGTGGTGATTTTACGGCAGGTAGGATAACTTGTGGCTAAGAACTTAGCCCATGACTTGCCAGTTTTGCTGCAAGGGCTCTGTTTTCAGGCACTCTCAGTTTCTGTAAGGTAGGCACCATCGGGGCATCACCCAAGTCCTACAAGCACAGGACCACAGCACACAACCACCCACATAGAGCTGCGACACAGTCGTCCCCTCCCATACCAGAATAATCTAGGTATCAAACACCTGTGTCAACTTTTACACTTTGCCAGCACCAACCACCAAAACCTAAATAGCAAATCTCCTCAGTAAGATAGAGGTGTATGTCCACATGCACAGCAAACCTTAGGATAACGTTCTGCTTGGGCACATCCATTACTAAGTAGCATCCAACTCAAATCAGAGTGTAAGAGCACAGAGGCCAGACACATTCATGCCACCTATGAAGGAGGTGGGGTGGTGGTGAATGGCAGTACAGTAGCAGGCTCCAGCGAGAAGGTTTTGTTCAGGGATTACGAGTGTTTTAAGAGCTGGAGAAAGGGGAGCACAGTTTGCCATCTCCTCATAGTATAGTTTTGTTGACTGTTAGGAATCCAAACTCACTCGAAAATGGGACGGAAGAAAAGGGTTGGCTACAAACCAGGACCACGTTCCAGGAAAAAAGTATCAGAGTTGGATCATTTGTTTTCATTCCACATGGGAGAAAAACTGGGTATCTTTTGAAATTTGTTGCAAATGGGCCAAAGAATCACTGTCAAATACAAGGAAAAAACATGTGAAAGATTGGATCATAAATGCAGTGGAAACGGTTCAGCAGCAGCAATTGATTTTATAAGGTTAATGATCAATCACCAGAAATTCAACCTGTTCTGGAAAGAATGTCTTTTTATTGAGAAGAGCACTTTGTAAGCCCCGTTTGTTGCTCGCCCACTGCCCTGTTCCCATTTCTGTACGATTTACTCCAAAGCACATTTGTTATTTTAAAGACTCCACGGAGAAGGCTATGACTGCACAAAAAGCTGGTGTTCATCCAATGGCTGTTTCTTGTTCCCAAACTAATCTTAAAGGCTTTGTTTGGAATAGGATTTAGCAAGACCCTAATTAGCAGCTTCCCATGGCAAACCCACCCTAGGAAAGATAGAGCACAGGCTGGTCCCCTTGGCAAATTACCCTATCATCCTGATCAGGCAGGGGAAGCCACAGTTCACTGCCTCATTGCCCTGCACACCAAAGCTTAGTTTTCCCAACTATGTGTTCCCTGGACCCAGTCCACAACTGTCAGTCACAAACTGACTTTTAGAACGACCTAGCGACCTCACAGTAGACAACATCACTTGACTTTTCAACGCCAATCTAGATCAGACCAAGGAATCCTTGTTCATGACAGAGCTTCCTGAAAACCAAGCACTCTGACCCATAGAATCACTATGGTTGGAAAAGACCTTCAAGTCCAGCCATAAATCCATCACCACCATGTCTGCTAAACCATGTCCCTAAGTGTCTCATCTGCTGAAGGTTCTGGTCTTCAGGAACTGGCTGTCCAGCCTCTCACAGTATGACAAGAGCTACAGTGCATCTACTCAGGGATAAACCAAATGGAACTCACAAGTTCTTTGTTTTCCAATGTATCCCTGTGTCCTGTAGTGTATCCCTGAAGAGCCAGGAAACCAGCACATATGCCCAGATAGTGAGATCCTCGCCTGGGTGAGAAGGGAGCAGTATATTTCACATTCACTTAATTTCTCCTTGTAAAATAGAACACTGAGAAATTCCCTATTTTGGGAGAGGTAAAAAGAAGATAGACAGGACTAGTGATGGAAAAAACAAGGGCAAATTTTTAGCTTATCTTCAGCTGTCTGCTACTGTTTATTGAGATGCTGAGACCACACTAGTCATTTATAAATAGGCTTTTCTGAGGTTTGCAGGATTGCATTTTCAGGGAATTATTCTGTTAGTGTGAGAATTAACTGGCCTCCCTCTGAAGTCAGAAAAGCAGATGTGGGAGGAGAGTGTGAGAGGCGGCAAAAGAGAGTGTGAGAAAAGAAAAGAAAAAAAAAAATCAAGGATCTCAATTTGTCAATCGTGCCAGCCCACTCTAGACACTATTGGAAGCTTCTTGTTGGGGTATTTTATGTTATCGTGACTTGCTTTGCATCTCCGTACCAGGCACTGGAAATTTCAATGCTTGAGATGAAGTTACCATGCCTTAAGCTCAAGTCTGTAGGACATGGTTGACCAGGCCCCTCCTGCACTTCAGCTCTAACCTCCTGGACCACAAAGAAAAGGCCCAGACCTTGACTGGAGGTGCTTATAGGTTGGGCCAGACCAAAGCCAATAGCACTGGCTATTGTTCTCTCTCCCTTTCTGCTTAAAAGAACAACGATTTGCAGCAATAAGGCTTGGCTTTGGAGCATGTGCTTGGCAACTCCATCAGCTAAACAGACAGCATTTCCACAGAATACCATAGGGTTTCTGACAGAAATATATTTAAGTTAGTTTAGCAATATTATTAAATCCAAGAAGGGATATTTTTAATATGATATAATCCATTTTCCTAGGAACCAGCCAAGAACAGCATTAGATTTTACTTGGAAACAGTGTAGGGGAAGCACTGCGGCTCTGCCATCACCGCCTTGTCACTGCGGCAGGGACATGGGACAGGAGCCTTGCACGACACCTCTGCCAATGCCCCAGGCCTCCCCTCATCTCCTCCGCCATCCCTCAAGGCTCCCTGGCGCCTCTTCCCTTCCCTGCTGCCTCGGTGAGCCCCAATCCAGCCCACGGACACAACGTGACTCTGCTCTCCTCCAAAGGCTGGGAGCTCTCCATTGGACATACGGATGCTCAAAAGCTGAGCACTAAGAAAGGCATTGAAAGGCCAAAAATCACAGTAATAAAAAGGCCAAATAGGATTATTTTAGAAGCCTGGAAATAGGACTTGGGTTGAAGGAAGGAGAAGCGGAAATATAACAAGATTTGGATGGATTCTGCCATAGGAAGTGGTCAGCAGATGCAAGTAGAAAACAAATACATATGCTGGGTAAATACAAATGAACGAGACCTGAAAACAAATCATCTTCTCATGGCCCCCAGCATTTCTACCCTAGACACAAATTCCCATTCCCATGCACCAGAACCCCAATTCTTCACTCTCTCATACATTCCCTGGCTACTACACACTCCATAAACCCCACACCATGTCTCCACGAAGGTCCCAGGGCTGGCTCAAGCTGCTGCCCAGGCAGCAAAGGCCACACATGAGCAGAAGTCTATAGGGCCACAGGAAAAGAGCCCATGGAGAAATAAAGGAATAAGCCACTCTCCCCTAGTCACTCCATAGTGCATCCCAGGGAAGCTCTCCTCACGCCACAGAGCACATAAAAACAGTTCAGCTGCCTTGCACAAGTCATATGGAAATCCCGGACTACCTGGAGAACAGCTAAGCAGCCATTTTATTCCCTTCTCTAAATCCCTCCTCTGTGATTCATCCCACCAAGTGGAAGGGAGCTAAAACCCACAATGAGCCACGCGCTCCCATCGCGGCCTGCGTGGGTGAACGTCGTGGGAAACCCCGCACTTTGCAGGAGCCGCACGCAGGCACGTTCCGCGGGAGGCTCTTCCCTCCCGCCTGGCCGCCAGGCAGTATTTCTCTGCTGGGAGTAAACGCCTGGACTCCAATTGCCAGTGCATTCAAATGTAACTGTGCGTATGGATTTTACTCACCCCATTAAGATTCAATCTGCTCTAATTCCTACTGCAATATCTGCAGAAATAAAATCCACATCTAAGCTCTGAAGACTACACTCAGGGTCAGGAGTAAGGTGAAATATATTAGATTCCATTTAACTTGCAGCTCGTGCAGGCTCTCTGCCTGCTCATCACCTACCACAAGGCCAGGCAGGTTCTTCCACAAAGATGCTAGGGTCTCTTGAGCTCTCTACATCCACCTTTAAACTCTGGTGTCTACAGCAAATAACAGTTCTGTCCTCCTCCAGCCCTGCCCTCTACCACGGGATGGACTTGGAAAGGATGAAAAATCATCCGTCCTGTGGAAAGGAAAGCAAAAGTAGCCAGTCTACAGAAAAGAGGGACCCTTCATCCAAGGGAGAGGACAGAGCAACCCCTTTCACTCAGGGTCAGTGCAGAAAAAAAAATGAACAATTGGGATTTTTTCCTATATTTAGGGGAAGAGAGAGCAAACCCAATCTTCTACCAGGTCACACAGTGTCCTGGCCTGGGTTTAACTGGGGCAAAACTCTCTCAAAAAGATGCAAAGAAAAAGCACCTTCCCTTTCATTCGCAGGCCCTCAGGTGAGCTGTCTTTTAAGCCTCACAATTAATCACTCTGCCAATCACCCAGGCAACAGTTAGAGAGTGCATGTCCACCTTCCCTCTTCCCAAAACACATCCCAGCTTCTGCTGAAAGACTGTCTGTAGGATAATTATTTTATTAATAATGAGGAGGATAATTATCATCTAAGCCAGATAGTAATAACAGGGCAAAGATGGGCAGAGGTTGGAAAGAAACAGAGTGAAAAGAGCATGAGGCTGGGCTGGCTTGATGGTCCCCAGTGCAAGGTGCCCAGGTGCTGCTCTCAGAGATACAGGCCCTTACTTTGGCTTGCACATTGAAAAGGCAGCTGCAATCTCCTGTTGCGCATAGACTGGGTCTCAGCTGGTGGGATATGTTGTGGAAGAGCTCAGCTTTATGCCAGCATCACAGAGCAGGAGCGCACTATAACCAACACACAGCACCTTCACACGTGAAGGAGTGAGGCGCATCGTGCTCCTGTGTTAGGAGCCCAGGCATGGCAAGCGGGTGCTCAACAGCACCTGCAGGGCCGTCCTGCCTTCCAACCACACCACAAGGCCTGCACTTCCCTGCAGAAACAGAAATATGAGACAACCATCCCCCAAACGACCATGAAGAAACGCGCCTTTGCTGCCTTGCAGACTGCAGAGCACAGCACAGCGAGCTGCAGAGTTCCTGGGAGATGCAGATGAGTCTGAGGCGGATTCTTCTAATCAGAGAAATTGTATTTTAAAGAATTTGAGGATAACTGTAAAGAGACTTGCACCAGCACGAAACAAAGTCCCTGTTAAGCACTTTGCAAAGTCAAATATACCTTGATTCTGAAATGCTGAAATTACTGTTCCTGGTGGAAAGCTTATTCATTTCCCCCACATCACATATTTATTAAGATGCAATCTCCAGTGTAACCACATACCATTTATCCATGAACTTTCTGTTATACCCAAAACCCAGGCTGAGCATGGCTCACTTAGTAAGCAATGACAGTATTTTATCTCCATTCACCATCTGCACAGAATACGCAATGTACTCTGCTGTGTTCAAATCCTGCTCCAAATAGAAATGATCATCTTGAAAGCCAATGTGCCACAGGAGAGACAAGTGAAAATTTCTTCTGAAAGTTCAGGGAAGTTTCACAGAGGGGTTTCTGAGATCCAGCACTCCTAAAAATAGTCCCTTTTATATGAACTGCATTTTTTTCTTAACAAATAAATAAAAATAAAAATAAAAAAAGGAAGTTTTTGACCTCAAGTTTATGACATGGAACTCCCTTGGGATCTCCTATTCAACTGTACAAAGGACCAATTTAGAAATATTTCTGAAGCTGCGACACTGCAGAAAGGCTTAGGAACAGCTCACATCTGTGAGACCTCTCGTCCTGCTGCAGCCCGACCCTCACAGCGGGCACGAGCCCCACTCGCATCCCAGGCAGCACAACAGCCTTCGTGTCTCCTCAGGACTCGGGCTGCTCCTGCCCCTTGTACCAGCCAGGAGGATCCCGGGCAACACCGTGCGGATGAGATTCGCAAGAAACCACCGGGGTGGGAACCTGACCTGAAACAACCCAAAGCTGGAGTATGTGAAAGCAGCTGCTGTGTTAGTGGCAGATGTCTCCAAACCAGCCCGAGCCATTTAATACAAATTAATTTTCTCGTGGGGCCACTGTTTTATCCATATGCTACTTCCCTTTCACTTCCCCAGAAAAATGGCCCCATTCAGTGTCCACGTGCGCCATGGAGAGGACTCTGCTTGGATGCACAGCCGTGCTCATGTGCCCAGAAGGGCCTACAGAGCAACCCCAGTTCATCACTCCCTTTGGTGCAGCCACACAGCGCCCAGCTGGAGCCCTGCCACAAAACTTGCTGCCAACATGCTACAATTACAGAAATACTTGGCCCAAGGATGCCAGCAGGGACTGCTACATTTCTGTGGTACAGACAGAGGACAAGCAGCCCATCAGCCCCTGAGCCACCACTACGGCGAGAGAACAACCCGTCCCTGCCAGTGAGTCTGCTCTTTTTGTCCCCGAGCCTGTACGTGCATTGAGGTGCAGCCATCTACTCCACCAACAGGCCATTTTCCACAGCATCACTGTGCTAAGGCAACACGACAGACCCCAGGAAAGCGCCATGCCGCTGGACCTGTCTGAAGGAGCCCTAACGTTGAGGTTAACTTTTCCAAGGTTGATGGTGCAGAGAGCATCGCTGGCAATCAGTTTGATACAACAAATTCATCACCGGCCTGTCGAGCGAGTCAATAAGGAAGCTGAAAACAAACGTTGGCATGGATTCTTCCAACAAGAGTGTACCAACAAGAGAAACCCTTTCAGCAGCTCGCCCACCGATGGTACGAGCATCTCCAAGAGGAACAGGGTGCTGAGGTAGCACATCCATGTAAGAGGACCCAGGCCCTTGCACCAGGTTTGTATCTCCACATGCTGCTCGAGCCCCAGCGATGCAGAGACCTCTCCACGCGGCACGGCCAGCGACCAGCTGCCTCCCTGCGTACACGCACCAGGGCCTCCCTCGCTCCTCCGCCCGGGCAGGGCTCCCGGCTGCCCGCCAGAAGGGACAAGCTGCTCCCTTGGCAAACAGCACGGTCCTGCGGTCCAGCACGGAGCCAGGTACCTGCACAAGGGTCCCGAGCGTCTCGGGACTCAGGAGCTGGGCAAAGCAAAGGCACAATCTGCTACAGACAAACACACAAGCAGCTCCTTAAACCGCTATCTGCAATGTACAGAGAGCAATGATATAATTTCAGTCTTGTGACATATGCCAGGGGGTTCTGATTGCTAAAAAAAGAAAAAAGAACAAACTCAAAACACCTACGCGTGGTAGATGGCTTTCTAGGACACGAACCAAGGAAATCCCATAATGGCTGGAACAAAACCAGTCACAGTTATCTACCGCACTCAAGATACAAAAGCAGAACCTGGTCTAATGTAACACTCCAAACGGTCAATTTGCTACAACTAGGAACCATCCAGCACAAAAATAACTGAGAGAAACCTTCTCAATAGATACCTCTCTCTCTCTCTCTCTCTCTCTGCATACATATATATATATACACACACACTTTATACACATACTTATATGTGTGGGTGTATTTGAATATATATAATTTATTCAAATAAAAGTAACAGTGCTGATTTGAAAATGCTTAAAGGTGTTTCAGTCAAAGGCAGTACTATATTCAACACTATATTCAAAAAAGGGTTACTTTTTAAGAAAATACATGAGCCTAAAGAAGAGTTTAAAAGAAAAATTAGTAACTGAAAATTAATAACTAAAATCAGAATATAGCTATAAAATTAGTAACTGAAATCAACATATTTTATAAAGAAAACAAAAAGATATCACAAAACTAATGGCAATTATCTATCACAATAGAACAACAATCTAATGACACAAGAAGCCTGACGCTAAAAAAATAAAGTGAAATTATTCATGCTGATAAAGAAGGTATAGAAACTATACACAGTTCTTATCTTTTCAGACAAGGATGACTTGTATCTCAACCATAACAAAATTCTCTGAATTCCAGAAGCCAGGCAAGATACTCTACACCTTTTTTTTTTTTAACATCTTTGAGACTACAGAACTTAAACATAATAATGCATAAATAGGCTCATGGAATCCCTAACTTTGTCTTTTCTTTCCTTTAACATATCACCACAAAAAAAAAAAAAACTAAAAAAAACAGCTCAAGCAAACAAAATCTTAGTGTTGTGCCAATAATTTAGAAGGGTAAACGGGCTGACCTTGGAACTATAGGCCGATTACCCTGACTTGGGTCCCAGGCAGAGTCATGAAAAGGCCAAAGCAAGCAACGAAGTATTAAAAGATGGAAACACAATTAGTCCTAGTCAACAGACCTTTATGGTAGAAGGACTTGTCAAATTAATCTGTTATTTCCTCCAAGATTACACATTTGGTTGACAAAGGTAACAGTGTTGACATAACACACGCAGACTTCTGTGTGACATTTGACTTTGGCCAGTATGACAGTGTGATAATAAAAACACGAGCACTGTACAAACATCAGGGTAGTCCATATCAAGGGGATTAACAACTGGTGGAGTCTGGTGACCTAATTATAGTTATACCTGCGCTGACTGTGCCACTGAGGTCTCAGTTCCCTCAAGAGGGGCAGCATTCCCACCAGGGACCAGGACCTACATGATCAGAAACATCTTTGGCAGCAGAAATAGCCAGAGAAAAAAACATTTTTTTCAGCTGAAAAACAGAATGCCCATGATAGACAATACAGAGACCCAGCCACGCAGATACCTTATGCCGTTCCCTTGCACAAGGGCGGAATGCTGGCACTGCATCCTGAGATGACACTTCTGATGCAGCTACAGCGCTGGGTCCATCCTACAGCACTTCCTGGCTTCAGTCCCTGGCTAAGGACCTGCTTGCTGCATCAGCAGTTGCAAAACTGGGAATGCAAATCACCCAGAACTGAGCAAAGGTTGAGCACATAGGAGCAAAGCCCTCCAAGACCGTCCCTCCTCTGCCCCTCCATCTGTAATCTGCTTCGGGCCAGTCACACCAAGGAGAAGAGCATCTAAATTGTTCTCTTCCTAGGTAGCCAGGCCACCTTTACAAACCCATATTCCCTTTGGCATGGGCTTGACAGAAATCTTGTCGCCTCCCAGGAGTCATGGCACACGTATCTGGGATGCAGAAAGTGCAGATAGGGGCAAGCCCTGGGCCTGACCTTTCATCGTGCATGTGAAATCCAGGCAGCATTACTGCACAGTGTGGCTTTTCAAGAAATGCATATTTTGGCTGTACACGCTATGTTTTCAGGAAGTTCAGAAGAGGTAGAAAAGTGTATTTCCAGAGCTGCTGCCCAAAGAACAGACTGATTTATTTAAAAGTTTTGACTGTTTGTTAGTGCAGATTTTCACATTTGTGAAGCTAGCAGGAACCACAACCGAGAAGCTGCAAATACAGACATGCCAACAACTTAGTCTGTCATGATTTTTTGCTTGCCATATAATACACCATTCACTCACACTATTTCCTACATAGTCATAAAATACGCTCAGCGCTCTGAATACCTTCCAGCAAGACCACAGGAAAGGTGAACACCCGTCCGATGCGTGTTACTAACTTCCAGAGGGGAGCAGTGAAGCAGTGATTTCTTCTGGAAAACCTTAAAGATCAGGTGTTTCCTGTTAAATTAACACGTTCAGCACTGCATACCTGTCAGCAAGAGAAAGGTGGCCAGGTTTGCAAAGACTCTCGACACATAGGAAGCATTTAACCTCCTATAAATGAAGACATCATAAAGAGACACAGACATCTCTTCTGGCAGAGGAGCAATCACTCCCCATACCCTTCACCCTCCACCACGAGCATACGGACCCAAGGCTGGAACTTCACTGGAAGCTCTCACATTGGACATATAGGCAGCTCCAAGCATCCAGCTCTCTGGACACCCACCCTTCCCCAAGGATGGGCAGCTTCTTGCCATTTTTACCACATTGCTCTTGTCTGCCAGAGGAACTGTGAAGGTCTCCAGGTCATTCTTCACCAGAATGGAAGGGGGCCCACTGGAGATAGCAGGAGTGGCACTCATGGTCATTACTACATGAAAGCTTGATGTCAGTAGTGCTCCTACACAACTGACCCAATGACCAACTGTGGATGTGAACCCTCCAACAGCAAAAAAGCCCTGGGTCTTTGAATGAAGCCAGATTTCCTCTATCTTCTTTCTGTTCTTCACCCGTAAACCAACATCCTCCAGGCACTTGGCCACCTCGGCAAGATGCCCCTCAGGAGACAAGGATGGAGGCCTTGAGGAGACCCTGCTGCCAGCCACACACAAACTCAGCTCGTTTTACCCAGGCTGTGTGCAGGTGCTCAAGTGTGCCAAGTGCTGCAAAGGGGCCCAGGAGGCTGCCACCAAAAACCCTGTCCTGAAGCGGGAGGTCACCTGCCAGAGCCTCCGAGGCAGTGACGCTTTCATGTCCCAGCCTGAATCCAGCTTCTCCTGCAATGCGGTTTTAGCTCCAAGCGACGACCTTGTAGCTGGTCTCTCGTTGCCTCCCCACGAGCTCGCTCCAGGAACGGATGCCTTGGCACTTGTGGGACTTGGCAAGAACCACCAGAGCAGTAACGGGTGTCCTGTCTATTCATTGGACTGGCTTAGCATATGTTTGAACAAGAGCAGGAAATTCTTTGTCTAAAGGACTCCTAGCTGGCTGCTGTACTCTGGGATAAGCATCCTCGTCCATGGGCTTGTTCATGAGCCAGGAGGAGCACAAATCGAGCCGAGACCCCTTGACTTCTTGTTCTGCATTCAGGAAGGCAGACAGGCTGTTTGCTTGCCAACACAGACAGATGCAGGATGTTGTTTGAACATCCCAAACACACATGATCCTCTCAGCAAAATGAGATTAGATTCTGGTTAGACATTTTAACTTAACGAATATGGGACCACCATCGTTAGTCTGATGGCCTCCCTTTCCGGATCTTGACCTCTCCACTGACTCTACAAACATGTTCCCAACTCATGCTGCTGACTGAGAGAACGCCACCACTCAGGGCACTGAATCAAGACTCTTGCTATCTACCACGGCTTTAGAGCGTGAACCTGTGCACTCTCCACTGGTCACGCTCTGAATTCTGTGTATAACGAGTCACTCCCTCAGTTAACAAAGATTTCACTTGTATCGGTTTTACCAGTGCGTCCCAATGGCTTATATTTACAGCAGACAGTAAGCTATAGAGAAGTGTTCAGTTTTGACAATATCTCTGTTTTCATTTACAAAGACTGTTCTTTTATACTTTTGCATTAACTTTAATCCACCTACCTAGGAGACATTCTTAAGGCATTCTTAAGAAATGCATTCACACAATTAACAATTTGAAAGGAGATTGAAACAGCTAAATAGTTTCAGATCTGCCTAGCCAGATCATATAAACCTTTAGTTATAAAGTTTTCGTTTTATCTTAGGAAGTTTCTTTTCTCCTTTTGATTCCCAGGACCACTGATTAGAAGTCCATAATGCAAACATTTTAAAACGATGCCACTTAAGATAATTGAAAACACCTTTCCCAACTAAATTTAAGTTCTCATAAACCCAGTGTAGTATTTTCGTGGGTTATGGACTGAGAGCCACGTTTAATTTATCTGTTAAAACAGAGTAATTCACTCTACCAGGCCACAGTGTCCATCCCCTGCCCTAGCCAGCAGCCACATTATATTCTTCTGTTAATAAGCTAATCAAACGTTAATGAAAAGGCAGTAGGACACTGTCTCATTATCCTTACCCAGGTCTACTTTTACTGAACTCTGTCAAGTTGCTCCACGTTTACAGGAGAATAAGAGAGAGATGAGGTTCTCTACTTGGTATCAAACTGCAAATCCTGCAGACATCTCACTGCAATCATTTTACAAGCTGCAAAACTGAAGTTCCTTTTACCTCTTTTGCTGTAAGAGCAGATAAGGGCATAGTCACTAACAAAACATACCCTACAGCAGCTTTTCAGCAGCACTACAGAGACCACCTGCAACTCCTTACAGAGCAGAGGTTCTTGCTAAAACACCACCACACAGAAGGCAGAAAAAGGACACTCTGCAAATATATGGCTTTCTTTTAAATAGATATTGTTAGTATGAATATTACAGCTTGCATAGGTTAACTCATTGGGAAATCATTATGTAAAGCCTCGAGCCATATTTCCAAACTACCCACGGAAAAGAGCTAGAAAGTCTTTACGGTCCGATTTCACTTTGTCACCTAAGTAAAGCAGAGCAGCTTTAAGGTGGAAATATTAAACTTAAGCGGGGCAGGGACATAAACGCAGGTGCGGAGCCCGGCTGGAGGCTGCTCCTAGGGACACGACTCATCCCCTGCACTTGCCTCTCCCCGTCCTCCCCGCGCTGCTCTCCTCGCTCTTCCCCGGCAAGCTTCTCCCTGCGATTAACGAGAGGTTTACCTGGGTTACGCCTTGAGGACTGGCTCCTGCATGTGCAGCTGTCTCTGGGAGACAAAAGAAAGTTGGGAGAAGTTGGAGCACAGAGCAGCGACGCGGGGAAGGAGCCCGGTCAGCGCTGCCCTCGCCCCGGGGGCCGCAGCGCGGGCCGGGCCGGGGCCGGAGCCGGGGCCGGGGCGAAGTTTGGGAAGTTGCCGCCCGGCTCCCCCCGCACTCACCGGCGTTGCGGAGCTTCTTGTTCCTCAGCACGGACAGGATGACC
>JAWLRI010000229.1:1511884-1539361 GCA_034781795.1 Crypturellus tataupa
TCGGCCGACAGCGGCGGAGCCGCGCGGAGCCCCGCGGAGCCGCTGCCCCCGCGCGAGGTCTGCAGGGCGCGCGGGCTCTGCGTGTGCACGGTGCGTGTGCATGGTGCGTGTTGCATGCTGTGTGTGTGCGTGGTGTGTGTGTGCGTGGTGCATGCACGGTGCATGGTGCGTGTTGCATGCTGTGTGGGCATAGTGTGTGTGGAATGGTGTGTGTGCATGGTGCATGCACGGTGCATGGTGCGTGTGCATGATGGGCGTGCATGGTGCACGTTGCATGCTATGTGTGCATAGAGTGTGTGTACAGTGTGTGTGCACCGTGCATGTGCATGGTGCACGCGCATGGTGCACATGGTGGGTGTGTGCATGGTGTGTGTGCATGCTGTGTGTTGCATGGTGCGTGTTGCATGCTGTGTGTGCATAGTGTGTGTGCGTGGTGTGTGTGTACATGGTACATGTTGCATTCTGTGTGTGCACAGTGCGTGTGCATGGTGCGTGTCCATGGTGCACGCGCATGGTGCACACGGTAGGTGTGTGCATGGTGTGTACATGGTGCGTGGTGCTCATGGCAGGTGTGTTCACGGTGTGCACATGCCTGGCGTGCACCTGCATCTCTCTGTTGTGCATCTGCACGGTATGCATGATGCATACGGCACGGGTGAGGTACGCAGTGTGCAGCGCGCACAGGACAGGTGGGCAGGGGCGCACGGTGCTGTACAGCAGAGCCCCAGGTGCAGGAGGCTGGAGACGTGCCCAGCCTCGAGCCTGCTGCCGCTCACCTACATGATGGGGGAAGGTGTTTTTGAAGCCTCCCCAGGGCCCCAGCGCAGGGGCAGCCCTGGCCATGTGAGCGGTTGTAGAGGCCAGGACCCTCCCCAAGTAATGCGGCTGTGTCCTCAGCTCTGCATCCACGGTGATTTCTTCATCGCCCTTGCTCTGCCTCCACGGGCAGCCGCTACCTGGGAACGCTGGGAAGTGCAGCAGGGTTCAGCCCTGCTCCTGCCACTGCCACTAAAGCAGCTAACTGCCCCGGGAACGGGAAGGATTGGGTGCTGCCCACTCCTGCCCTCCAAGAGGAGCTCTGGGACAGGACATTCTGCAGGGGGCACTGGTGACGCTCTGTGTGTTGTCCATGTGACAGCAGCATTTCTCAGCCTGCATTTCCCACCACATGCACCTCTGCGACACAGCTGGCATTGCCTGAGGGCAGCGTATCCGACGCTGAGACAAAACCACAAGCACAGCTTCCACCAGCCATCCCACACCATCACACCAGCTTCCCCAGTCATCGTTTCAGAGCAAACCAGCTGCCTTCTGTGCTAACTTGTTTAACTCAATCTGAAATGACTGACCCACAGTCCCCAGACAAACTGCCCAACTCAAAGGCACCCAGTGGGGTTGTCAGCTCCCCAGGGAGCTGGACTATGTTGTGGCCTCTATTGCAAGGGGACCAAGACCCAGGGTCAGTCTGACTTTGCTGGCAGGGCACCTGCACACCCGCGACCATGGGAATGCTCAGCCACAGTTGGAAAAGGAACCTAGGAAACGGGTTCCATTGGCAGTGGAAAGCTGCTGCGAGACCATAGCATGTACCTGGGCCTGGTACACGCCAGTGTTTTTCCTAAATCTGAACCTAATGATTCCAGTCATGGATTTCCTGGTTCGGGTGCCGTGCCTGGGGCTCGGTGCAAGCAGAGCTCCTTGCTGCTTCCTGCTAGCACCGTTGATGCCCTTCTGATTTGGCCACTTGTTTTAGTCACCTTCAGGTATATTTTAAGCGTGGATAACTTGGCTTCAGGGGGCTGGACTTCGTGTACATTAGGAACGCAAACATCTTGGGCTTGCTGGGGGAAATGTGTCCTGAATCCAGAGAAGATGGTCAAGGAGAAGAGCTGCCAGTCCATGCACTTTGGTCAGGACAGGGGCAGCATCATCCTTTCCTCTCTGCCTGGCACCAGAGTGGCCCAAAAAGCTGCTTCCCAAATGAGTCTTTTCCATCATCACCAACACGGGGCCAGCATCCCTGGCCCCTCCGCACAGCACCTGACGAACACAGGTTTGTCACAGAGCTGTTTTTGCCTAATGACAGCGATGTTAATTGGGTACCATATGAGTGCAAGAGCATCAGCGCAACTTCTGCTCCATCGCCTGGGTCTGCACCAGGTCCAAGGCTGAGGTGGCTCCAGTCCATCTGACACTGATACAAACACCCCAGCTGCCCACCAAAGGCTTGGACCCAACTTACGCCTAAAAATATTACCCACCTTGCTGCTCCTTGTGGAGTAGTGTGCGGCAAAGACAGTGCTTCATATAGAGCTGCTGCAGGCAGGAAAATACAAAAATGGCTTTTTATCCAGACACTGCTTTTGCTCATAGATTTTTGCCCATAATTTATACCTGCAAAAAGCTGACTTGTTCCACTGCACAGGACTGCCCTGGGTGAGTAGGTCTGCATAGCTCCACGTGCATGTGTACATCTGCATGGTTCTGTCTACCAATCTCTCGTAAGACACTTCCTAGAAATTATTACAGATGGAGTGAGCAGCCGTTCTCAATGCTGGAGTGACTTAGATGAATAGTTTTCAGGCTGCTTCCTCCCCCCTCTCTGCTAAATGGACTCTTCACTGCTTCAATTAAGGAAAGGCTAGCGCTTGAGGAAGCGATGGCAAGGGAAAGCAGTGAAGGTGGATGTATCGATAAGACCTTCTTAATTATGCTTTACAGGAGCCTCTGACGTAAATCATACCCAAATAAAAATAGTCATAACAAGTTGGAAGAACTGAGGCTCATTTGACTGCACAAAACCCATGCGTGCGATCACAAGAGACGGCAAGTGAGGGAGGGTCAGCATCCAGGAGGACCTCTGCACCAGCCTGCAGTGCTTGTGCTTGGTGCACAGATACATGAACAGAAAAGCAAGGCGAGAGCAGTGAGTGAGCTGTACCCCAACACAGCAAACACTTTGCAAATCCTCCCTTTGAAAAGTTTAATAACATTGATAGAAATGAGCCTTAAGAGGGCTATGCCTGTTGCTGTGAGGGGTTTGAGGCAACATTTTTCTCCCATCATTGAGCAGCACCAACAGGAGATGCGTCCCCAAAGTCACACCTGATTTTTCATGTTGCCTCATCCCCCTTGAAGACACCAGATTTACTGGGAAGGGAGAGCACCTTTGGCATGCGATGACCCCTCTGGATACCCCGCTGGGGTGCCCAGCCACCTCGCAGGTCTCATAGGATGATGTCGCTCCTCCTCCTGCCCCACGGCACATGCGGATCACAGGGCTGTGGGCACCGCTCCTCCCTCGCGCGGGGCGGAATACCAGCCGGCCAGCCACTCCGCCGCTGTGGAGTCACCCCAGGTATGTACTGGAACACAGGAAAGCTCGCGTAATTGAAAGGTAGCTGAGGCATTAATCTTCCTTCTCAGTACCTCGAGTCCTCTTTAAAAAGATTATTTTGTCTTCAGAGACAGCTTTAATGCTACTTAATGAATCGCTTATAAATGAAGGGTTTTTTTTCCTCTTGTGCATGAGGCTGGACTAGCTGCTATGCCAATTTTGTCACTGGAGAAGAGACAATTAAGTTTTGTCAAGTTCACAAAGGTGATAACTGTTCCTGCAAATACCACCCTAGTGATTTCAGTGTATCTGCATAGGAGGAGGAACTTCTTTCCTGTGAGGGTGACAGAGCCCTGGCACAGGCTGCCCAGAGAGGCTGTGCAGTCTCCTTCTTTGGACATCTTCAAAACCCGCCTGGACGCCACCCTGTGCCACGTGCTCTGGGTGTCCCTGCTGCAGCAGGGGGTTGGACTAGATGATCTCTAGGAGTCCCTTCCAAACCTCAACAATTCTGCGATTCTCGGATATGCGAGGCCAATTTGTCTTGTCCTTTTGACTGAGCCTCCTTACCGCAGTGATGCCTCCACTTCCATCCGCTCAGCCTGGTCCTTTCCTACGTCCCCGCTACCCGAGCCTGGACACACCAGCACAGTGCAAAGATGCTGCAGGAGGCTCCATCCCTCCCTCCCTCCCACCCCTCCAGCAAGCCGAGGATTTGTATTTAGCTCCAGCAAGAGCAGCAGGCAGCGAGTTGTAATTCCTCCACAAGTGGGGCTTTTGACTCCGGAGACGGCCTTTCCAGCAGGCGCAGCAGCAGATGCAGAGTGGGGCCAATAAATCATTCGGCAGCCGCTTTTGTTCACCCCGCGGCGGCACCCACGTGGTGCGGCTCTGCTCTGCCCCGCGCAGCCGGCACAGCCGCTCCGAGGGCTCGGGGACAGCCTCGCGTCCCCCCATGGCACAGTGTGTTTTACACAGCCCCTCAACGTCAGGTCTTCACTACCACCGCTCACCTGGGCACGTCTTGCTGCCCTGTTCAGGTGCCAAGAGATGCGGGGATGCCCCTGGGCCGCACAGCCCCATGCTACTCCCCGCTCCATCATTCTGCTGCACGCAGAACACGTCCCTGAACACGCAAGGCACAGCACGCTCCCATCCCTGCATTTCCTGGGATCAGACCAGGAAACGCTGTGGTGCAGAGAGGGAATCACCATGAAACGCCTGCAGCTCTCCGAGCAAACACGAACAGCTCATTTCCCTCCCGGGCTCTTTTCTGGAGCCTCGGGACTGCCCAGCTATTCCCGGCAGAGCACTGCAGCTGTGCGGCACGTGACGAAAGCCAAGTCCGGCCTTAGGAAAAGCCACCGGTTGCATCGCGATAGGCGAAAAGGCAGCAGCCGCCTGCGCTGAACTGCCGGCACAAAGGAGAGAGCAGCAAACAAGTGGATCTGTGTATGGCACCACACTCGTGCAGACACTGCCGGCAAAGCGGCCTCCTCGTGCTCAGCCACTTCCCCTTTCTCAGCTGAAGTACCAGCCTCACGCGGAGCAGACAGCTCGCTCGCCCAGAATAGGCTTTTTTGTTAATCACCAAAAAAGCCCTAGACACAGGCCCGTTCATTCAGCTCAACAGCTTAATGCGAAAAATCTCAATAAAAAGGGAAAGAAGGAAAACTTTGTATTCCTTCCACACTTTGAATATTAAATGACGCTCTCAGTGCTGCCTTAGGACAAAACATCAAACCGCTTCCTCGCTCAGAGACGTGCGTGATTTAAAAAGAACAACTTTGAGGCCAGCTTGCTGTTACCAAACTGTTTTTTTTTTTTTTTTTCATGTCACACACGAGGACACAACATGAATGAGAGCAGACTTAGCCCTGCCAGAAGCAGACAAGCAGGGTGACCTAGATTCCCTTTGCATCGTGGAAGGAAGTGACAGCAAAAGTTTTAAAATCTGCCCATCGCAGCTCGGGGTTGTTGTATGTTCAGGTCAAAGTTTGCTGAGATGGGCTTGTGCCTTCCAAAAAAGCTGCTCCTACCGGGAAGGTTCATACAGCAGTGGCTGAATTATGCATATGATTTGTATGGGCTTTAGCAAACAACCCGAGTGTTTTCAGCATGTGTAGGGAAAAAAAAACAAGCTCTTTCCTGTGATGTTTTATCCGACATGAACGCGGCTCTTCGTGTCCGCAGGGACTGGCCGTTCCAGCAAGGGAATGTCAGGGTGCTACGTTAGCTCTCGCTGTCGGCCCGAGCCCTGACACAAGCAGCCCAGTGCAGCCCACTACAACCTGCTCCCGCCAGCCCTGCATTTCAAGCTGGGCCCATTTTCCTCTGGAAGCTTCTCACTGACTTCAAGGTGAACAAGGATGCACAGATACGCACCCCTAAACTAAACATCTCTACTCACCCAAATTTGAAGCACTGTCTCCTTACCACCTAGGCAATACACAGGGGAATATTTTATTTTTAATGTGGCATTTTAAGGGATGACACGGTCTTGCAGCTGTAGCAATCTAGTTCCTTTTTTTCTACTTGAGCTTTTTAGCTAAAGCTTCAAAAACAAACGTCAGGTGCAAGCATATATGCCCATATAAAGTAGGGACAAAGATAGTGCCCCACATTATGACAGGTGTAAAACTACAAGTCTCCAGGTGCTAGAGAGATTTTTTTCTTTTTTAAATGACCTTATTGACTGCCTCCTCCCTCCCAAAAAAAAAAAAAAAAACACAACTCACAGAGCCTTGGTCCCAGGGAAAGCAGTTTGGTTGCTCTGCACAGTCGCCTAGGATAAATGATCAATAGATGCACGACTGCCAAGTCATGATCACACCAAAGGAAAAAGACATAAACACGAGGCTGGCAGGGCTGTCGCAGCAAGCCGGGAACCCGGCGCTGCTGCCTTATCTGCTGCCGGGTTCTGCCTCCTGCCAAGGCCTCCAAACTGGCCCGTCAATGCTCACACGACAAACTTGAGCAAGGACAAAACCCTTTGATCTCAGTGTATTAAACTAGACAGACTGAGCTGCCTTATTTTGTGGTTGGCAACTCCAAAGAAAGTCGAAGGGCTCTCATTTTTGAGTAAGAAAACAGTTTTTTTCCTCCCCAAAATGGAAGAGTTGCCCAAAGGGTTGCTGGTTGAGCATGTACCAGCAGGGCAGAGAACAGCCTGTGCCTGCAGCACCCAGAGCTGACCGGTTCACCCAGCCTGAGCTCACTCCTTGACCTGGCTAGACGCACGTTTACTGTAGCAGAGATTCACACTTTATGTCCTTTGCCTGTTGAAATCACTTTTTTCCTGTTGGTCCTTGACTCCCACAGCAAGGCAGAGATTGCCTTGCTTTCCTTGTGCAAGGAATGGAATTACATGTCCTAAGAATGAAAGTAAAAACAACGACTTTCATCCAGTGCAAGAGGATGGTGTCGACACACTTTGCTCAGCATATTGAGCTTTCGTCACCCACCGAGCAGCACCTCCACGCTTGCAGGAAGAGTTACCCACAGCCATTAGTGAGGTCCTGGTTTGCCTCTTCCTTAGAATGAGAAATGGGAAGCTCCGATCCAGCAGTCAGTGGGAAGGTTTCCTCCTTGGAGACGCACTGTTTTTTCCTGTCACTCAGGAGAGGAGAGCTCGGCAGCCCCATACAAATTGCTCCGTGAAAGCCTAAGTAGCAGTAGCAGGAGCCCATTGCATTCTTTGCGGCAGACTTGCCTAGAAACAGTCGATGGAAATGCAGAGGTCAAGAGAAATAATTGGCGTAGCGCACGATGGAGACCATCCCCGAGCCAGCAGCACTGAGGGCAAGCGGTGGCGAGCGCCTGCGCCGTAGCCTGCCCTGGCCGTAGCATGGCCCTTCACAGCCACGTGCCAGGGGCCTGGAAGGAACAAGAGATGTTAACACGGGGTCACAGCAAGCTGGTGCCAAAGCCATGATTTCCTCCCCCCACAGAGAAAGCAGCTGTGATCAGGCTACTGCTCCGTTGTCCATCAGCAATATGCATCCCTCCTAACATTCCCATAGAAGGAGAGGAACACGCAGGTTTTTCCACCCCCTGCACTACCCTTGCCACCAAGGGGACTTTGCCAAAGCGTGTCCACGAAACTCAGCACCCACCAGGAACAGGAAAGCAACTCCCATCCTGGCACTTACCTTAATAATCCTTCGTGGAGCTGCTGCCTTCTGTCCTTGACCCGGCAGATCACAGCAGAGCATAGCTTCTACACAGCCCCTTCCCTGCAGGATTTGCTGGCTCCTCCCAGGCTTGGGACCTGGGCACACAGGGAGTAGCTCCAGGGCCCCAAGCCCACCCCAACTTCTGGCTCCTGCCACCAGGGAAAATCCATGACCCTGGGAGCTTCCTTCTGTGGAGGAAGGTCATGATATCTCTTTTGTCTTTAAGTGGTCCCTCTCAGTCATGAAAGATAGATTTCCAGTTTACTTACCAACAGGTTAAGTGCCCATTTTTTAATTTTCACTTTATATTTTTGATTGATGGGCTCATGGACATCTGCTAAACTTCAACACATTTCCTGTTGTGTGGTCTGATTTTCACCTGTCCATTTTAACATCAGCTGACTATGTTCTTTAAAACTTTTACTGGAAGGTTACCAACATCCCATATACATGTGACAAATTTCATTCATGCTCATTCACATGGTGAGAGTGGATCTCTCTTCAGCAGCTCCATTAAGAACTCTTCCTTTACAGTCCATTAAATATGCATGCCTAATTTCTGTAGCATATTTTCAGGTTCTGCAAAATGGTATTGATTTGTGCCAATTGAGTAGTTCTGTCCAGTGAGGAGCCAGCGTTTTGGCCAGTTTTGGCTTCCACTCCAGCCTCTTCAAACACTCACCCTGCTACATTTTGCAGATACCTTCCTCAAATTTCTACTTTGTTCTTTGTAGACCCCTGGAGAGCATGGCTTGCTCACCCATCTCAACCAAGCTGTTTTATCTTCCTGCTAGGATCTGCAAGCAGAGCTATCCCTGACTAATTTCTGTTTATTTAATATCACTAAGTTAGAAGACTCATAAAACAGCAGCCTGGCAAACTCGCAATGCTTTTTGGCTTCTGCATCAAGTTCTGCCAGCAGACGTTTTCAGTTTCGGTTCTCAGATATCCTTTACAGTCTGGTCTCACAACAGCAAATCCCGCAGCCCTCCAACTGTGTATGTTAAACTCGGCAGTCTCAAATGTGTTATCAACGATCCATAAGTTTCCCCACTCTTCACAAGAGGTGGGTTCCCTCAGACATTTCATTCATCCCAGGAGTGTGACATTCTTCAGATACCTTCAGCACAGTTTGATGCCTGTTTTTCCTCCTAGTATCTGATAGTAGGTAAGCAAAAGTTCACCTAATGCAGCAATTTCAAAAAATCTTCTTCATCAGTAATTCCACTTACCTTCATGACAAGGTGAAAACTGTGCTCAAATCTCTTCGGCTTTATTTGAGAATTTAAGCAATACTGATCTCTAGCGCCTTTTGTCCCCCTGCTGCCTTTACTTCTGTTCCCACCAAACTGGATGTGCTTTCCTATTTCTACTGACATTGCTAGTCTCAGCTTTTATGTGAACATTGAGAAATGAGAGCTGTGGTTTATAACTAACGTGAAATTTTACTTAACTTTAGAGGAAAGAGACAGAAAGAAGAGGAAAAAAGGGAATTGCATAACTCAGGCTCACCCCATTTGCTTGCAATCCAGTGTGTTTAGAGCTTTAAAGTTGTTTCTGAAGTTTAACCATCTTGCGTATATTTAAAAACAAAATGCAGATTTAACATACAGAGAACTTTAAATATAAATTTGGCAGTGAAAAAAAGTTGTCAGAGACATTTAGGGGTTTATATATGTTATATATATACATACATACACGTATAACAGATAAATCATATCTATATGCAATGTGAGGTGTTGCTATGGTAATCTTAATTTTATATTCCTTACATTAAGACGACGACTACAAGTTGTTTGGCACCAAGATTGTCTTCTTTTATAGTGTGCGCTGCGTTTAATCCAGTGGGACTCTGATCTCTGCCTTGTAGAGCTATTGAAATAGAAATAACTACTTACAATAATATCGCCATCATTATGCGGTGACCTTGAATGCAGTTTCCTTTAAAAAAAAAAAAAAAAAAAAAAAAAAGGAGAAAAGAAAAAGCAAGAAATAGGTAGACAGAAAAAGCAGCCGCCCCATGTGCTAGTGTGCAAACGTGCCACTTGACTCTGTTGTGGGCACACGGCGATTGCCTGTGAGGAGCAGAGGTGGCAAAGCCAGGCTCCGTCTCTGGGAATGTGCTGCTGGGATGGCAGCGAGAGGCTCCTCATCGGCTCCACAGACACCCGACGTCCCCGATGGGATGTCCTGGGATGGGGGATTTGCATCTCCACGAGGGCTGGTGGATGTCGCGCTGGGAGCGCAGCTCCCGCCTCAGGGCCACAAAAGCACTGCTGGGGTTTGTGCTTTTCTTTCCCTGGGGGAAGACTGAGAATGAGTCTCCTCAGGCTTTCTGGAGCCACAGGAGAAGCTTTCGGGAGATTATCAACGTCAATCTCCAGCACAACCCTGCTGGCACCTCCAAGGAATGTCCTGGCGCTGCTGTAGCGCAAACACTGCATAAAAAGTACAACTAGAGACACAAGCTGCACGGACATGTCATGTTCCCGGTCGCAGACATGGTACCAGCTATACCGCCAGGAGGGAGCATCAGGATTTACAGCGCTCGTACGTGGGTAAGCGAGATACAGCAGCTCCAGGTGTCCCGGAGACGGTCGGTGGCAGGACAGGGACCAATCTAAGTTGATACCCACTGCCTTTACCTCTAGGCAATCATCCCCTGTGGCCAGAGCCTGACCCAGCTGCGGGCAGCACGGACAAGCAGGACCGAGGAGCCGAGCGCGAAGCAGCTTCACGAGCGCAGGCCAGGAAAGATCACATCTCTGGGTGCTGAAAGTGCATCCAGGGGTCATTTTCAAATGTGTGGAAACAGCTCCTCCTCGCCAGAGCGGCAAGGCAGCTTCCCCTGCAAGGGCCAAAAAGCACCGCAAGGGCAGGGAAGCCCCAGCTGCAGAAGCAGTAGAGTTAGTGCGACCACACGCGCCAGCCGGGGATGTAGCTGCGGGGAAGGAGCAGTGTGAAGGGCCATGCCAATGGCATTAATACAAACATGCATGAACGCCAACCACCAGGCTACCATGCCGTGCAGGAGGAGGCAGACATGGTCTTCTCTCACACTGGGAGATCACACAGGTGTTAATTTGCCTCCAAGAGCCATCAGGACCTGAGCTCCCTCCTCGTGCAAAGAGGGAGCTGAGGACTTTTGATTGCAATGGGATTGATGCAGAGCTGAAGTTGGGAATCTGAAAAATATATGGGCAAGTCCACCCCCTGCGGAGGAAAATACTGCTGTGGGTTTCTGGAGCAAAAAAAGGCCTCACCTGAGATCAGCTGTCAGGGACGTGTGTTTTCTCCAGACTGATGGTGTTTACAACTCCAGGCGTCTTCTCATTCATTTATGATCTCTGGCCGCGCGTAGGTCTCTTTGGGACGCTGAGTGACAGGTATTGTTACAGTGCCAAGGAGACAGGCCGCGCAACTGCCTGTGGCAGGCAGATCACTGCGAAATCATGATTTATCTGGAGTTAAATTAAGTTATGTCTCTCTTCCCTGCCTGTCCTGGCCGTGCCTATAGGCTTGTACGCTGTATTTCTTCCTCTAGAAAGAAAAACACGGGGCCATTTACCACTGGAGAGAGATTAGGAAGCGCCCCAAATGTAAACTCCAAGACAAAGCTCATTTGAGCATATTTGAGGTCTGGAGCTGACAAGTGACAAAGAGCAGAAGCTGAGTTTGCTCGATTTTGGCTTACGCAATTGCTTGGGGAATCATGGGAAGGAAAAACAGGTGAATTATTGTCGGCTACAGACTTAAACAAATGGGGACTTCAAACAAAACTGCATTGCTTAGACATTCAGATGGGGAAATATTTACTTCACGTGCAGAAGCAAATGTCATGGTTTACGAGTCATATAAAGCCTTTTATGCTGAAAATCTCTCTCTGGATGAGTGTGAGGATATTTCTCATCATGCTCTTGGGCCATTTGATCTATTTGTAGCGCAAAGAGAGCAGCGAGGATCTTATTCTCCAGCAGGGCTAGTAGTGGAAGGAGCCCAGCCTGGAGCTGCAGCTGCCTCTGCACCGTGTCTCTGCCCCACAGCACCCTGTGCTCACACTCCTGCTCATCCTGCAGGCTGGGAATTAGGGAAGAACCATGCGATCTAACTAGATCTTGGCACAACAGGCTTCCCGCACCGTTTGGGAAAGGTGCCCTGACCAAGCAGCCCCCTGCCTCCCAGGAGAGCCACACTCCTCCATCACAGATGCTTTCTTTGGGAAGAAAAAAGCTCACACATATTCAGGAGTGCAGGTTAGACGACTACACAGCATAACCTTGATAGCTGAGAAATTCAGCGCATGCAAATGCAAGTTTTAAATGGCTCTTTCCATGAAAGATTAGCTCACAGGGGGGATTCCTGCATGATAGGGCACCAACGAACAGATTCATATTTAGAATCACAGACTTTGCTCCAAGCCATGACACATGGTCTCCTTATGTCCACAAATAGCCTCTTTTCCCTGCACCTCTGCGCTGCAGACGCTGCTCATTGGGCTGCACAGCCCCGTGCCCTGCAGGACATCCACTGCAGCAGCAGGTGCACAGAAATGGTGCCAGGCTGCCAAAACTGTGCCACAAGGTCCCTGGTGGCATCCGCAAGATCCGAGTCCTGTTTGTACCTCAAGAGCAGCACGTGGGTAGCCTGGAGGGAAGGTGGAGGGGTCAGGGCTGCTTTATCCTCCCTCTACCTCCTCCAGTCCCTCCCAGCTGGGACATTGGAGGGGAGAGAGTGATAAGAACAGACAGGAAAGGAGAACAAGGTGGAAATAGCATCTCCTCCAGGTTGCCCATTGCCTGCACCAGGGCCCTTCCCCAACGCCTTGGAGGGGCAGGAGGAGCCCGCAGCGGCCACCCTGTGCCAGGGCAGGCAGCCCAGTGCCAGGGTGCCCGGGGTGCCCAGCAGCACGCAGCCACGCTGTGCAGTGCGTGGCATTGCCTGAAGATGGCAAACCAGCACTGCGGCTCACGGTGTGCACAGCTACCGAGCTGGAGGAAGAAGGGGCTCCCTACAAATCAGAGGGCTGTATTTTCTTCGCAAGCCATGTAAAGCCAGAGCAGAATTTAAATTGCAGTGTTTATCAAACAGGTCTGAGCCTTTCTCTTTCCTCCGTTCCCTGCTAAACACTGCCCGGATTGCAGAATTGCAAAGCTTTTTTTGCCTTGCTCTTGGTACTGCACCAGACCTCGAATCCAAATGCAAAGTGTGAGGAAGAAATTGCAATGCATCCATTGGCACCAGGGAGCCATACAGCTAGTCTGTGCCGGTAATAATTTATCCTAAGCCTTCTAGTGGCATTTTATGTCTTTTTGCTGTAGTGCTATTACAGCTTTGATTACTCCATTTTTATGTTTGTCAGCACAGCATATGGGCGAGATAATTTGTATTCAAAGTATTAAACTGGTAATGTAAATTATTAAAGACCCAATTCATAAAAGCATTACACACCATATGCAGATCCTTCCCCTGAACTCTCGCCCCTCCTTCTCCCTGATTTCTGCAGACCCGGCTCCCAGCAACTGGAGCAGGATCGGGACCGTCCGCAGCCCAGCCACCATCCCATGCACCCAAGCACCCGGCCGCTGCCTCCGTACTCATGAGCAGAAGCTGATACCCCCTCAGTGGGGCTGGACAGACATGGGACAAGGATTTTACACCTTGCCCTTCCTGCTCCTTGCTGTGTGTGACCCAGTTCCCCTGCGCGCCTGCCATCGGTCAGCCCAGCGGCTTTGAGCAGAGGATAAGCAAGCAGCAGGTTTTCCCATTTCCCCCTTGTTCGGCTGCTCCCCTGCTGCAGGGTCTAAACCTTCCAGCCCGGTAGAGCGACTCGCAGTCCCGGTCCTGCCTTCTCTCCAGGACTCAGTGTGCGCAAGGCCGGCTATTGAGACTCCCCATGCCGGCACTCAAGCTCTGCAGGACCAGGGCTGCTTGGTCCTGAGCGTGCCGGCTTCTCGCAGGGACTTCAGCAGAGAGGGCTGAGGTGAAACCCGCCGATCCCACAGGGAAACTCGGCTTTTTGGCTGCAACCCCTGCAGCAATGGGCAGCTCATTTCTGTAGCTGTTTACCAGCCCATGCACAGCACCATCATGCTGAGCAGATGCTGTCTTCTGTTTTTCTCATTACCAAGATTTACTGTCTTATAAGCTTATTATTGACTGAGGCTTGAGCCTCTCTTTGGGGCTGAGGACAAGGGAGATGCAAACACCCGGTGGCTACCGCAGGCAGTGGAGTGCCTGCAGCAAAGCCCTGCGTCCAACCCGCGCTCCCGGCCACCTACTCCAGACCCACTTTGCCTCAGGGCACTGCTGCCCACACCCGGTCCATCCCTATGGAGCATCTTCCACAAGGACCAGCGGGACAAGACTGGAGCTCTCATGGGGCGTCTCACGAGGCTGGGTCTGTGGTGAACACTCAAAGACACCTTCAAACAGAGCAAGACTTGGGGTGCTCGTGCTCAACTTCACTCGCTCTGCTTTGCGTCACACGTGCCTCATGATCCGGTCTCCTTTGCCAGCACAGCAAGCTGTGCTGGCGCCGCCAGGAGAGGCCGTCCTTGCCGACAACTGGTGCTGTGGTAACAGGCGGCAGCGTGCACGGCACTTCGCGTGGGCACGTGCGTATGCGCACACGGGCACTGTGATTGCGGAGGATACACAACCAGGGGCTACTGCGGGGCTCAGCTCTCCTCTGTTGCCTGTGGAAAGCAGACGGACCTCGGAAAGCAGGAGGAGGAAAGACCTCCTTGCTCTGTGGCCGCGAGCTGGGCCGCTGTCTCCTGGCACCAAGGCCATGGTATCAGTAGGCTGGTTCTTTTGAGGCAGAAGGAGGGAGAGTGTAAGTGAAACAAGCCCCAGGACTATGGGACTCAGAATCAGGGTGGAACTGGGGATGATTTTGAGCTCCGGAAGCCTGATAGCTGAGCAATCCCTCAAGATGCCCCTGGGGACAGCCCAGCCGCCCTTTGGCGCACAGTGGAGCTTGACATAGATTTATGCTGTTGGTACAACCACATCCCAACCCGCCGCTCCTGAGGAGGGTGTCCTTGCCCCTCCAACCACAGGAAAAGGGGAGGACATCAGACCACGACACAGCTTCCCAAGGCTTGTCACCCAGCCTCCCCAGCGGACCCACAGGTGCCACGTGCCGCCACATCTCCATCAGTAAATTGATACTAACTGCAGGAACCGCCTTGCTGCTCTCCAGCACTCCAAACTGAGCGGAGGAGCAGATTTGTTTACTCATCCACGTACTACCTGTCATGTACAAATTGCTCTCATCATCATCATCTCGCTCTAAGCTCACACAAAGACGTTATAGAGACATCGTGTTTCATACTCAGAAAGACACGAATTCACCCTAAAAGTGAAAAGGCTCCAGGTACCCACGGGAATGCCGCTCAACTCCTCCAGTCAGACCTTCAAGTGGGACATGTGGCTCCACCACCAGCCAAGCCAAGGTCCTCTGCCACCAACATGGAAAACAGGTCCATGCTCCTAAGAGCATCCAGGTGAAGTCAGGAGAGAGCACTGCTGCTGGTCCCACTGCCGGCCTGGAGCAGCAAGACAGTCCATGGCCTGGGTGATATCACAGGCATTCATTCTAGGATAAGTCCATACAGACCACGGAGCAGCAAAGAAACCTGCTCTTTCCATGCAACAGCAAGGCGAAGCTCCAACCCACAGCCAGCCAGACTGGCATCCGTGAAGGTCTTCAAGCAGGGCCCTAAGTGGACTATTGCTTCTCCCACCCCTTGCTCACACCAGGTTGGTTTAGACAGAGGGCATGTCTGTTTTCCCCCAGCTTTTCATTACCCATGCTTCAGATTTGCTCCTGACACTTCCTCTTACCACATCAGACAGCAGTTGTGCCGCATACAGTAACACTACAGCCAAATGGTTAAAGTTACCCCAGTCAAAAAGGCGGTTTGGGTAACGGCATGGAGAACTTCAGGTGCGCATCTCAAGCCCTCTAGCCCCAGCAGCTCTCACACACCTCCTCCTGCCGTGCCTCCTTCACACACAGTGCCGCTCAGCTTCCCTGGCACAGCAAGACCGACAGCCTTGCCAAAACCACAGCAAAACAGGGTGACGCAGCAGGAGCTGCTGGCCACGACACCAGACCGAGTCCACAGGTGGGTGTTAGCGTGGGCAATGCAGGGAGGTGACACAAGGGACGCCCCCACAACACCCCATGGGGGCACGGCCGCACTCCACCAGCGCCACCCTCGCTGCCTCAGGGAGCCCCGTTCTGCAGTGATACTCGGGCTCTGATGCGACACGGCTCGTTGGAGGCAGCGCTTTGAACGGCCCCATGTCCACAACACACTCCCTTCGCAATCCCACTTTTAATTTCCTGGGGTAGTATTTCCAAGAGTGACTGGCACATATCTGTTGGCCATCTTTTATTAACATGCTGCCTGGGGTCCCCAGCTTCCCCAGTGACCTGCTCTCTCCTGCAGAATTGGATTTTTTTTCTTTTTTTTTTCCTTCTTAATTAAAAATCTAACTCTTATCATCCCAAACACACCCCGAGTGCTGCCGATGGCTGTGGCCATCGCGCTCGCAGCCCAACACCAGCGCTGGGCACCGCAGCTGCTGGCTCCTGGCTGGGTCCTCAGGCTGGACAGAGATGCCAGGGTCCAGGTGCCCACAGAGACAGCAAGCTCGGATTCTGCTGGGATTCCCACAGCTGCAGGGCAGCACCCAGAGCTGCAGCCAGGCCAAGAGGGGCTGGATGACACTGTCCATCTCCTCTTGGGCTTTGTAGCAACACCCGGGTGCTAGGGGATAGCTCAGGGACAGCTCTTCAAGCTCACCACCGTGCCAAGCCCTGCTCTGGCATGTTACAACCAGGGCCAAGCCTGCCAGAAACAGGTTGTCCAAGGAAAGGACAAAAGCACAGGCAAACAGAGCACTGGAGATGAAGGATGGCGACTGAGCAATGGTGCACGCATGCAGACACATGAAACGACTGCTTAAAAAAAGAAAATATTATTTAGCTATTTTTGTTCACAACATATTTGGAATTCCTTCTTCAATATTTTGTTTTCAAAAAGGTAAAAATATTTTTCAACTCGTATTTCATCATAAAATGGAAAAAAAAAAAAGCTTCAGCCATCTGTCCCCAGGCATCGCGCTGGAGCGCGTTGCTTTGCGCCAAGTACCGCAGTTTGCCGTCCCCAGCTCCCTCCGGGACACCAGGGCACGGGGACTCCCGCCGCACCCGCGCGGCTCTGACCCACCAGCACTCCCGAGCAGGCAGCAAACCGCACGGTTTCATCCAAGGATGGGAACGGTTCAACACACTGGCTCAGGCTGCTCTTGTCTTTTCTTACTCGCTTGCGTTTTTAACCTGCTTTGCAAAGCACAGACGAAGGCCCAGCCAGCAGCGGTGCTGCTCCTGCAGCAGGGTCCATGGCACCAGCCATACGGTGCAAGCGAGGGCTCAGGCACCCGCTGCCTGCACCAAAGGACCAGAAACAGCCACTGTGATGGGCAAAAAGCTGCTGCGCACCCATGTGTGCTGCTTCCACTGGGAAGCGTCAAACCAAGACCAAAAGGCACGGACGCTTTGTGCAAAACCCAGGCTCTCGGGTGGGCTCCCAGGGCTGTCACTGGGGCTCGTTAGAGCACAGAGCTGTGGCAGAGATGGGGCCGCTTCAGAAGTAAACCCCCAAATAGTTATTTCAGATACATCCACAGAGAGCAGCTGCCATCCCATCGCGCCGCTCATTTTTGGTGAGCATAACCCATATAACGAATATAAAAAACACCCAACAGACAAGCTAAACAGCAGGCTTCCAGATGTCCACCCAGCTCTCCCATCCCAGACTCTTAATCCTCTACTTTGTCTGAGCTCTAGCTGATTTCTGATGCATTCAGATTATCCAGACAGCATAACTGCTAGTGAACATCTAAATATTCCCCCCACTTCCACCTCAGCTTTCACCTTGAGGGAAAAGCATTTTACTGAGCCCAGGGCCTTCTTTATCAAGCCAGTTAGTTTCACACAAAAGCAACGACGGGGACCCAGCAAAGCTCAATGGCCTGTAAAATCCCCAATATTTTGAGATAGGTGGAGGCCAAGTATGACTGTTTAAAACAAGTGTGTAACCAGAGGACCAGCCTTTCCACCGCTGTTATAAAGAGAACTCAGAAGGCACGACTGACATGCCAACCACTTAATGTATCGTAAAGACAAGTTTACAAACAGAGCAGCTATAATTCCTCCTATAACTTTGGAGAACCCAAGTTTGCAAGGAACAAAAGGAAATGATTAACAGGGGAAATATGTGTAGTACAAAAAAGACATTTTAGTCCAAAAAGGGATGTCCATATTTAGAAAGAGTCGATTCCTGTTGTGAGGGCCCTGCTTTTTCCTGAATGCATTTCTCCCCCTGAAAGAAAGAAGTCACAGAGAGAGTTTGTGCACAGCTCTGTCACATGCACACAGAGACCACGGCTGTGCCTCGAGGAGTTAGGGAGAAATACAGAGATTTCAAAGGGGAAAAATAAATTTTTTAAAAAAGGAAATAAAGAAATCGCACTCATCATGTTCGGATGAGGAGAGAACTTGGAGCTCCTGGCTCCTCTGGCGGGGCTGTCCCCAGCACCTCGTGCAGCCCAAGCATCCCCCGCCACAAGAGGATGCCCCAGGTTCTGCAATGCAGCCGCATGGGACCCCCACGAGCCACCTCTCAGCTCGCCCGGAGCGGCCGCAGCCCCTTGCTGCGGGATACGATGCCACAGGCCGAGCTGGCAGCCGGTCTCGCCACCGCTCTCCCACAGCGGCGCTCCCACCACCTGGTACGTCCTCCCCCTCAACTCTTCCAGCTTCTTCATTTCTCCCACGGTTTATCCCAGGTTTCTGCCAAGACTGTTCTTACTGTAGAGGTGCAATAGGAACCACGGAAAAAACAAATAAAAAAAAAAATCCACACACATTCAAAAAATATCGAAAGCTTCCTGCAACTTGCCCTCAAAGTCCAAAGCACCAGAGCTGCTCTATCCTTTTTTGTTAAATGACTCTCCGGGGTAGAAAATCACCGAGGAAGGAAACAAAAATGAGTGAGGAGCAAGAGATCTTTAACTAGACAATTTTATGCTGTTTTGTCAGGTTTTATTCCAATTGCAGACAAGCCCTTGGAAGGCAGACTTCTCTTTGAGACTTTCACTGGCACTTTCGTCTTTGAGCTTGGTCTGAAAAAGCTCCCAGCAGCTTGCAAAAATTAAGTTACTACACGAGGCAACGAAATAAGCCAATTGAAGACCTGGCACGTGTTTCCTTTTGCTCTCCCGGCTACAGAGAGGCGACCTTTGGCAGCAGCCAGGGCAGACAGCTGCAGGTAGTAATGTCTTAAACAACTGCGAAAGCAGAACCCAGAAAAGATTCCCAGTTCAACCTCTAAAGATAAAGAGAACAAAACCTGACCAACATATTTTTCCCCTCAGAAGTTCTCTAATAGCTCATAAAGAAAACCAGAGGCCAAATTGCCCCTGCTCCTGCCTTTCACAGCCTCTTTTGCAAGATCATGAAATATTGGCAGTACATCCCAGGTAACATATAGCAGAAGAGCAATTGCATGATAATTACCAAGAGACAATAGATGTTTGTCTCATGCTATCCCCAAAATCATGGGGATATCCTTGAATAAATTTTATAAACTGACAGAAAGCAAATCTTAAAGTCCCATTAAAAAAAAAAAAGCTAAAAAGCACTTATAAAAGTGATAAGCCCTCACAACAATAAAGACAATGCTTGATCAATAGTATAAAAAAAGCCTTTTTACAACTTGAAATACACAAGAAAGCTTCATAAGGGGAGGAGCTAGGAAAAAATAGCAACTTTTTAATTTACAAGGTCCTCCCCAAGTGCCCCGTTACACAGGGCTCGCAGGGACGCGCAGTGCCCGTGCAGGAGAGCTGCTCCTGGATGGGGGCACCCGGCCAGCAGCCGGACAGTGTCTCGAGGTGCTCAGGAAAGCAGCGGCGTTTTGCACTCCAGGGCTCAGATGTCATCCACAAGTGCACTGAAAACCCCCAGTCCCCATGGCAAGGCTAGGCTGCTAATTGTGATTTTTCTGGTGGGTGGATTCAGCCAGCAAAGAGAAGTGCTTCACGTCAGGGGACAAGATGGGCATCCCTTTGCCTCTGCTAACGCAGCTCCATCTCTCAGAACCAACAAAACAGGGATTTATCCACCTCGCTTACACACATCACAGCTTCCAAAGGTCTCGGCACCACCATGGCACTAGGATTTCTAATCCAAATGACATCCAGGCTCCATAACCTTGGACAGATCACTTACCCTCTCACCTTAGCACGAATAACAATAACGAATAAGCTGTTTCCTAGGAGTCTGTATGAGGCCATTCGTCCAGGAACAAGACCAGGAAGTACTCACCAGCTCACAGAGATGTGGTAGTCAGCTGCAGGCACCTCCAGAAGGGCTGTTACTACTTCCTTGTGCCTGATCTAAGGATCCAGGTGCAGAAAGGCACTTGGGAAAAGCTTTCAGGAGCAGATGACTCCGAACAACATCGTTAGGAGACTGCCCCCTCCTCACTGGCATCAGGTCAGTCTATCTATCAACACGTCACTTGCTAGACATCAAAGTTCACATTTTTGCTTACAGAGGAGAGCAGGTTTGGGTTCAGACTTATAAAGGTGAGCGCAGAGTTGCCAGAAACCCAACTCCAGGGTGATTTTGAGGCCATAAATGCACAGCCTCTGGGCTCCAGCACCAAGTAAAGCCGTCCAGAAGCCCTTACCTGTCTGCTTCTCCTTGGAGGAGCTGCTATTCCTAAAACTCTCAGAAAAGGAAAGCTTAAAATATTTTTTTTTTCTCCCAGGGAAAACACAGGCTTGTTTCTCCACCTCACAAACAGCATCGTGGAATGACAGCGCAAGCAAGCAGAGGGAAAGCATTAATTTGAGGTGCGTGCCAGCAACTGGCTGGAGATTGGAAGCAAAAAGCCTTTCACCTGCCACCTCGCAAGACAGGGCCAACAGAAACCTAGCTGCTATTTCAAGAGGGTTTCCACAGTAAATAGAACTATCTAAAAATTAGCTCTTCAAAGGGAACAGATACAAGATATGCCCGTAGTAAGATCCTCCAAGCAGACTCTCACCTTCCTACAGAGCTCTGTTAGAGCTGAAGTTGTTTGCTACTAATTGATTCAATACACATTTGGACTAGGATTTTTAATTAATTTTATTACAGAAAAATTAATGCGCTGCTTCCCACAGATGCATTAGGATCCGTCACAAGCAGCAGAAGCCACCGTGCAGCAGGGCTTTAGCTGTGGCGGGTTGCGGAGTCACCCTGCGTGTTAGCGGCAGGGCTCACCCAAGGGTGCTTCTCCCTTCGCTAGGCTGAGACCTTCCACTCAGCTCACCGAAGCACTCACCACATTTCAGCTGGAAATGGAGATGTCGGGGCTCCCCTACCTCCCCAGGCCTCACTGCTATAGTTTGAGGATTTGTTTTTGGAAGCGGTGGGCCCTGGCCCTGCTTCACCCCAGGGCCTGCCCCTTCCGTTTGATTTCCGAAGGATGCAGTGGGTCGCAATAGTGACCATATTCTCAAGACTATAACCTTGAGCGTAAACCACTACAGTCCCAGAAAAACTACCCCACACTGGTGAGCACCGCCTCAGGACCAAGCTGGGGACTGGGCGTATGGGGGCAGCTCCAGCAGCAGCAGCCCCATCCCCTCAAGCAGAGCCTGTCATCCCTCCCCTAGAGCCACAAGCTGGTTTTAACCACCAAAGAACAGGCGGTCTCTTAAGTTAAGCCTACTGCCTGGCTTCAGGAGGGATGTGGAACGGACCAAGGCACGCTTCATGTTTGGGAACGAGAACAGCCCCACACCCAGCTCCAGCACATCCATGCAGAAGTATCTCCTCTCCCCCTTCCCCAACCTGTTTTACCAATATCCTTCTCTACATATGACAGAGATAATAAAATATAGATTTACACTGCTCGGCTTTGGAGCAAAGGTGAAGTGCAAGTTTGTGATGTATGGCTGCCTAAAGCCAAAGTGGCTGCTTTCAAACACCGCAGGCATTTCAATGTGCAGAAAAAGACCATGTGGAGGGTGTTTTTAACCAAGAGAGCTGGATGAAATGAGGTAGTTCCCAGTATCACATCTTTGGCCACAAAGAGCAGTGGGGAGTGGACAGGGGACAGAAATCATGTGTTAAACACATTCACCCTGTGCTATTTATCAAGGACAGCGCACTGGAGGAAGCGCCCTCGCTACATCTGCAATATCCAAATTTCAGTCCCCAGAGTCCTACACTAACATTTTATTGAACTGTATTCCCGAGCCATGCCGTATTTTAAGCATTTGCAGAGCAGGAATAGGTAGCACTGTGCAAGGTCCAAGACCTTAATCAAGCCCTGCAACTCGATAGATTTCCAATACAACGAAGACAAAGAGGTGTCAGCTCTAGTTCTCATGTGTTAATACTATCAATAGGGGCTCAGCTCACTAGCAGTTAATTCAAAGCCAAGCTCGATTTGCACAGCAGTGATCTACACTAATTCCCATATGCGGCTAAGGGGAGATTTTTGTCAACTAGACAATAGAAACAGTATTATAGCTCCCGAAATGATTCCATTGCTTCTCTCCTCTGCTCCACCACTTCCCCATCAGATTCCCACGTGCTGGCAGCTCTCACCATCCTTTCCCCTTGCATTGGAAGGGACACTGGAAGAATAGGGAATACAACAAGAGCACCTATTTCTTTTCCAGATGCAGCTTTATTTGGGCGTTTAAAAATGGGACTTCCCATAAGATGGGAGCCAATTTAACACTTGTTTATCAAAGACATTAACAATTGCCATAGTTAAGCCAATATAGAAATATTTAAGTGATCCAACTGAAACAGCCCTTAAAAGTTTGCCACATGTTGCTACATTCTGTAAGAGCTCATGAGCTCGCTCCATCCCAAATGAGTTTATTCTGCTTTCAGGTTTAGCTATCCCAACATTAGACTGGCCTCAGTTTCACCAAGACGCCAAACTTGTTGAGAAGCCCCAGGAAGCCAGAAACACTACCCAATCAAGCAACAAAGCTACGTTTTACCCACAGTAGCAGTATTTTTCTTGCCTATAAACCTGGCCCTCCTTAGCATTAGTTTGGCTTCAAGAAACAGATGGCAGCAGCCCAGACCCCCAGGTCAGGCAGTGGGTTACCCCATCCGCTGGGGCGAGCTGCTGGGGACAGTCAGCATCGCCAACCTGCTCCCAATGCAGGTCCCCAACACGCAGCCACGTCCTCCTGGCTGCAGCACCAATGCTGATGCCCCACGCTGGCCCCGGCAAGGAAGGGGTGCCAGCTTTTGGGAACAGGGCCATTTCAGGGCCAAGGCAGTCAGATCACCAGCTGGGGATCAGGTTAACACCCAACAGCCCCAGCCTGGGCCTGGGGAGGCAGCAGCAGCCAGTCAGCAACCACAATGTGGCCACAGAGTCACCACACAGTGACAGAGACCTGCCCTGCTCCCCAGCCCACCTCGCAGAGCCCAATTCAGATTTGCACTGGCATCGTTAGAAAAGGACACACAGTAAGTACCTGTGCCACACTCCTAGTTCAGCAGGGAGTTAGACTAGGCGCCTTTCTCCTGCTGCGAATTAAGATGCTAGAAAAAAACACAAGTCCGAAACAGTTTAACACAGGACAAAAAAGGCACATTTTAATATGTACAGCAATGCATTTGGGCTATAAATTTACCCAACACAACTGGAAAAAAAAAATCCAAACTATGCTTTTATACTTATTCCATGGTGTCAGCCTCATTCCTAGCCACCTACCTTTCTCTGCATCTCTGAATGCTGCTATATACACACACAAACAAACAATTACGTCATGAATGTTCATTTAGGCTCCCAAGTTCAAGTAATAAAGTTCAAACTTGCATAGCATCTTATGCCACTCAGCCATAAACAGTTACGATTGCATATTAGCTGGAGCAGCCATCTCTTTCAATTCAGCCAGTTGTGGCTGGCCACCATTTATTTTATTTTTTTAATCCTTGAGTCAGAATGTTTCCTAAGTCACCAGCCCTGAGGGATGCCACAGACTTGAAAATGAACCTCTCGCTGTTGTTAAGATCCTCTTAAACCAGAAATTTAGAGTGTTGTCAAGAACAGTTTTAAAAATGTAATACTGTTTATTTTGCTTCAAAAACATTTCAGCATTCTAAACATACAAAAAAAACAGAACGTTGCAAATTTGTTTAAGTACAGAGTGTTTTTGAACTTCAGTTGCTGCACTGGCTCTTCACTTAGTTGACGATGAAGAGATGTCTACAGTTTCAGTTTAAAAACTACCGCACTTAACTAAAAAAATCCATACACTTCTCATGCCAGCTGAACCCCCTTCCACAACTAAGAATGGCAGCAGAATGCTATTTCACTATATACAGAAAGACAACTTTAAGCTAAATGGACGCCCACTGTAGTGTAAATAGATCTACCCTCACAGTGCATGCTTTGGGCCATGGCACCCCGTGGAACGTACGGCCTTTCCAAGTAATCACTGCTCCTCTAAGGCATCATAACTCTAAGCATGTACCACAAGAATCTGTCTAGTTTTTACAAACTATAGATATGTACAGTTTATAACCCAGGATTTTCTAGCCAATAACCATATAGTAACACCACCTTACAAATTAAAAAAATGCTTGAAACATTTTTAAATGCTTTGTTACACCAACAGCAAAGTGCACAGAGTTAGGAGAACACTAGAGCGCCTTTTCATTTTAAAAATGTTTGGAAATATGTACAACTTTGATACAGTTTCAGGGTGCTCACTACACCCATGGCCACTTCATGTAAACCAGTTACAATTTCTATAGCACTTTTAGAAACTACAACGCGATCGGAATCCAATTTTTTTTTAATTAAGCCTAATAAGGGCAAGAGACACCATCTCAAATAAGAGGTGCTTCATTTATGGTGTTTCCCCTACTCTATGGTATTCACATGGAGACAAGTATTGTACAGTTTTATTCGTCATCATCATCTTCATCCTCCTCTTCTTCATCCTCCTCCTCCTCTTCGTCTTCTTCCTCTACCTTTTTCCGAGCAGCTTTGGTTGCTGCTCCCTTTGCGCCATCAAACTTTCCTTTAGACTTGTAGTCTGCGACATCCTGCAAAGTCAAGGGGACGTCTTAATTTGCTCTAAGCAGCAAACACAAAGCATTTGTACAGCGGTGGGTGTTAAGTGTAAAGGGACTAGATTTCCACAGCTGCATCCCCTAGAGGGAAGGCAGCCAGCCCTGCAACAGTCAGGTCTGCAGACACATGAGGATACTCAGCTGCTTCCACGCAGTCCTCAAATCCAGTGCTCAGTCATTACTTTGAGGAGGAGAAGAGAGAACCCAACTTCTTCTAAGTTTCTAGCTAACGTGATAAAGCTTTTTAAAAGCACAGCAAACTTTGCTGGAGTGGCACAAACAGCCTCGACAAAGTTCTCCTTCCTCCTTGGAATTTACCTGTGGGTCTCTAACCTACTCCTCACTGCACACCCAGCCGTAACGCCGTTTGGCCACGTAGCACACGTGCATTTAGGATATGTCTACCTGCCAACAGCCATAATGGGAGAGATGTCCATTACACTGGGGCCACCTCAACTTGGTTTATTTTACACAATTAAATGCGAGAACCAGAATGGAAAGTAATAACAAGCCTTACCTTCTCGTACTTCTCCTTCAGCTTAGCTGCCTTGTTATTATAAGGCTGTTTTTCGCCATCGCTGAGGTTGTTCCACATTTCTCCAAGTTTTTTTGCTACATCCCCGATAGATATGCCAGGGTTTGTAGACTTGATCTTGGGGCGGAACTCCGAACAGAACAAGAAGAAGCCAGACCTGCGAGGAGCATCAGAGGACAGCAAGAATAAATAAACAAAATAAAAGTACTTCCCCGGGGATTTGTGGTTTTGTTGTTGTCTTTGCTTTTTTTTTTCCCCCCCTACCACACCAAGGACCAGACTTGCAGTCCTTCCTCTCTACCCCCAACTTGTTTTTGTTGTCTGCCCCCCAAGTTTGCTTTGCTTAAAATGCACAAGTCTCACTGCAAGCGTTCATCTCCGTATCTTTCATGATCATGAGTTTAAGAATCCCAAGAACGGCACAATTCTCTGCACGCTCAAGACTACAGACCACCTAGAAAGTCTATGAGATGATACCAGCAAGCTACAGACACTATCAATACTTCTATATTCATTTAGCCTACTTTTCTGATAGAAAGCTAACAGGTAGGCCACAGCACTTGAAGCTCTGCCAAAAAACATTTGTGCACTTGATTCCACGAAGCTACTTACGGTGGTCGTTTGGGGGCGTTGGGGTCCTTCTTCTTCTTGCCACCCTTAGCGGGTCCGTAGTCCTTCATTTCTCTATCGTATCGTACCTTATCGGCCTTTGCCATCTCATCAAATTTAGCCTTCTCCTTGCTTGACATGGTCTAAAACAACAAAACAAGACATGAAACCACAGGATTACCCCACTATTCAATAGCTGGCAAACTTTAAATAAACAAACCAACACACACCAACTTGATGGGGGATTTTTTTCCCCCCTCCTTTATAGGTAGTTGGTTGGTTTTCTAACTGGACCCATTCAGAAGTCCTACATCAAGGACTGCAGCCATGACTAGTATAGTCGGGATAGGAAAAGAGCTGGAACAGCCCAAACACACTCAAAGTCCTCCCTGGAAAGACAGACTTAAGGGGAGACAGTTCATTAAGAGCACTATATGGGAGCAGGAAGAAGACCCAGGCTTAGAGAAAGCACCTAAATGGACAAACACACAGTTACTACAGGACTCAGCAATAACACACTGATGGCTGGCCCTTCTTGCCAAGAAGGTCATGTTGACTGAAACACCAGCAGCTCCTTCCACGCTCAAGCAAGCGTAGTTTAAGTTACAGAGACCACAGTGAGTTGTTATTTCAGGAAGCCACAAGCTGCAGTACCTTCCACCTCTCTGAGCACTTCTTGGAAAATTCTGCAAAGTTGACTGGAACCTCTGGGTTCTTCTTCTTGTGTTCTTCACGGCAGGTCTGCACAAAGAAGGCGTAGGCAGACATCTTGCCCTTGGGCTTCTTCGGGTCACCTTTAGCCATCTTGACTCTGCAAGGGGGGAGTGACAAAAAAGTGTATCCACGCGTGCATATATGTGCATTATAAAAAAATACAAGTGACAAGAGACCTGCCATCAGCCATACAGCCCCCTTCTTTCTCCCTCAACATCCCATGCCAGGGAGAGTCAAATTATTTTTCCTTGAGATTTGGGTGCAGGCTTAAGCCAAGTGAAACAGGTCGTGGGATTTAAGTTTTACACTGATATATTTACATCATGTCCAAAGACTGGAGACAGGCTATTAAATGCACATACTCGTGCCCACTAAGTGTTATATATGAACTAATATAAAAATATCTGTTTTGCTTGGCCACCACAGCGGGGCTGGAGCAGCGCGTGCCGCGCCAGCCCATGACTTATCCCCGGAGTAGCTGGAGTTCACATGTTCACAGCTGCTCCCCGAGCAGAGAGCCGGGCTGCTCAACCCCCCTATACACACGCCAAAAAAAAAATAAAATAAAATAAAATAAATGTTTTACACACAGAGGTGTGTGAAGAAGGGCCGGTTTCCAGCACGGCAGGACCTGCCGGACCTGCAGTGGCGGGGCAAGAGCCAAGCGACACGGAGGGAAGCGCCGCGGCCAGCACGGGGGAAGCGAGCCGCGCGGAAGATGCTAACTTTTGGGATGCCGCTTTTATATTTTCACCTTTTTCTCTCCTTCCCCGTGTTATTTTCCCCTCCCCAAACCCTGCAGCAGTATTAGTTATATTTTTTTCCAGCACGTGGAAAAAAAGCCGGGTGTTTTTTATTATTATTATTGCTGTTTCTAAGGGGGCAGCCGGAGCCCGCACGTGGGGGAAGCGGCACCGGCCCT
>JAWLRI010000229.1:1540969-1577284 GCA_034781795.1 Crypturellus tataupa
ATTGGCGCGCCGCCTCATGAATCTTAAGCGCCGCCGCGCGCCCGTTGGCCGCCCCGGGTGAGGTCCTTCATTCAAAACGAGCGCCCGCCGGGGACGCGCGAGCGCGGCGCGCGGAAAAGTTGGCGCGCGGGGCAGGGGGCGGGCGGGAGCGCGCAGCCCCCGCGCAATCCCCGCTCTCCCGCCGCGGAGCTTTCCTCGCCACGTGGTTGCGGTCGGAGCGGCCGCGGCCGCGTTGTCCCAGGACCCATGCGGGAGCCCCCGCGCCCGCTGTCCCCTTGCTCGTAACTTGTGTCCCCGGAGCCGCCGCTGCGCCTAACGGGGACGCGACCGAGCCCAAAGGAAACTCCGGTGACAACCGCTACATGTTAGAAAAAGGAACTACAGAGAGAAAAATGTAAGGGGGGGCGGGTAGGGGGATCAGAAAATGTTATCCACTCATTCATTACAAAAAAAAACAAACAAACAAACAAACAAACAAAAAAAACACACTATTTACTACACTCACTGTTTCTACACTATTTCCACACTTTGTTTGCTAGCAGCTTCCTGGGATCCAGTTGTTTCCATAAAGAGGCAGGTTGCATTTGAGGAAATTTGTAACCATCTGCTTCGGGCTGCCACAAACCCTGGGCAGCACCGGAGCAGCGGGGACAGGTCTCCCCGGGCGCTCTCCAAGGAGCCACTTCCTATAGAGCAAACGCCGATGGTTAAACTGGTATTAGCGGCTGACCACAATTGTTGGTTGGCTCAGAAAAAAGAGCTGTTATTTTAGGGCTGGAGCTGCAAGACTCGGAAACCACCACACGCTGCTCGGGGCTGGGCGTAACTGCCATCCTCCTTCTCAGATAGCCAGAAGAAACTGCTGCCCTCCTTGAGAAGCAGATAGCGGGCAGCAGCCTCCACCCCGCGCCGTGGTGGGCAGCGGGGCCGAGCGGGCAGCGCTCTGGAAGTGCGTGTGGTGATTCCAGCGTATGGGCTGCTCACGGGGCGCCTTTGCCAGGACAGCTCAAAGCAAAGCGACTGGTGGGACGTGCAGCTCCAACCTCCTGCTGACGGGTTCGCAGAGAAGCTTAGTTAAACGTGCAGGATGTCAGTGGTGATTTTAGCCAAAGTTCTGCCTCGAGTTCTCCCTCAGGATACATCCAATCTGCTGGTGTAGGAAAGCGCACATCCATACCCAGAACCACTGAGGTTTATGGAGATCTACACCCATGTCCTCGGGCTTTCCAAAGCACAAATGGTAAAACTACTCGTACCAGCCTCGCGCCCTATTTCTATGTTCTAAAACCAAAAGCACAAAACAAGGGGTTCATTCATAAACATTAATGAGGCTACCTGAGGGACTCTATTCTGTAGCATCATCATAAAATAAGACAAGCAACACTACTGCATGATAATCCCTTTGCAGCTGACAAACATCCTGCTTACCTATTTTTAGGGATACTTTTAAGTGTTTCAAAGTAGTTGAATAATTAAAATGTTTTTTTTCCTCGGTGCTGGGGTTGCACAGTCTTTGCTCCAAAACCCTTTCTTCCTCAAACCACAGTCTCACCCTAAGGTGCACAAGGAGGCTGGAGCGCTACCAAGGCAGGAGGAGGCTGCCTGGCTGCAGCGGCCGTGGAGCCGCTTGCTCGGGACAGACGTCTGACAGCAGAGGAGCGATCCTGCCGGGCACCTCCAGAGCATCCTGCCTGTTCCCCCAGGCCACAGGAGACACTACCCAAGATGTTTCTTCCAGAAACACCATGAACGTTTTGACAGTCAGTCAAGGGGCAAAGAAGATATTTTGGCAGCTGAGGGACAGCTGGGCTGGAAGTTTTGTCCTAGCACTCACAGCATGGTTTTGAAAGCAGCGAGAAGGACCAGGAGACAAACAGGTGACCATAACCCCCATTGGGGAAGTCATTATTCACCTCCTGAAAAGCCCTGCTGAAAGAGCTTCTCTGCCCTGGGCAGGTTCTTGCAGCTGGTGCCCTGGCTCTGAGCACATTCCCTGTGGTGCCCCAGGGAAAAGCCTTGGTAGGTTGAACGGGTGAATCTGACCTCTCGCTGCAACCTCTTGCAGGCCACGCGGTTCCCCAGCCCTGGCCTTCACCCAACCCCTCTGGGAGCTCACTAGCTACTACAACCAACCAAGTAACCAACCAAACCAAACACATACTTCCCCTTCCCTCCCCAAAATAAAATAAAAATAAATAAAAAACTCCACACCTTTTTAATGTGGCTTTTTTTTCAGGTTAGTTTTCTGCTGGATTAGTGAACTGACGCAGCAGCCCAAGGGGTCAGATGAGTGCCCAAGCAAGGCAAAGGAAGATGCAGGAGGATATAGCCAGGAGCAGGGAGTACTACCCATTTTGATGGCAGCAAGTCAACATATCAGCTCTGTTATCTGTTACCTTGCTGAAATGCATCTTAGAAAACATTCTGGTCTTGGCTGAGGAGAGGAAAGGGGCTTATTCTGTGTCTCCTAAGGAGAAGTTTGGGTTTGGTAAGTTTTACTCCTTTTTTTTTTTTTTTTTTAATAATACAAATTTATCATGTAGTAATAGTATAGGAGGCATAATCAAAACAAAAGGAAACTTCTTGACGTGGAAGGCAGCAAGGTTTGCAGTGATCCCAGGAGAGCTGAACGCACAGTCCTGCACCCCACTTCAGAAAGCTCCAACCCTCAGCCCGTCTGCTGCAGGCAGAGCCCATGAACGGGCACGTGCTGGGTTTTAGGTGACTGCCTGCGTCCTGCGGCAAGACTCCGGTCGCCACACCTGAACATGCTTGTAGGAGCTTCTTGCTGAGACACAGCAGGAGCTGGCAGGCACTGCAGGCTTCCTGCCCATGCAGATCGTGTTGGTGCTGCCCAAGAAGTGGGAGAGATGCAAACGGCAGAGGCCAAGCCATGAGTTGCCAAGATGGGATGACATCTCATCATGGCTGGAGCGACCTTCAACAAATCAATGGATTACACTGAAAATACACTTCCACCTCAGGCAGTCACCTACAGTTATGAAAAGAAATGCCTTCGTCTGCTCCAAGAACTGGGCAAGTTCAGCTGTTCTTCAGAGTGGCCAGGTCTCATCTGAATATCAGCTGCAGCTTGGTGGGGATGGCCCCCTCACAGCTCTTATCTTTCTGCACTTGTGTCATATTGCTAGCAAAATAAGGCCAACCATATATTTAAGCTGTTTGAGACACCAGAACTGTTAAAAAGGACCACAGTGATATTTGATTTCTGTAGAATTTTCCCTATGATGGGTGTAGTGAGGAAACATCTACTCCGCCACTGATCAGCTCTGTGGTTCCTGGAAGGACTCAAACCATTTTAACAAGGTACCTTGAGCATCCCCTTGCTGTTGGTGAAACGATGCATGTCTCACAGAAATTCTGAGGGGAAACAATTGAGCGTAAGAGATTATTTTCTTAGGACTGTTAACAAACATCCCAGTTTAAATCCAGGCTGTGCTGATGTAGAAAGTCAGCCTGACATTAACTTGTACTTGACCCCTGGCTAGTTTTGCTAGGCATTAGCTCAGCGCTAGGCACGACTTCAGCTGAACGGTTGATGGGAATTGATGCCGGGTCCTCGGTGTGTTTGTTCTATATTGGTCAGATTGCAGCGTGCTTGTTGCTTTGGTCACCTTGAGCATCGGTAGCATCAGTCATGAAGAGCCAGGAAGAGGCTGGTGTGAACTCACACACTGACATTTTCGAACATCTCAGTGAATTAGAAGTTCACAGGAACCACAGGAAAAGGACTAGACTCTTTCATTCAACAATATCCCCCCAAATGAGCTGCTGTGGTTTGAAACGCTTCCCAAACACACACGATATTTTCCATGAGGAACACAAAGTGCTACCTGATTCCCCTCTTGGAGGGGCAGCTCGCAGGCATAGTGCATTGCCAAGCAGTTTGCCACAGCAAGCAGTGTCTTGGGGTCAGATTTGGCAATATCAGTGGAAATAGCCAGGAAAGCTTTTCTGGTTTGCAGCAGCACAGACTTGGAATTGTGATATTACACTCATCAGCCTTAATTCTCCAATACTAATATGTGAATTTCCACCTTTCTATGCTTCGGGTGATGCAAATATGAGAAGGCCAATAAAATCTGTTTGTGCAAATAATTGCAATTAGGTATTGAATACTAATATCCTGTCAGTCCTTTTGTCCTTTACTCAGTTTTTGAATATGTCAAGATGATACCTTTGCTGTTAAATTAGGACCATTAAATACTATTAATGTTACAGTGCTCCTGACTATTGCACTGAGGAATCTCTTCAATACAGGAGTATAAAAGGCATGAAAAATATCTTACTGGAAAGACAGGGCCAACTGCCTGCTGACCACCTTATCTAAGAAGCAATTTTCTGAGCTCTTCTAAATGACTGAATGCACTGGGTGACACACACACACACACACACAAAAAAAAAAAAAAAAAAAAAAAGAAGTTTTCCAAGAAGATGCATGCTTGCTGTCTGCAGGGTGAGAAAGATCACAAAAATATTTCTGATCAATATCCAGTTCTATCAGGTAAGCTACTCAGTTCCTGTGAAATGTTTATTCAAGCAACTTGCAGAGCCAACATCGGCACGAAAGATGTGCTCAGGCTCCAGGTGGAAACACTGGAGCAGGGGCCACCCTGTGAGGGTTTTGCTATGCAAAAAGTTATCAGCAAAAGGGTTCTTTCCACCAGCAGCATTTGCAGCCTGAGGCTTGCACCACCTCAGGCTCGAATGGTTTGTGGGCAGTGGAAGTCCAGCACCCCAGCTCTGAAAAATCATTACAGCGTAGGCAGCTAGCCCAGCATATCATCCTGTAGTCCCTATAGCAGCCTACCTTAACTGAGCCGCCCTCAGTAAAGCAAGTTACTCGTTGTGGTCGGTAAGCTGCAGTCCAGGCAGTATCATTACAACTATATTTGACACTTCCACCTCCATCCGGATCACATGTCTGCGCAACCATTGCCCACTGGCAAAATTCGCTCCCGAAGACTTGACCTGAATGAAAAGGCTGATATAAATACACGGGTAGGGTTCTGCCAGCAATTAGAAATAAGGGTGGGGGGAAATCCCTCTTAGCAAGCTAACAAAGCCAGGAAAGCTTTTTAAGCAAGAGCAGCCTATCAGAATGACAGAGCTGACATTTAAGGTTGGTTGGACAATAGCAACAAGAGAAGTGTTAAATGACCTGTTCAGCTCAACAGCATATTCATTAGGCTAGTTAGGGGGCTATTTCAAAAGCTTTCAGTTTGGACTTAGCTTCTCCCATCACTGACTTTCTGTGTTAGCATGCCATAGAGATGAAGAGTCCCAGTTAACCCTTTTCTAACCCATATGGTCCAAAGCTGTTTGCAGAGGTTTGCTTTACAAGAACTATTAAAAAAAAAAAAAAGAGTTTGAATTCAGCAAACTCCCCTCCTAGTTCATGTGAAACCCTCCTATTCTTACAACACATGGAAATTCCACACATGGATTCGCTAATGCCCACGGACTAAGGCTGAATTCCAAGTTCTTGTAACTATAGTAAAATATTTATAATTGCTCACTGGGATCCCAGCCAGTGAGAGTATTTCCTCTTTAACCTATTAAACAAAAAGAGTTATCTTAAATACGTGCTGAAAATAGAAAATAAAATTAGCAGCGGTGTTTAAGGAGCTTGCCAGCATGCAAGTTCAGAGAGACAGAGGTTGAACTAGTCCCAATTCAACTACAGGAAACCTAATGTTCCACTGATTTAGATATTAGTTCAATTGAATGGACAACCCCGCCAAAATGAGGTGGCGCAGCCTGCTATCCTGTACAGTCACACTCCATTACGCTGATACCTCTGCAGGAATAGGATATGCTCCCAGCTGCACCCACAGAAATAATTACCGTCAAATGTACTTCATGGACATGGAGAAATACAACTTAAAATAACTGCCAGACACATTAGGTGGCAATTCAAAACCTTCTTGTGGCAGAAACACAGGCAAGACCAACTGAAACGCAGTTACCTTCACAGGGGAGCTCACCCTCCTCCTTGTCTCCTTGCTCCTACTCTTCTTGCTTTTTGCCTGCTCTCCCTTCTCCCCTGTCCTGCTTTTGCTTCTTTTCGCACCTCACACACCGCTCTCTCCCAACACACTCTCCCAACTCTCTCCCAAGCTGCCCGGGGATGGCAAGAGGGCACTTTGTCCCTGCAGAGCTGCTTGGAGAGATAAGGCAGCGCAGCACAGAACCTCCCAGGCTACCAGACTCGCTGCGTCGCGTGTCCCTGCGCGTTGCCTCCTTACAGTCCCTGCTCCTCTCAGCTCCCTTCATCCAACAGGTCCTTCCTGCCACAACGCAGGTTCTCCAGACATCTCCTGCCACAGGACCATATGCTTCCACGTATCTTCTTTTTGAAGAGACGCTATTATAACCGCAAGCAACTTGGCAGTGTAAATGAGCAGGATTCAACTTCGAAAGGGCATTTCTGTTTCAGTTGTGTGTACAATGAAGCATGCAAAAAAGGAGCAACATGCCACAAACATGAAAAGCATTGACTGAAAAATAAAAATAGCAGCATTCACCTACATATCCACCATGAGGAGGAGAAGGATGACAGGACAGGTAGAAATAATCTCTACAAGTTTCCCATAGACTTCAGAGGAGAAGTCTAGGTGCAGTTTTAAAGGAGAAGATTTTAAGTGTTTTCCTTCCACTTTAATTGGCAAGTAATCAAGACCACATTCAATGCAACACAAGTTCTCACAAACATGCTGTGACAGCAGACCTAGAAACTCTATTAGGAATCCAATGCAATTACAACCCAACAGCAGTCCGGCAAAGGACTAGATGCAAAGGGAGACATGACCTCACATTAGAAAGAAGCTGGTGGTGTTACAGTTAAGGCTTAGTTAAGAAAACACTGAGGTGACACTAACAGAAGCAATCAGATGGGCTGGTGCTGGGGCAGAAGTGCTGCTGTTGTATATTTAGTCTCCAGTCCTGAAATACTGTTATAATCAGAGACGCCTTCTGATTATCACACAACTGTTCTCCAAATCATGAACTCTGCTACCACTAGAAATACCTGGACAAAAGTACTTATGCTTTTCTCTTAGGCCATTCCACCACTGTGCACACTTCAAAAAAGAAGTGGGGCACTATACTGCATCGGGGCAATTACAGCACTCAAGTTCAAATGTACGAAAGACGAGACTGCTGTTAAGAAGCATAATCCTGGTGCAGCATCATATCATGATACATCTCTGAACAAAGTTTAGGGACAGACCATAAACATAAATGCTTTGCAATGTAATTACCTGTCTCCAGATGCCTGGGTCACTGCGGAGGTCACGCACAGAGTTGTTGGCTAAGGAGGAAGAACAAGTTTTCTCTGTCAGAATCATTGACCAAGAGCTCAGTCCCTTTCCCAGCTCGTCAGACTCCTAGACTGATCAGTTGTTGGATCACGTAGCGCAGACGGGCCGTTCTGACCATCACCTTAAGTTGGTGGAATATCTAGTTGTAAGAAAACAGGAGACTACTGGGTGATTCCAACATGGTTAGGAAATATGCTAGTATTAGATCGCATTAGAGCTTTAGGAAAGGTTACAACAGTAATTACCAGAGGGACATAAGTGGAATGAGTCCTGCAAAAGAAGAGACTAAAGGAGTTTTTCTTATCTGTGACCAACACTGCACTTTTGGGACATAAGGTCTCTAAAACTGATGGAAAGTGAAAAATGGATGCACACCCTATGCACATACCCTCACCAAAGGAAAGGAAAAGATGCAAGTAATAAAACTTTACAGTTTAGCAAAACATTTAATTAGTCCTAAATAAAACCCACCAGAGTGACACTGCACAAGATGACTCCTGTATTGTCTTCAAAGGGGTATGTGGATCTTCAGTGAAAATGAGAACGAGAACCCCCTCAAAGCCCCTGAAACCTTTTCTTTTCCATGACCTCTCTGTCCCTTATATGTTTTTTCTTCTCAAAAGTCTGTTCAGAAAATATTGTTTCCTTTTAGGTATCAGTTTGGTACTATCATTTCACCATAGCAACAGACAGAAAACAGCAGCTCGAACAACTGCAAGTTGTTGGATGATTCAGGTAGACTCTCCTACGTTGGAAGGCTTGAGTGACTCTCTGCATTTGAAAAACTGCTCACTTGCATGATTCTAGATCCAACTCTGCTTAAAGAGAATGCACACAATTTACTAAATACCTGCAGTTAAACTACGAAGAAGGCAAGAAGTAACTGCACTTTGTGTGCAGCTACACTGTAATCAAGGTATGGCAGCAGCCCCCGTATATACCAAACTACCTTTAAAGTAGCTACCTCCACTCTTGGAGATACCCATGGACCACAAAATCCACGGGAATAGCAGGGTAGATCCCAGGCAGCTCCCTCACAGACCTCTTTGCTGGTACAGGCCCTGCTGCCAGCAGTGCCCAAGCTACCAGCGGGTGGGTAGAAAATGTTGTGAAACCCCAAACATCCACGTCCCTCCCAAGTGATGGCCAGCAATGAGAAGGGATTTGAGGTAAGATACCAGAACATGAATCAAAGAGGATGAGGCTAAATCCTTCTGCTTTGCTGTGGAGATATTACACACTGGCAGCAACAGGGAAGTAAAGAAGTCAACAGGATGGTGAAGCAATGAAGGAGAGGAAGCGGCGTGTTGCAATGCGTGGCTGGGGATTACATGAATATCTTTACATTATTGAAAAGCATGATTTCCTCCAGCAAATATCAGATTGAGTCATAAACTGTGTCAATGTATCAGACTTGGCCTCCTACCACAATGTGCTTGTATCTATCCTTCATGAAGTATGAAGAAAATTTATTTGGGGGAAAATTAGTAGGATTTAGATTTCTGCTAAGCATTCCTGAAGAATTCCTACTTTACATTTGTTGAACATCTGCTTTGTTAACATATTTGATTAATTCCTGCTCTGCATGGGAGTATAGGGACATTACAATGAGCGAATAACATATTTAAACCAAAAGTGTTTCTTAAACGTGTGTGTTTCTAATATCTAATTTCTGTGTGTCTTCATATTCCTTATATTACTTATAGAGACATCTATGTATCTATATACTCATTATGAATCATTGTAAAATTAAAGTGAACTTCCCTAAAAATTCTAAACTATTTCAATTTTATTTTCGATTTGTCAGCCTATTTCAGATTCGCAATATCTTCTCTTGAAATCAAGGGTGTGTATTGTATGCCTAATATCAAAGATCCCACTGACCTCTATACTTTTTTTTTGATTATTACTTCTCACATCAAGAAAAAGATGTCTGTCAAAATTATCCCAAAGTATCTCAGCTTTGTCCTTTTCCCAAACAAACTCTTTCAAAGAAAATTGCCTTCAATCATACAAGGCAGACAAACATAGTGAAATGATTTTATATACAAACAGACACATATAAATCAAAAAGCCACCTAGCTTCCTTTTCCATATTGTCAGAGAAGGCACATCTTCATGGCACCAGCAGCAGTCTGGTATATTTGGTATTTAAAAATCAAATGGCTTAGACCTTGCTGTTCTTTAATTTATAAACCAGCGTCAAAAGCCTGACCTCAAGTTACAAAACCTTGCTGAATTCAGTGAAATTCCACAGATGACACTCAGGAAAGAATTCCCATTTGTATTACTTCAGTCATAGTTGGTGGGAGACAGTTTTTCCCACCATCACATAAACGGGCAAGACAAAAACTTAATAACTAAGAATCTGATTTTTCCTGGGAAAAGTGTAGTTATATAGAAATGGCAAAGTTATTTGGCCCTACTGTGAAAATGGCTAGTGTGGTCTCCGGTTCATTTGGCATTCCTTTCCTGTCTTTCCATCAGCTCATTTATTTTCCATGTGGCTGCTTGTACATATACAATTGTGTCTGGTTATCATATGCTGAACATTATTGTTATGCACTCAGATTTATTCCCAGCATGAAAATTATTTGGAAATGGGAGGGATGAGGGGGAGAAACACAACCATCACTGGAGGCACTCTCACAGCAGAGCGCTCGGGAGCCTCCTTACAAACTTGCCTTCCCTGCCAAGAACCAGCGCTGCTAGAACGAGCGCCAAGGTGCGTGGGTCACCACAGGAAAATCATATGGGAGGCAAAAATCAAAATCTCAGTCACAGGAAAACTCTAGGCAGAGTAGGAGCACATATACACCGTGGCTCTAGCCTGCCTGCCTCCCCGAAAAACTTGCGTATGCCTGGTCCTTACTGGGGCAAACTGCAACAGACAGTACCTGCAGCGTGGTAGCTACAAACACTCCGGGGCAGCCTCCCAGCAGTGTTATTTTTCAGCCTGGTGGAGCCTTGGGCTTTGCTGAGACAAGGAAGTAGTGACTTCATGGTGAACCATCAGCTTGTGCACTAAGTCCAAGCTATACTCTGCTCAGAAGGAAAGCTATCAGTTGAGTAGGCTAAGGGGGTTCAACTGTAGCACATGACAGCACATGGGCAAGTAAATAGCTGAGCATCAGACCTTGTGCACTGGATGAAGCTGTCCTGTCCCTTGGCTGGAGCTGCTGCTTCCTCTGTTCAGCCCAGGTGAATTCTCCACCACCAGCCTCAACGCAATCAGCCCGGCATGAAGAGAGGGCAACGGCCCTGAGCCCACCAACACTGTTCCACTGAGCACAGCAACTGCGGCCACCTCCAAATGGGGTGGCAACAAGGAGCTGGAAGAGGTCACTCCTTTCACCGGTGCAGCTGGAAGGAAACTCTGTCTAAAGGAAGCTCTGTCTAACCCGAAGCTAACAGAAAGCCTCTCTCTTCTAGCAGTGCAGCCACTCTCAAGACAGCTCTTTACCAGTAGATGCCACCAAATAAAGGACACTGCTTTCCAGCATCCCAAACCAGGGGAACTACACTCACACAAGTTTGCAGCACTTCTCGGGCACTAGCAAGACTTGCACCCTGTGCTACTGTCTCTGAGTCCATGGCTCCACTACGGCGTGCTGAGCAGGGGACTGACCTGCTGGTCTGAGGAGCCACCTCGCTCCCGATGGCGATGTAAGGAGATAGCTACTCATCTGCACAGGCCCAGGTAAAAATGACACAGGGCTCCATGCACAGACAACACTCGCTTACCACTGTGTTTCTGCAAGGCAGACTATGCTTTTCAGCTTCCTTCACTCCCAGCTACTCAGTGTAACTTGTCTGTTGTTGTAATTTTGGTCAACAACGCTCACTACTACTTACCCTCTTAGAATAATCACACCCTTACAGTACATCTCGCAGCCTAATGTTTTGCAATGAAATCTGAGAAGGTCTGAAAAACCCTAATAGCAATTCGGCAGTGGCACTCTCTCACAGTTATTATATAAAAGGTAAGTGTGCTCCTTCCAGCTCTCCATTTAAATTTATAGTGATTGGTTCCATACAGCAATATGGTAAACAAAAAAAAAACATCCCACAGTCTTCATTTAAGAGGTTTATAGTAAATTAAAAAATTGCCAAGAGTTGTGTGTTGACCCCTGATGTGTCAGCTCTTTGCGCAGGAAGGGGATTCGGGCTCCCTTTCCTGGGCACACATAAAACACAGCGTGATATACTGCTCCGTTCCCGAGGAGTGCAACTGCAGCGAAAGCAAGAGCAACTCACACCGCTGGTCTTAAGGAAACCCAAACAAGCCCAGACTGGCACAGCTGAGACAAGAGATCACACACTGCTCCGCATCCCGCTCTCCCAGCAACGCTCCAGCATCTCCTCGGTATGTGCCGGCACACCGTTCCGCAGGTACAAGGCAGCATGGAGGTGAATCCCTGATTAATTTGGTACACAGAGCCGTGTACTGTGCGGAACAAAGACCGCCAGCTCTGTCAGACACGGCAAGGATTGTATGAATTATTTTTTCTATTTTTACAAGGAGCACAGACCTTGAGAAGGTTTTTAAACTATCTCTAGAGATTAAAGGCCATTCTGTTATTCTGTATTCAGGCTGCAGGAAAGACAGGTCTTCACTCACAAGCTTTTAATTTCAGTAGCTGCACGAGTAAAATCAGAAAATACACGTTGGGTCTGATCCCACTGCTGCTGAAGTCAAAGGCCAAGATCCTATGCAAGGTAGTGGTGAGAAAAGTCTAATTCTGCTACACAAAGCAAAATGCCTGGGGAATACTGAGGTCTATCCTGACACAAGGTTCATCCCTCCTGGGCTGAAACACCAAGAGCACTTGCTCCCCAGTGACTTTGATGGCTCCGCACCACCCTGCGAGCCTGTGGGCTGCTCACAAGGACACCCCACACCACAGCCTCAGTGGGAGGACAAGCTGGTGCAGACCACCCACAGGAAGGCTTTGGCAGTGCTGCTCGGTCACAGCCATCCATGGCTGCTCCCGCCTAGACTGGGACCTTCAGATGAGCCAGGCACCGCAGGAGAGCTGAGGCCTACATGGCCTTGACACCTCCTCCATCCTGCTGTGGCATGAGCTCACGGCATCTATTCCCCATGAGGAGGAGGAGGAACAGGAGGACCCTCCAATTCTCTGTGTGAACACCCCTTGTCAAGCTGTTTCTCAATAGCACCCACCACCCCAGCACTGCCATGGCCTCCTGATCCAGAGCACTTCACAAGGGGATCCACAACTGCTGCGCGGGCTGTCCCTGGCCAGCTGGGACCCCGCTCAGCACAGCCCTTGGCCTCTGTGGCAGCGACGGTGGGATCAGCCAAGGGGAACCTGTTTGTTGTCATGGGGAAGGCAGCTCTTCCCCCTCGGGTACACGGTGCTGTGCAGAGCGGTACAAGGGGCAACACAGCCTGGCTCAGCAACAAGGAGCTGGCGCTGAGGTGACAAGGTGGTAATTAGTGCATGAGAAATCACACACACCTCAGGCCCCAGGGAGTTCTGGTTTGCTACCAGTTCAGCAGCTGTAGTAAGTCCCAAACCTCTCGCTTTTGCCTGAAGCTGCTCCCAAGAGCAGGAACTCAGGATAAATGCTGCCTTCTCCTGCCGCCCTTCTCAATGGTTCCAAAACGAGGCAACCAGGAAGGCAAGAGGGCCATCACCCACCTGGGACCTCCCTCACCAGCCTGGTGGAGCTACTGCAGCACCCCGAGGTTCTGGAGCAGCCCCTCTCCCCTCCGTGCCCGAGGGGCACAAGCAAGACACACGACCGAACACAGTCACATTTGCGCGGGATGAACCATCCCAGCCAAAAGCACGTGCCCGACTGAGCTGGACTCTCCCTGCTTTTCCCTTGTGTTCCTCCCCATCTGCTCCCCCATTAAAATAAATAAATCAATGTGCTGCTGGCTGAGCCTCAGCCCTGCGCAGCCCACGCTGTTTACAGACCCCGGCTGCTTCTCTCTGCCACCAGCTCTGCCTCCCTGTAGCCTGGCCTGAGCACCCCATGGCAGCAAGGCTTCGCCGACGGCCTGGGGAGGCTGAAAGGGTCCAAAGCCAACACAGGAGACATTGATTCCGCCAGCTGGTGTGGCATTTCACCTCACATCCATGCAGGAGATGCTGTCTCCTGTCCTCTAATTTATCAGACTTTCACAAGAAATAAATGTGTTCTTATGAAGGTGAGGGGAGAATCACTGCCACATTCTCTGCTGATCTGAGTCCTCAGCCTCTATCTGGCAATCACTTAGCTAACATATTTCAAGCCATCCCACACTTAAGGAAATTCCTCCCCTTTCCTGAAGGGCATACAAAGCAGAAGCAGCCAGTTCACACCTCTCGGGACACCCTGAGGGGTCAGTGGTGGATCTGAGTGCAGAAGGGGGTCTGTAAAACTGCATTTGAAAAGCCATCTGCAGGAGAAGTTAGAGCAGCTCCCTCCCCGCGGCTCGCAGTATCTCTAACGTCAGGGTTTACACTCCAGTGGCATGTTCCCGAGGTGCCTTGCACTTCTGCTGAACTAAGGTAAAACCGGACACTGCAGAGCGGTGATTTATGTCGCCAGGGCAAGGCGCTGCTTCAGAGGTCCCTCCCTGCTGCAGGCGGGACTCGCACTCCCTTCTTCTCTTCCTTGCCTCACACATCCCACTCTCAAGATCAATGTTTGTTTTCAGAGAGGAAGCCTGCGAGGTAAATGTCCCTGATCCTCATTTCTCAGCACCAGAAGAAACCTCAAGGCTACTGTGCTACCCTGAAAAGATGCCAAGCTGAAGAAAGACCTGGGCAATCTCAAGCCCGTGCTGCAGTCCTTAGAGCCTGTTTATCCCAGGACCTCTGTGCTTTGGCCGTGCTGTAGGCAGCTTTACTCTTCCCAGGTGCTAGCTGGGTGCTAGAAAAGCTCCACCAGAGCTGACCAGCTGGCTTGGCTGAAAGGATAATCAACCGAGCGGGGGAAGGCAAAGGACTAAAAGGCTTTCCTTTCTCCATTTGTCAGGCAACAGGTCACACATCCTTGCCGACAGATCCCAAAGCCTGTCTCTGCTCTCACATTTCCTCCCTTCCTTTTGCTGACGCTTTCCTGACACATCTTCTTGTGCACTTTGCTCAGCTTTCTAAGTAACACTCCTCTCTGCTTGTTCTCCTTCCCACTCCTTGTCACTGGAGTCCTGCTGCTGTCATCACACTCCCATCAGACTTCTCCTTTCAACTGTGCATTTCCACACTGTCTCTCCCAACTGTCACATAAGCTTCTGGTTCAAACATCTGTTCCTCCCCCTTCCCGGGAAGTTACTCCAAAACATTCTGCTTTCTGTCTGAATGGCAGGAAAGATATATTTGGTTGTACACGTGGCACTACACAACCATCCATGCTGTGGAGTGAAAGCCTCCTCTTTTTTTTTTTTTTTGTGTGTGATTTGATCACACCAATTCCCAGGGCTGCAGGCTTAGTCCCTCCCTAATCTGCTGGAATGATGAGTGAGAAGCATGTTTCCTGCATCCTGCAGCCCAGCTGCTAAGGGCTATCAGCGTCTGCTGTGCCGGAAAGCAAAGGAGAGGGAAACCTGCTATCACTCACAAAGAGAAGGTCTCCATCATAATTTTCTGTAATGGGGTAAATGGACCCCCCTGTGCAGCATGACTCAATAACGGTACGTGGAGGCCAAGCATTTCACAGTGCCAAGAAAGCACGAGCCATTTATATGAACAACGTGACTACGCAGAACGCAAAAGCTCACATCAACTAACGATCTCAAAAGGCACGTGCCCTTGTGTGATGAGGCTGAGACCAGTGTTTAACACAGGCAAAGAGATTACTCCAGGCAACACTATGATGTGCAGGGCAGACACGCTGAGCAACTCATTGCTCAGAGGCAGAACATATTTCCAGGCCTCCACAACAGGCCCCGCAGCCCAGATACTGGCATGCCCAGCTCTGCTGGCAGCTGCCCAAGGGCCCGGCCCCACAGAGACCTTGGGGAGGGATCAGGAGTGATCACAGGCCAAAGAACAACTGCTCTCCAGCCCCGTCTGTGCCCTGGCCCCTGGCAGGGGTTGGAGGTGAGGCAGTTGTACAGTAGCAGGATGTCTCAGCAGTGTTATTTTGCCTCCTTCCTTGAATAAGCAGAATTCCAAAATCTGACACTGTGTGAAGATGCAGGGTAGAAAATAGTGTTGCAAGTGTCCTTGTACCTGTCCACCTTCCTCCAAAGCATTTACTGTCACTCAGCAAAGGCAAAGACCCGGACTTCAGCTCCAGGGTACTTCATCTCGCTAGCCTCTGCTTCCAACCACAGGGAGAGCTGCAGCCCACACTACACATCCACCACCGCAGGTTCAGCATTTACCAGACACATCAGAGACAGCCGTGCAGGGCTGCTCCGTACCTGCGGCAAGCAGTGCAGCCACAAATAGTGCAGCTGATCACCACCCCCTTGAATTATGCAGGTGAAGTGGTCTACTCCTCCACCACTGACACTCAGGAGATGAGGCTCTCATGGCCTTCCCCAAATCAGGCATCAAAACTTAAGGAAGGTTCCGAGGTTTTCTCTTCATGGCAATGATGGCAAGTTCTTCCAGGAGTTGCGGCTGTAAGGAAGAAACTAAAATGTAGTTTCTATTCTATTCCCCTTTCAGCTGCTTATAAGTTTCTCAAAGATTCCTATTCAGGGTGAAATGTTCAGTCTAGGTCTCAGCTCAGAGATGATTTCTTTTATTTCCCCCTGCAGGAACCGTGAGCAAAATACTAAATGCATTTGATTTGGAATTTGGGGAGTGTGAGCAATCAGATATTTTCCCCTTGTTCCCTCTGATACCATATGTTCCAATTGGCAATTTTACACTTGCATACTGGTAACTCATAAATGGTGGAGATGATAGACTTCAAATGTTCTCATTGAGAGGCAGAAAACAAACCCAGATTTAACAAAATAAGTGGTTCAACACTGTTAAGATGAGTTTAAAGAATTCTGATAAGGCTTTTCCATTCCCCAGTGTCCCAGGAGAGATAAGTACACACTTTTTATTTTAATCGATGTGCTATAATTTTAAGGATAGCTGACACAAGGTGGTCTTTGTTAAGATGCATCTATTTGCTTTGAAATCTAAAGAAGTTCAACTCTTGCAGACATCCCAAAAATGCAGACCTCGTATTATTCAAGTAACTTTTGAGCTCTTTTGGCAAAATCTTTATAAGTCTGTAAGCTGAACAGCTCCAATTCAATACACTTTTTGTGCTGGTTTGTAAACTACACAGTAGAGCTTTATTCCCCTCAACCCCAAACTCACTTATAACTAAAGGTAAAGAACTCCAACATTCTTACAGTGGTTTATTTTAGAAAACCAGCCTTCCAGAAGCACTTGCACCCTAATCATCTTCACCCACAAGGTCAGCTAGGTCATATAGGGTTGTTTCTCCTCCTTCCCACTTCAGAGTCCGTTGTTGGGAGCAGACAGTCCTGCAGATCCCCTGCAAACTTTGGATATGTGTCCAGATTGCTTCTGGATTCAACATTTAAACATCTGAGGCATTGATCAGGGAAATTTTATAGTGATAGGTCAATGTTTGGAACTAGCAGTTTTGTTCAGACCTTTCTTGGCAAACCATTGGCAGACCCTTTGGCAAAGGCACTACCCCTCAGACTCCAAATGTTATAAATACATAAGCTATAAAACACAGCATAGATGAACTTTAAGTACAGGTACTTCCTTATCACAAGTGCTTAATCATTATTAAAATTATGTATGCACAGAGATGATTATATATATAATCAACTCTAGGGCAGGTTCACCAGAGGGACGTAGGGAGACAGTGTCCCTCTTTCTGCTTCTCCCGTTACCACTGCATGGTGCAGAAGCACTTTTGCACATGGCTGGGAAACCAGCCCAGCCCATCTTGCTGCCCCCACATCATCGAGGGTCCTGACTGCAGCTAAGAGTCACTGCTGACAGCTCACAGTGCTTAACAAGACAGGCAGCAGATTGCCACCAAAACAGACCATGGCATAACGGAGCAGCAGGCAGAACTGAACTGTTCGGGCAAGGAAGGCCATAACCTGAAACTCACCACGTGTAAGAGCTGCCACATCATCGGGAAAACATCTTCTTCCAATCACGCTGACCAAAGTGGCACAGCACTCACCTGGAAGAGAGGAAACCCCTTTGGCAAGTAGTTTCTAGCCTGTTCTCTGCCTCCCCAGCATCTAGCACCCACTGGCTTCACACCTAGAGCTCCTGAGCATTTTGATCCCTCAGGTAGGTATGTACCCTAATGACTCGACTCATGCTTGTTACTCAAGTACCACCTGCAAGCAAGAAGTCACCACTTTGGTGAAGCTAATAATACACTGACTACTGCAATGCAGTGGGATAGGTGTGGGTTTTCCACCCACCCAGTCCTGGATAGACTTCATTACACCAGTCACTCAGCAGAGTAATGCCATCAGGTGCTATGGAATTAATCTCGATTTATGGCAGTGGGAGGGAGAGAATAATTGAGTCCTGTGTCTTTACCTTCTGAGCTACCCATCCTGCTCTCATCATCCTCATACTTTCAAGCTCTTCATTCCAGCCAAGTTGGTACTTTGCTTCTGCATCCTTAAGCTCCAGTCATTCTTTGCTGTAATTCCTTGCAGCATTTTCTAGAAAGGTGCTTTCCCCCCTCCATTCCCTTGCAATAAATGAGTTTGTCACTTGAAATATACTGCCAATGTGTTACATGTCCCACAGTGTTTGTGGTTATATCAGAAGTGCTTGTTTATAGCACCATAATTCAGCGATATCTTGATTACAGGAGAGATGCTGTTGTAACTCACTGTTGCTACAGAGAGTATTATTTTTCTTTACCTTTAATATAAAGCACTGAGTTTTAGTCAATACACCGAAAAAAAAAAAAGTGCAGTTGTTGCCCTAGTAACAGCTGCCTTGTAAATGGTAAGATGTTAGGAGCACAAGGTGTTAATTGTTCCAAGTGATGCTTGTGGTCAGGGCTACAGTAGGAGAGATCACGAGAAACATCTGGGAAGATGAAGTCAGCTGCGCTTCGCTTGGGGACAGCCTAGACAACAGCAAGCAGGAAAGACGAGGACAAGAGTGGTGGTGCTGCCACCAGAAGAGCAGAAACGATGCAATGTGGCCATGCGTGGAAGCAAAGTGTCCGTGAGCATGGCACGAAGCCGCACCGGCTGCACCCCGAGTTCAGCACTTGGGCCTGATACAGCCGCTTTTCCTACAACCACTCGCTCCAATGTGCTGACCGGGCTGGTCTCTGTCATGGTCCTGCGTTTCCAGAGGCTCCTTTCCGAGTGCCACCAGCGCCAATGCGGAAGGCCTGTCCTGGGGAAGGTCCCTCACTGCTCCTGCCGCCCGCCCGTCCTGCGCTGCTGAGAAGCTGCAGTTACCTGGAGGAGAGGCTGAGCTCGCAGAGCTCCCACGCTCCTTCCCCAGGCTCCTTCCCAACGGAGCCCCCGGCCTCTGCGCACAGGGCTGGAGAGCAGCTCCAAGGGGCTCCAGCGCAGAGGCTCCGCGGGAGATGCGCTGCACCAGGCTCCTCTCCTGCTGCTCCTCGCTGGCTCGAGAGCAGCCTCGTGCTCTGCAGCATCTGCCACCTCGCCCTCCCGCTCGCCCGCCAAAACCAGCCCTGCAAAGTGGAGAGCACACACAAACCCTGCTAGACCTGGAGGAAAGTTTTCCATTTCAGCCCTTTTTACCCATTTACCTGCTCTGGATGCCCTCTGAACCTCCCAGGACTTGCTTTCCCCTAGGAAATCAAGACGAGGAGCAAGGGTGAGGGGGAAAGAAGGCAGCTTATTTATAGGCTAGGCTCCTCCCGTGGGCAGGGCTATGCTAACCAGGGAGCCCAGTCCCTGCGGGCTGCATGTACCCGACAGCAAGGCACAGCGAGGAGGGCCGTGGGCCAAGGTCGTGCGGTGGCCTCGCTGCAGCCTCCCCGGTGCATAGCGAGGAGCGGGCCAAGACACAGCGCTCAAGGACAGGGACAAGAAAGAGACAAGACAGGGTTGGTGCCCCTGCTGGGCTCCGCTTTCCAGGGACACGTTTTAGATGTATCATTAACTTGTTGGGTTCTTTTTCCCCCCATCATTTTTATTTAGCATCTCCTGCTATTCATACTTGGTAATAAAGCTATAGATCACGGAGAGCCACATCACAAAGCCCTGCATGCGATTTAATGCCACTTCATCACACTGGTGATGAAGATGTGTCTAGCTGCACAATCTTAATATGAAATTTGAGGTTGTTTTATTCCTCTTGCAATTCCTTGTGATAATGCAGCTATTTCGGTCTCTGCACACAGACTAATGCAGACCTCTGCCCCTGGCCAGGGGCTGGGGTTTTGCCATGCATCCTTTACACTAAGAAAACACACTTTGAGCAAATAAAGCTGAGAAATCGTGAATTCTTCCACGTGAAGAGCATCTGGGCAGTGCTTTGCATAGCAGTCACATTTATACTGAAGTCTCTGGGTAAGACTGAAAAATAAAGATGAATGAGTTCGGTTGGGTAATTAGATAATAAAATTGAAGGCTCTGGAGTTTAGCCTGGGAATATAATGCAGTGTATATGTGCCCTGGCCAGCCTGCTCCCTTTCTTACTGCTGGCAGCACAGTCCTAAGCTATCCAGATCTGCTCTGTACACGGAGTCCAAAGAGAGCAGGGCGCTCGGGTGCCCCAGCACCCGAACGGCACAGGGAAGTCAGGAGAGGCCAGCTCAGTCCCACTGCTGGCAGCCTCCCAGCAAGCTGCTTCGGTTCCTGTGTGCAATCCAGGGCTGCAGAGCGGCGGCGCAGGACCTGACGCGGAGCCCTAGCAAGACCACTTGCTAGGTGCAAGTCACCCCCTGCGCAGGCACGTGGCAGGGGAGCTCCAGCCCTAAGCTCTGCCCCAGACCCCAGTGGGGTAACAGCTGGTGCAGAGAAAGGTTTGGACAGAGCCAGAGCTGATCCTCACGCATCCCTCCCCACGCACGCAAATACTAATGTACGCGGAGGGGTTCCCAAGAGTGGAAAGGGCAGTGCACTCAATGCGAGAGGAAAACTGATGTTGGTTTTGCTTTCTGGAGTGACTGTTCTTCTACATTCATTTCTCAAATAGCTGCAGAATAGAAAGGCAAAGTAGAAGCAAGTTCTCAGACTTGGGAAATCCTTCAAAAATAAAGCAAATCCTTTTGAAAGGCAGACTTTGTCAGCTGCCCTATTTTTAGAATCAACTCCTACAGGTCCTTCCTTGAATGATAGCAGTTTTGCCTGAGCAATGACTAGGGACTGCAGGATTTAGGCTTTTAATAAAGCAATTGTGTAATTAAAAATAAATGGGTCTCTAGTGTCACTATTTAGAAAAAAAACTTAGATCAAATAAGACATTTCTTTCTTTTTGGTTTAGCCTGCTTGGATCATGCAGAGCTTTAATGACGCAGTCACAAATGTTGTATTTAAAAGGCCTCTTAGTTGCTGAGAAAAGCCCCAGGAGAGGGCTATTAACTGGCCAAATTAGGCTATTTATTTTTGTGAGTTTTGCAAGTTTGAAAAAGAGAGGCACATTTTCACTTAGGAGAGTGATATTTCAAATAGGTCACAGGAAACTCTGGCAGGCGGGGAGCAAAGCCGAGCGTCGGTAGGAAAACATTAACCAGAGACATTTTGCAAGTGCAAGTCGACATTTGGGTTCCTAATGGCTTCTGAAGTCCATTCAAAAATCTTTCACTGGATGTAAAATAGGGGCAAGACATCGCAGCTGTGCAGGAGCCCCGGCCTAATCCTGAAAGCCCTTAAACCGCCAGGGCTGCGCCTGTGGCTGCGGCTGTCAGCACCGTAGACAAGTCTGGCAGCAGAGCCTGCAGGACACGGACTCTTCCTGCTGGCTGCAAAAGGCCTGGTGCTCACACAGAAAGCTGGTCAGTTATGAAATTTCACTGCACCTTCCCTGCCCCAGCTTTGATTTTTAATTCTTCAGAGAATTAATGAGCTTAACTTTCCTCTCACATAATCACAGCCCAGAGCAAGCCAGGAGTGACTTAAATGCACTGAGAATGAGGCACCGTTTTGGACTGGAAAATCAGGCCGGATACTTTTTACATGTACAAGGCTAATTTGAAAGGGTTCCTCCACACCACCTCCACAGAAAGGCATGTTTGCCTACTTCCTATTATTCCTTACATTTCTCATTTGAAAAATAAAATAAAATAAAATAAAAATTAAATAAAAAAAATAATAATAATAATAATAATAAAAAGGATTACACAGGAGCGATAGTGTGTCCAAGGGACTAGCCCATCTGCCACTAACTTGAACAACTCTGGGTGAAGAGGCTCAACAGCTGATGGGGTAAGAGCTTCAATTGTTCCTGCCTCTGCCCAGATCAAGGATGCAGTTCCTAGAACTGCTGCCACGCAAACAAGAGCATCCCCACGCTTGCGTGCAATGGAGAGGCTTTGCAGGAGCACAAGCAAAATAAGAAAATAAAAGATATAATAAGAAAATAAAAGCTGTGTTCCTAGAAAGTAGTCAAGTGCATGCCTCGTGATGAGTCATAAAATTGCCACTAGTTGGGCATAGAAATTAAACTAACCTTAAATTAAAAGTCAGCATACACCTATTAGACCAATCTTTGTTTTCCCCTCTGTAAAAAGCTGCTGACAATGCTACCGACCACCTGGGACTCTGGGGATAGTTTGTCCGAGGCTGAAGGCTCCCAGATCCATGGTGTTCATCAAAACAGTGCTTTGGTCAGTGGGGAACGAGCGTCTGTTGAAACCCTCCAGCGACTGCAGTGCGGCTGCCTGTTAGTATCCATGCCCTGCTCCTCCGCCCAGCACACGTGTGCCCTTGTAAGTGCCGTGTGTCCAGTGTTTCCGCAGGATCCCAGGTTTTACAGCACAGGCAGATCGGTGTTTTATTGGATCCGAGCGAGGGGGCTGGCACTGGAGCAAAGGGAGCTGAAGGAGAAATGGACAGTGCACCATTTCCCTGAAAACCTTGTCAGTAAATACACAAAACATCAAACAGATCTGACCTCAAGCTCTCACCTTCCAGCAGTTGCTGTACTCTGTCCTAAATACCAAAACAATCCATCCGCCCCCAGTTCTGCCATAAAATGCCCAACCAAAGCGAGGAGGCATTGCAGCAGTGTGCAACCACAGCCTGACCGCGAGTACCCTCAGGAGAAGAGCAGGGGCAGAGCAGCACTTCAGCTGGGACCTATCGCAGGTAACATGATGGGGGGCCACCAGACACCCTGTTTTGCAGGACCCAGGAAGGAATTTACAGGGAGATATTTAAAGGGGAAAGCACAGACACAGTGCTTGCCCCTTCAGCCTGCAGGGAGTCACAAGCACTCTGTGTTGCTTGCTCAGTACCACCTCTGCCCCAACTCACACCTCACATTGTCCCTTTGGACTTTACTGAGGCTATTCAGGTTGCAAGTCGCTGCCTCTGCCTTAGTTGTTTGCAACTGCCAGTAAAAATACCTGCGTAAAAGCAGTCCTTTTCAGGAAGAGATTGAGACTATCTCGGACAGGCTCGTTGGAGCTCCAGTTTCACCAGCTGCACAGTATTCTTCTCTAGAGGGACCCTGGTCTGCTCCAGCAGATCCTCCAGATCTGCTAACTTTGTCCAATAGTATTTATTTAGCAGATAAAACTTTGATGCTGCTGTTGTAGTAGTAGTTTGCAACACATCAGCAAAACCATAATATTATTTAAAAGCATTCCTTGTGTGCCCTTCAATGTTTGTCATATGCAACATATCAGCCACCAAAGATCACAAAGTAAACAGTACCCTTTCGAGAAGACAATGGTCATATAAAGAGAAAGAAGGTGGATGTTCTCTGAGTATCATAAACCTTTCATCCAGGACAAGGATAACTCTACAGCTCACACACACTGTGTATAACATCTGGCAGGGACGGCAGGTATCGTTGGTTCCCACCAGCCTTTGGTAGATTTGGGAGGCCAGTGGGAGCCCACGGGGACTGCGGCTCCCCGTGTGTCCCAGCAAGGGTCACAGCACAGCCCATCGTATTGATTTCACATTGGCGGACGGGTTCTTCTTGGGTCAGCTGAACAGGTACCAAGCAGCAGGTCAGTCGTGCCTAAAGAACGGAGCAGATGCTCAAGTGGTCTCTTATGTAGCTGGGCTTTGCCCAGTGCCGGTGTTAGGCAAGCATTAGCCACGTGGGTAACCACAGCAAAATGCATCTTTCAGAAAGACGGGCGGGAGGTTTGCCACTCCGGATTCCCTTTGGGGAGCAATGGCAGCCAGGCAGCCCCCAGAGGCGGCAGAGCCTCCCTGCGGAGGGAGAGCTTCCCCACAAGGCCAGGCCGGAGCCTGTCCCGCACCGCTGCCTGCCGAGCGCGGTGACGTCCAGGTTACCCCACCATCGCCTCACGCTGCCCACTCCGCCGCAAGGAAACCTCTCTCCGGCCCCGTTCGCTTTTTGTCCCCGTTTCTCCATTCAGGAAAAAGCTTCTGTCACAACAGCTGCTGATTCATTTTCTGACTTGGTGCCGAGCGTGCCAGACATAACATTCGCTTGCTGCCAAAGTGGTAAAAACAATGACTTACCAGCTCGTTTTTCTTCAGTTGATTATGTTTTGGGTGGGAGGGGGAGGGGAGAAAGGAACTTTAATTAAAATTAGATAAGGAGCAGAATAAATCCACTGCCACAAAAAGAGTAATGCTCCGTAGGGCTTGGGAGGGGAGAGTGCACAGTAATACCTGGCACCAAAGGGAACCAAACGCAGGCTGCACTTAGCGTGAGGGGCTCCATGCTCGTTTGCTGCCCTTGGCTGACTTCTTTCTCTCTGTGCTCTCCATCTTTCAGATGCCAACAGGGTGCCCAGCCAGACAAATGCTCTTCCTTGCAGAGAAGAGCTGCCCGGAGGCTCCTTGGATAAAGGCACACCAGCCCCTTCCTGTCTCCCTGTCCTTGCTTCTTTGCTTCCTCCTTTCCCAAACAAAGGCCTCTCATCCCAAATGTTTCTTTGCTTCTTAGAACATTCACTAATGATTTGCCCAGTGCATAGAATGTGCCACCTTTTAGTGCCTGTGTTTGGAGATGCTGATGACAGTAGTGGTCCAGCGGAGACTAGGGCTTGCCCGAGTCAGGTAGACATTAGAGAAGGAAGGGCCAAGCTTGGACTTCATGAACAAAATCTGAGTCCAATACTTTTCTTACTATTTGGCAAGGTACTTTGGACACATGGAAGTGAAGCTGATCCATACTCTGTGACTTCAATCATCTGCCTTAGGTCATGTTTACAAATAGCTCACCAGGTTACTAACTCTGCTGGCAAACATCCAAGTGAAACTTAGGTGCTATAAAAACAACAGCACATGCAGGCTTCTCTGGAATCTTGTCCCATAGGTGTTCAGTGGCAAATGCATTTCCTAGGACTGACTTAAGCACCTGACACAGAGCAGCAGCACCCAGGTGTAGTCCTGATACCAAGATGAATGGAGAACCATAGTAACTTGTATGGATAATAACACAAATTATATGGATAATGCAATTCAAATTGAAAGATATATTAAGGACTACTCTAGTGCCCAGGAATCAGTCACGACATACAAGGAGGAAATGCCTTACCTTTGGAGGCTACTGCATGCTTTGACTGAGATTCTTGTTTGCTCTCTTTACTTAAGGGGAATATGAAGAAAGTCTATTTGGAAATGCAAAACTCAACATGAAGAAGCCATTCTTGTTCACTAGAGAAAATGAAATAGACACTAGAGACTCTCTTAAGTGAGAATGAAGAATTTCCAAGAGTATCCAACGAGGCACCTAGTTACCACTGACAATCTATTGAAAATGGCTGTCCAGCTCTTTGGAGTATTTTTGGAAGTACATCTCATTATGTTAAAATCTATTTAGAACCTGAAGGGAGCATTTTAGCTGCCATCCACTCACAGAACTGGGAAGAAGAGATTTAAGAGATGTCTGAGGCTCTGTGTTCCTCTCTCTACTATACAGCAACTTTTTGCTTGACTTGATCTACCCACATCATTTCAAGAGGGCTTGTACACACAGTTTCTTGGCTGACATTGCTAAATCACTTTGCTCTAGAAAAATGTTGTTTTTAAGAAAATCTCCACCTCAACCAACTGTATTATGAGAACGCCCACCATGAAAGGTTTTTCCCTCCCTTACCTTTTGCTGATTCAGATCCTACAGAGTGCAATGCTGCTCTGCAGGGCAATGCTCATGCTGTGATCAATGCATTGAACTGTCCAGAGACACTCTGCTCTCATTGGCTTCAGTTGAACCTGTAGTTTCTTAGCACCTATGGAAATTAAGACCAGAGACTAGCACATTAAATTGTATTGCTATATAAGGATCTTAAATTCCAAGCTTTTATTTGCAGGAATGATATTGCCATTCTATACACTAGACCTGTTTTTGTAATACTATGGTTCATCAGAAGATTTTATGTTAATAACAAATCAGAAATAATACACATGTGATTCATAATAATCTAACTGAATGGCTGCACTGAATGTAGTGTAAGAAATTCTGGTTAGCAAAGAAACTCATTAAAGAAATAGTGACTACTATTATCCCACTGCATATATTGTTCTACTGAAAAGTTTCCTTGAGTAGTTTCTTTAATTAGCAATTTGATAGTTTGAAGGAGCGTGATCTCCACCACACACAATTTGTAGAACAGACTTGCTGGCAATACAGAGGGAAACAAGCAATCTCAGAGTTTGCGTCTCTAGGGCATAGCTTGTCATTTTCTAGCTATTCAGCTGCTGTATATATGTCTATAACATGGTGACAGAGTTCTTGGGGGAGTTTTGTTTTTTAAAAGTTACATAGGTAATTTTTTTTGTTGTTGTTAACTAGAATTATACTTTTTTCCCCCAAAACAGTTCAAAATAATTGCATAACTTTGGCCTATTTCAAATTGAAGGTGTTTGACCCCAGCTGCATTCTAGCGAATAAATCACTTATGCAGGAGCTCATGGCACAGAACGTATGGTATTTTATCTTCGCTGGTTTTCTGCCAAACACCGTCTGTAACAATTTTTCCCCTTTGTCACATTTGCTGCTTGATATCCTTTAAAATATACCAGCTCTGAGTGTGAGAAAGCAAAACAGACCACAGGCCTGCTCCAGTTGAGAGCTCTTTTATGTATCCTCCTGTGCTGGCACTGAGGCTCCATTGCTTTAGGAGAATGCACACTCCAGATCTGGGATCTCCTTGCGCTCAACACTGTGAATTAATGCTCATTTACATTTCCCTTATATCTGCAAAGAAAGGAGAGTTCCCAGGAAAGGAACTGCACGAGCAAAGGAATGAGCAGAGAAACAGGGATCTTCTTTCCAAAACAGGAGCTCCTACAAAGCAGGGCTACAAATTTCCATTACCTCAAACATCCCCAGCTCCAAACCTGCATGGAATGCCTCAAAGAAGGGAGGCTGTTGCTGGCATAACTCTGCTCTGCTAGGATTTCCCTCCAGGTGCAACTTCAGCCGGTATTTTAGCAAGATACGTTTCCACCCATGAGGCCGGAGAGCAAGATTTTTTCATTAAGTCACTGAGGCGCTGCACGGCCAGAGCCTTCAGCCACTGTTACACTGGGTTCGACTTGAGACGGTTTAAGCAAGAGGTCAAACAGTCTCAGCACTGATCTCCCGGGGGAGAAGAGATAAGGTGGAACGCAGAGATTTCCCTGCTGCCAACACAAGCAGATAAGGTCTGAACGAGCAGCCTCATCCCTAAGCTGTTTCTCTAAGCTTTTTTTTACAGCTCGCATTGGAAACCCTCACACCTCTCCATGCTGAATCACATAATTATGGTTTCCATGAGAATTCAGAGCAGGATCTCCTCCCACAAAATTTCCTCTTTTACCTGCATTCTTTTCACCACCGAAGACGACTGTTTGTCAGCAGTACCTCTACCGCTGAGAGCATTCATACACAGCCCAATTTAGCAGCCAGCACAGGCAAAAACATTCCCCCCACGCAAGCTTTAAAGTGCTCTCCCACGAGTGTGTGCGGCACAAAGAGCTCCACTGGGAACTGCTCACTCGGGACACACTTCCAGTCTTGGTGTTCTCTGTTAAGCAGGAATTGCTTTTAAAAGAGACAACCTACTTCCTCAGAAAGTTACCTCCAGGTTTCCCAGGAAAGGCTTGCTTAGATGGTGATATTACAGCTGGGAAGCAACCCCATTAATCTTCACTGCCCCAGCCTGAGCTGTTCTCTGTCACTGGAAGCTCCCTCCTCATTACACCCTTCCTCCCCCACGGAAGGGAAACGGAGCAGCCCAGCTCCACCTGACCCTGGGCACACACTGAACACCAGCAAGGCACAGCTCTGAAGACATCAATTAATTAGTCTTTCAAAAGCAGATTGGTGCTGATGTGAAATGCTTGCTCCCATCAAGTCAGCATGCTGGGGCTTATAAACAGCCCCATGAGAAGCTGCAAGAGTGACTCAAAAACTTGCATTGACACATCTGTCTGTGCTATAGGCAAGAGCCAAAAACACCACAGTAATTACAGTTGACTATTGTATATAACCCTGGTTTTGGATGCCCATAACTTCTTCTATAATTGTTTGGGCTGAAAATTTCTCCAGCTGGGGTTAGCCTCAGGCTAAACAGGTTCATCTCAGCTGAAAAGGCTCAAGTCTTTCCCAAGAATATGCTTAAGGAAAAAGAATCTCTCTTGCCTCTGTTAAAAGGATCCTTCTTGTCATTTATCAAAATGCTCTCACATTTCCATACTTTTTAAGACAGTAGCTTGAAATATTGGCTGGTCCTCACCGCTGTCAGATAAAGAGCTTTCCACATTCTTGGGGGAAGAAAAAAAAAAAAAAAGCAGAATGCAGCGATTTTATTCCTGAGACCTTTTTGCTATAGGTATCTACTGATGGCAAAAATGCAATAGAGACAGACACGTTGTCCAACTGTCCCAGGTGCTGAGCAAGCTCTGAGCCCTGCGGTGCCAGGCACACTGTTGGGACAACACATTCATCACCCATACATGTCGCAGGATGCCCGTGTGGCTGTGGGGCTTGGTAGGGCTCTTGCTGTAAATGCTCCTTGCAGGTGCTGGGCGCCTGTGCTACCCCTGCAGAAGAGGACTAGGAAATGACTGAAGCTGAGCTCTCCGCACATATCTCTCAAATAAAGCACGAGAGAAAGTTGGCTGAACTTTCACAGAGGGAGGGCAAGGCATGGAGGAGGCTGGGGCTGTGAGATGGTAATAGCAATGCTCTTACAAAGAGAGTATAAAGAGAAAGGAAAGTCTCTTCATTAAAGCACGTGAATCCCGCACTTAACTCTATCTGTCCCTTCCTGTCATTCCTCTGTGATGTATAGGCCACTTAGCCAAGACTTTCACTAATGTACAGGTCCCTTCTTCTGAACATCCTCCTTTGTACGCAAGAGTCACGGGAGCAGTTGCTAAGTCCTGAAGTCACCGACAGCTGAGCTTCGAGCTGCAGCATCCAGCACCCTGCTATGGACACCGGGAAGGTCTGTTCCTCTGTACAGGCACCAAGGGCTTCACTCTCCTCCTGCCTCTCTGCCCTGGAGAAAGTGAGACGACAGATGCACCAGCCCAGGGGCCGTGGGGGAAGCAGCCACAGAAGAAGCCTCTGGAGCAAGGTCTGAATTGCAGGCAATGAAGCTGACCCTGGCTCTGCATGGAGTAATGACGAGACAAAACACTCAAGAGCTGTTCAGAAACAAGCCGCTCTCCATTCTGGTTCCTCAATGGGACCAAGGTGGAGAAAATGAGTGTATGGTCATATACTAACACGAGCTTAGCACAACACAGAGGATTTGAAAGGATGTGCAATCTTAATCTAATGTTTGCTACTTTTGGAATATTTGACCTTGCAACTTCATAACAGATGAAATATTTGTAATCAGTCATGAAACATACATGTAACTGCAGAGGAGAACGAATGTCAGAAATGGGACATGGAAGTCCTGACACATTTTTAAGAAAGGCCACATGCTACTTCATTAAAATAAATCCCCATCCAACAGAGTGCAGAATAGTAGTTAAGAAATAAAAAAGCTCAACACTGAACTGCCTAAGTACTAATTTGAAAAGCAAAATGAGCCCACTCTAAAGCAGAAATTAAAACACTTTGAAGCAGCTCTTACTACTCCGTCAACATGAGTCAGTGCGAGTGAAAATGGTGCACAGATGGGCCAGCACAGAAGCAACAGAAGTGCCGTGATATTTACAAGGGGGAAAAAAATTCTTCCCTTACAAGTGTAAATATACCAGAGAAATCATCCGCTCGCAGTACAAACCAGGGCTTTGATGTAGCAAACACTCCCACCAGGGACGGCGCTGGCTCCGATGGGAGTCGTAGGCATGGTAGACGCTGCATCTGGAAGGCGGGAGGCTCCCAGCACCAGCTTTCCTGCGGAGCCACAACGCAAAGCTGTGTCCGAGGAGAAGCCCTGCTTTGTCGTCCTTCTGCAACCAGGAGCAAGGGGTCAAACACTGTCCCAGCCGCGCGGGGAGGCTAAGAGAGGAAGAGCTGTAGTGAGCACTGGCTCACTGCAACAGCAAGGCCAGAGTCCAGCAGCCAGGGCTCAATATGCATGAGCCGCGCATCCCAGCTCTGCACAGAGCGCATCTCCTCGTACCACCAGCAATGCCACAGCTTGAGGACACGCAAAGGCCTGGGTCATTCTGCATGCCGCAGACAGGGGCACACTGGAGCCCACCACCCTCTCAGGGCAGCGATCGCACGTGGGGTGTTTTCTGCTGCCACTCCCTCCTCTGCTCGTGGAGCTGCCACAAGGCCAAGCTCTCCAGGAAATCACGTTTCTTCCCCTCACCTGCCAAGCAGAAGGAACAATATTTACACTTCTGTAGTTGGCTCAAGAGCCGGAGTTGCACCACAGTGCTACTCCTCAAGAGACACCTCGTGGCCTGGCCACCACAGAAACAACAACTGGGCCCAAACAAGAGGCCAAGTCGCCACAGTAGAGCTGCAGGAGATAGCAACAGACTTCACGCAAGCGGTAAAAGGGCCCTACAGCTTGAACAGAGAAGAAATGGCTTCCAAGACACCAAGGAACCTGCCGACGCTGGATTCTCCTAGAATTTCATAACTGATTTCCAAGCGGGCATCCTTCCCATTTCTCTGCCGTGCAGCAGTAACACTGCAGTGCTGCACACACATAGGGTCTGCACAAAGACCGTTTTTGAACAATAAAGTCAACTTTGAGAACCTCTCACCTCCCCTGGGTCCTTCTGACAACTTTTGTGGGTTCACACCACATTGTCTCACTCTCTACCACGTCTATTTTTTTTCTTCCCCCTGGTGCTGTGTGAAAGCCCGGAGCCCAGCAGGAGAAATTAATTAACTGAGCAGACAGCAATTCTGCCATCAAATGAACAAAATGAAAGAGTAACAGACACTTACACTTATAGTCACCCCTAAGTGTTTCACATGACAACAGTAGGGAAAACATAGTCCAGACTGTTGTTTTAATGTTGATAATATTCCAAAATTTGCAGCGCTAACTAATTTCTCAGTGGAAATGCAACCTTTGACATTAATGGGAGCGCTGTCTGGGCAAGGGATTCGGCTCTTACATTACTGCCTTGCAATATGCAGCGTTTTTGACGGCAATCTCTTGAGTGCAAAGATCAGGGCTCTCTGTCTCCCATTGCATCTGACGCTAAAGGGTCTGCTGGTCTCCAAAGTGCACAGGAGTGCACAGAGCAAAGCCCAGGTGAGCGTGCAGGGGCTCAATGCTGAAGCTGGGTACCGCAGGGGCTCTGCTACCTTCACTGGCTTTGAGTCCATAGGTTCCAGCTCCTTGTGGTGGCCAAAATCTTGTCCAAGGCACCAGGCAGCTATGCTGGGCAGTGTTTGATATTCTCACACACATACCCATGCTATTAGCACCCACACGCTGCTCTTTCGTGGCCCTGGACTCAATGCAACAAGTCTGTTGAACTCCTTAAAAAGAAAAAAAAAAAAAAAAAACAGATCACCACAAGATGCCAAAAAAACATGGGAGATGAAAGGATAAAAGCATGACCATCATAGCAACTATAGCATGGAAAGGAAAAGAGTTAAAATTAAGACAGGAAAAAATTCAAAGCGTTACGAGCATAAAACAGAATCACTTCAAGCACATGTCAAAATAGTGTCAGATCTTTTTCTGTTCATTAAGTGAGCACTTAAACACCCACCAGCATCTCGTTTCCCCAGCCTGGGAGCTTTGCTGCGCCTGGAGACTAACCTATCCTGTCAGCGGTAGGAAGAACAACCGGGTTTCGAGGCAAATAAGGTGCCTTGGGCGAACCCCAGAGCACTGACGGATGTCATCACTAGTGCCACCAGTAGGGGTCACATTACATATGCCACATTGCAGGACAGGAGCCAGCGCCACAGAAAAATGGCCTCAATTTTAGAGATTTCCCTATTTTATAAGTTCCATACAATAGCACTTAATACATGGTCCCAGAGTCTGATTAGGGAAATGACTCCCACAGAATTAAGTTGTTAAGAACATCAAATCCATATCCAGCTAACGGGATATGTATTAAACATAGTGAGCTGGAACGGTCCCAACAGGGGAGCAGCTACACGCTGCACAAGAAGAATCTGCCCATCTCCAATACTTATTTTCTTAACTCTCTCACATTTACAGGAGAGTCAGCAAGAAAATATCAGGCACATGATCACTTCTCTATAGGGTTTTGAACTTGTTACAAAATTTAATTTAAAATCACTGCCCAGTTACAAAATTTTATAGCAGTTTTTTAAAAAGTGATTTAAGAAGAATCCCAAACTCTTTTGGAAGCACTAGTCTTCCTCTTTCTTATATAGTTTTTATTACATTCCACAGAGTTTGCTGTTACATGTAGAATGATTAGCAAACAAGCAAAACCGTATTTAGAGAGGAGGGATAACATTGTACAAGAGTTCATATTAGACTGAGACCACATTAATTTCCTAGGACCGTATTTAGATAAAAAGAGTCTGGGTTTTTAGTGGTTTTGGCCCCAAAACTCCTCCCAGGGGACATGTACAATTTAGCTGGGTTAAAAGTCTCCTTTCGATTCAGAAGCCAAGAAGATACAGTCATCTCTGTTCGCTAAGGGCCAGCGTCCAGGCTTTGGCAACAAAACCTCTTTCCTCCCAAGCGGTGTCAACCTCGAGCCATCCTGCTTGCAGCAGCATCCACCCTGCTAACAAAGCGAGCATGCACCTTGGGTGCCTCATACTGCCGATGCCTCCAATTTCCACACTTCTCAGCCCAAATAAGGTCTTGTTTTGCATCGTTTTATTGCTGCGAGTAATGCTGTATGCTCTCATTGACAGGAGCAAGGATCTGGGTGAAAGCAAGTTTATTTGTTTGAGGGTTTGTTTTTTCTTTTACTCCCCCCGCTTAAAAATAATTCTCCCTCTTACCGGGAACATTCCTCTCCTGTTCTCAGGCAGCCAAAAAACACATTAGGTCTTTTTGAAAAACTAAGCTGTGCGCAGTGAAGTTATTAACTGCTGGGAGAGGCAGAAAGTTCTTTTACAGCTGCTCATTGATGCTGTGAAAGTCACCTCACACTCGCAGCCCCTCCGGATCCTGCAGGCTCCACGAATAGTCTGGGAAAAAGCCGAAACCTCGGCCAAAGCAGTTACACTGCTGTTTCAGACATGTTTTCTTTGGGTTCAGACCTCTGCCTCTCAGCCAGCAATCTCTGTCCCTAGTGGAAAATTAAAAAATGAAAACATCAGGTTTCTCTGCTTTTCAGGAATCTCGAGAACAAACAGGTTCCTAGCGCATTTGCAAGAGACGGGAATTCACCCCGATGCCCGAGCGTCCTCCCACGTGGGATCACGGTTATTTTGAGGAAATCAGGTCCTGACCGCGGGGCTGGAGCCTCTGACACCCTGTTCCTGATGCTGGTGCTGCCCGGCCAAGGCACTGCACGCGCGGCACCCGCGGCTGGCACGGCTCCACGCAGACACCTTGGCCCGTGTCAGCTGCTCCGCTTTCCAACAGGTGCCGGGAGGACCTGTTTGAAGCAATTGGCTAATGTCCCAGAGTAGACAAGGCCAGAATTAATTTTCCCCACTTAATTTACGATTCCACATTTTTATTCTAAAACTGCACGCTGAAGGGTGGGCACCAGCAGGTGCACTTAATCAGCACATAAACCATAGCCCATCAGGCCCGTCCCTGCTCCCTCTAGCATGAGCGGGCCATTCCTCACACCAAAGCTGCTGCCGTTTCATCCCTCTTCCCCCGCAAAACGGCACAGACAGCTGATGAAGAGCCCGGCACTCACCTTGACCCAGACTCGCAGCTTCATCAGACTTTCTCAGCAGGAACAGTCAGGCTTGAAATGAGAGGTAATGCTTGGCAGGTGCTCCCAGGAGACTGGCCAAAAATAAATGCACTCTCCAGTTAATTTCCACCCTCATACTACGAGCGCTGCTGCGGTAACGGCGCAGCTAAAGCGGTTGATTTATGCAAGGTGAGGAGGTTCTTTATTTGTTTGCAGAAGCAGCACCAGACTGAGCATACAACGGGGAATAGTCATACTAATTTTAAGCACCTGCTTAACGTGCTCATGTTCCCCACACAGACAAGGGGCCTTTTCGGGTGTGATTCAGAGCGCTGTAATTAGGAACCTGCCTCTCGCCATTGATTATAGCGGGAGTCTAGACATGTAATTTAGGAGAGAAATTACACACTTAAAATTAGATGATGCAAATATGTCCCGATCCATCAGTTCTGAAGTGGACAGAGCGGAGGCAGTTAGTGGTCTCTGGAAGCACCGTCGTGGGGCAAATCTCAGGAAGCTGCATGACCCCCTTTCCCCTACAGCAACTTACCCTGCTTGGAGCTGTGACAGGGAGGCAAGGAGCATCTGTGAGCCCTGTGACCACAGGGTTCCTGGGCAGCACCCAGCAAGGGCTATTTGTAGCCTTGCCTTCCCATAGCACTGCTTTTTTTTTTTTTTTTTAAAGGAACCACTTGACTCATAATGCTGAATTGAACTTTGTTTTTTTCTTTTTTTTTAAATAAAGTATTTAGAAAATCTGGCCAGATGCACTCCAGCTTCATAAGGGAATTAACAAAACCCTTAAATAGCAAATTTTATTTAAAAATAATGTTTTATTTGTAAATAGGGTTGTAAACAACAGTATCTCGGGCTAGAGAGGGACACAAATGGAATGTGATTTGGCCTCTGAAATCACTCATTTCAAATTGTGTATGGTATTTTCCTTTTCCATTAGAGATAACTGTGCAGCAAGGCTATGCATTGCTACGTGACAGCTCATTCTGCCTTTAAAACAGCAGCACTTCAGCAGCAGGTAAATTGATGCTTTTTATGTATCCATCACTTATCAAGGATAATTGATTAGCGCCTGCAAGGAACTCGGAGATCTAACGGATTAAATGTTCTGAGACTGCTAAATTATTTGAACAGATTTAGGAAGAAAAGGATTCCAAATCAGATTTTTGTCTGACCCAACATTATCTTCCTTGATCACTGTTCCTCCTTCCCTTTAAACATTTTTACCTTCGGAGAGACAAGCGCACGCTAAGCATGAGGAGCAGCTCTTCAAAGGCAGCGAGGAGAGTTAAGCGTAATTCCTGTTAAAACACAATGGGAAGCAAGCAGATTTTTCTTTGGAAAGTTTCTCTCCAACTGCTGTTCATCCCATAGTTTAGCAGCTTTCATCTATCACAACTCCCTCCGGAGAGGCAGAAAGGGGCTCTAGAGGTTGGCGAAAGCTCCTCTCGCTCTGATATAATAGCGGTTTTGCCCTTCTCCTCTCCCAGCAGCTGCCAGAGGCCTGGAAAGCTCCTGAAATGCAGAGAGCCATTGGGGAGGTTTTGGGGAGGGTGCACAGCGCTGCCTGCCCGCTCCCACGCTTGTGCTCAAGCGGGATGCTGAGCTGGAGCTCCCCTGCACATAAACAGGGAGCAACAAACCAGGGATGCACAGACGGCCTCGTGTGGCAGCGGAGCAGCCTCGTCCCCGCGTTGGCCGTGCGGTAACGTGGGCACCCCAGCCGTGGGCAGAGCTGAAGCAGATGATGGAGATGGCACCCGTGGTGGCCCAGGTGCCACAGGCCACCCCTGCGGCCTCCTGTGCAGCCACCACGTAAGCACCCAGCCCCAGCACCCCCACCTTTTAGAGAGCAGTGTGCCTCCTGCTGGCTGATGGGTTGTCCTGCTGAGGGGCCACGGCAAGAGCAGGGCACGCGGGGAGGCCGGGGACGTCCTGCAGCTGCAGCCTCCTGCTGGCCTTCACCCCGCTGCGGCTTCGGGAGGCCCTCCTGAACTCGGGCTGCATCCTCCTGCCCCAGCAATAAGTATCAGCAGAGACACTCGTGTATGACTATCCCAACGCGGACAGGGAGGAGAGGGCCCAGGGCTTGGCACAGGGGCGCAGGGAGGGCCAGCTCGCTTGGTGCGCAGCAACTAGAGCCGTCTGTGTCTGCTTGAAGCGCAGGGGCCAAGAGGGCAGAGCCGAGCTCTTCTTGGTGGCGGTGGGCAGCACATCAGGGCGGCAGAGCCATAGGGCAGCGCGGCTGCAGAAGAGCCCTGCGAGGGCTGCAGAGCACCAGGCCTGCTCCCCGGGGAGGCAGCAGCAGCTCCTGGGGCAGGAGGCCGAGCGCCATCCCAGGAGGTTTCCGCTCTTGGCTGGACAAGGCCACCGCTGACGTGACCTGGTGCCTCCGGGCACCGCTCCGAGGGGCGTTTGGACCGGAGACCTCCAGAGGTCGCTTCCAGCCCACATTTCTGCGGCTCTCCCAGCTCTGCACCCAAAACCGGGCGCTGAGGAGTTAAACCCCAGCAGAGCCCCGCTCCCTCCTCTGCCCCGGCGCGGAGCCCCTTCCCGGAGCCCCTTCTTGGGCTCCTCTCCAGGAGGCCCTGTGCGAGCCCAGCCCGTGCCGGGGCTGCCCCCCGGGGCCCTGCGGCCGCGCTCCGGGACACCCGGCACGGCTGGGCA
>JAWLRI010000229.1:1577384-1604245 GCA_034781795.1 Crypturellus tataupa
CGGCCATGGGGGGCCGGGACCCCCTTCACCAGCTCCGTCTGCCCCCTGGGACCGGCCCCGGCGGCACAGGTGCGGCCAGCGCTCGGTGACAGCCCCGAGCGGGTCGCTGGGTGGCACCGGCGAGGGCCGAGCATCGCGTACCGCGGCGCACGCCCGCCCGGGAGAGAAGGGCACAGCGGCCCTCGCGCTGGAGCGAGCGGAGCCGGAGGCGCCGGCGGCTGCGGCGGCCTGGAGCCGCGCAGGGCGCAGGGGAGCTGTCCGGGAAGGAGTTTGGGTTTGTTGCGCTGTGGCCTGGCCTGGTGGATTAGTGGATTCTCTCGGTACGGCCCAGATTTCTCGGGCTGCTGCTTTCATTTGTGCTCCGTTTTATTCTTGCTGCTGTCTCTGCTGCAGATCAGAACGGCCTAACCCAGAAACCTGCCCCTGCTGCACAATAACTAACAGATGGGAAAAACAAGCTTTTTGCCTCTTTTTTTTTTTTTTGGTTTCCTTTGGATATAAAATCAATGCAAAGTTTATCAAAACTCTTGCATTTGTTTCCTTTTTTTTTTTCCTTTTTTAAGAAAAAAAATGTGCTCCTGAAAATCCTTTTTTTTTCTTTTTAAAGGAAAAGAAAAGGTTCTTTCAAAGGCTATACAGAGTAGATAGCAATAATATAAAAGGCCATGGAAAAATTAATAAACAATTTTGTATTACTAGGTAACACAGACTTGGATGAGAATTGTAGCATCAACCTGAAGCCTAAATTGGACTAAAGGATTTTGTGGTTGGAGGAGATGAGACTTAGCAGCCCAGAATTAATCTCCATTTGCAGCAGGCACTCACCTACTTGTGCAGCAGAAGGACTCATAATACGATATGAAGTTTCTTGCGCTCACTGTCTTAATCTGCCTGTTTTAAATTGATGGAGAGTCATTTTTAGAGGCTGAGCTAACAGATTGAGTATGAAGTCCTGGTTTTAGGTTAAACTGAAAGAAGCCTCAATTAGTCAGTAGCAAAGCTATTTGCATTCTGTGTTGATCTTAGCAGGGACCAAGAGAAATGTTCTTTCCCATTACTTAAACACCAGATTGCAGTAGCCAGATTTTAAGCATGCTTTGCTATATTTGCGTCACAAGCAATGTCACCAAAACCATCATTAATCATCCCTGCCAGCGCCAGGCTTCCCAGGTAATTGCAGCACGTTAAGTTTAACACCTCTCTGAGCTACTTTAAGTGGCTTCTGTGTGGAAATAGCGGGGTGAAGGTAAGTGGCAAGGGGTCCGTCCCTGCGTGGAGCCATGCCCACAGTGCAGGGGGGCTTCAGAGCGCGAGATGGGCTGCTCTGCCGTCTCCATCACCGTTTACTGTAGCTGCTGGCAGAGCACAGAGCACTCGGAGCGTGCTGGGGAGCTCCAGTGTGATCCTGCCCGCAGCTCATGGGCAAGTGTGGGAGTAGCTCGAGGCTCTGCAGAGCCGCCTCCTTTTAAAAGAAGCCACAGCCAGTGCCAGCTGCGCCCTGGAGCCTGAGATCAGCACGTGGTTTCTCTGAACGTGCAGATTGGTGGCTTTTCTGGGAGGAGGTCAGTAGGCTTGAGTCATCCAGGCTTGGCCAGATGTTTGTCCAAAAGGATGAGGAAAATATTCAAGCAATGAACTTGTCGCTCTGGCTTTTTTCTATCTCCTTTCCTTTAGGAAAAGGAGGAAATGCACTTTATTTTTTTTTGTGGGGGGGGGTGGGCAAGGTGGGAACACAATCCTACCGAGCGCACAGGCATTGCTCCAACAGGAGCACAGAGGTCCCTGTCCCAGCCAGGCAGAAGGGCCATGCCCTCAAGTTATCCTCTGCCTTCTCCAAGAAAAACTTGAAGGAAAACTTCCATGCTTACTAGTGATGAAAATACCTCCAAAGTTGCCGTGTCAGCAGCGACACACAACTTCATAGATCATCATCCTGTATCTTGATAGATGGCATCTCACCCATCACCTCTCAGGTGTGACTAGAGAATCCCACCAGCAAGTGCAATAATTACTTAATGCGACAGTAATATTAGGCAGCTCTTTGTAGCTGTCGTACAGGTGGCTGCGGTCACTGCAGGCAGCTCCTCGTCGCACGGTCATGCAGCAGTTACCTGTCAAGAGGGAGGCCCTGCACCGCTCCAGATGTTGGTGCAGATGTGCGGGCTCCACTCTGCCACCCGTGGCCTAGGGAAGCAGCTGACAGAGGTTGCTGCCACCTCCACACAGGGGACCTGCTGGGGTAGAGATGTTGGCGATGGAAGAAAAAGCCTCTGTGCTGCATTACTACTGAGGCAGAATCAGAGAACAGCGTTGTTAAAAACACCTACATTTGGTAAAAGTCTTAAATCCCTTATTATGGTATTAAATTCATAATTACTAGGTATCACTAGCAAGTCAAAATAATGCTTTTAAAGAATAACTTTTACTTTCATAGCGTTTTTAGTGCGTATGATAAAGTGAGTGAAGCAAAATTGGGTTCCTTAAATGTTAACTCTGATCTTCGAAAAAATATGCATTAATTAAATGTGCCATACTCAAATATGTATGTATAAAGCTTTGGAAATAATTTCCATACTTAGGTATGCTTCTGTGCTGGAACTTTTTCTTTCCCTGGCCTGGTGATCCTTAGGCTTGGAAATGGCCATTTAACTGCAGTGCTTTATCTTGTTTTGTTTTGTTTTTCAGTACCAAATTGTGTTTTTCTTCCTGCATCTGTTGCAATGGTTTCAGCTCTTAAAGCATATAAACCAGAACTGTCTATTGATCTCCAGTGTTGCCTAGAATAAACTTTTAGGACTGCTCGTCTTAAAAACAAATTTGTTTCTCCTTCGAAAAATATCTCCTGAAGGTTTATGGCATTATCTTTATAGCTGACTAAAGGAAAAAACGGGTTTTATGAGGCACAACTTCTGAAGCCACTTTAATAGCAAAACATATGTTTAATAAACTACATAACACTGAAGGCAAGGAGAAAACCTTTGCAATAATTCCTTTGTAACCTGATTGACCGATATAATTCACAACTGGTAAAAAAAACTTGAATAGAACAAATCAGAGCAGATGAATGTTGCATATCAAAAAGCAAAGCATGAAAGGACATAGTGTTTTTTTTGTTTTGTTTTGTTTTTTTTTTTTTGTGAAAAGACAGCTTCAAAGTTGAGGCTCCAGATGCTGAATTTACCAGCTGTGATTTGGGATGCAAGCACAGGACTGTGTTTGCTGAGCGAGCAGCACTCTCGAGGAGAAAGCGGAGAGGCCTGGTGCCAATGGCACCTGTGCAGGAGAAGAGCAGCAGGCACTTGGTGAACGTTTGCCTTGGTTTCACTGGCGCTGCGTAGGGCCAGTCTGGGGCCGGGTATTCTGTATGCGCAGTTCACGGGTGCTGTGTGGCTAAAGTCTGTGCTTGCACATTTGCAAAGTTATCGAGCAGTTGCTCTGAAATGCTTTTTTCCTTGCTTGCCATGACAGTCTGAAGAATGACTGCAGTAGGGGTCTGAACATGAGCGAGGTGAGATTTGGGCAGAGAAAGAGAATATCCTTGGACAGCCTGGCGCAAGGAAGGTGCGATGCAGCATTGAGGCCTCTGTGTGAAACGAGCAGGTGGGCCATCCTCGCCGTGCCTCCCCACACGTTTCCCTACACAGGAGCAGAGCCCCCTTGGACACCTTCCTCCAGGGCTTGCAAGTAGCACAGGGACTTGCTCCTGCCACTGCTTCCCCTTGGCAGCATCTTTGGGACTTGCAGGCAGAAAAGCACAGCCCTTCCCAGCCAGGAGTGACACAGCAGCAGCGTGGCAGATTGCACGTGGAAAAGCCAAAGGAAAGAGACCAGAGACATCACAGGATGGTGTACAGAGTGGGGAGGACAGTTGGATTATGTTGTTCTGTTTTCGGCGTCTCATCACCAGACGAGCTGTGCACTGGGAGAGAGGAGTCGTCCCTGGTAAGCTAGGGGCTGAGAAAAGCACAGCTCAGCGTTTTGTACACGCTTTGAAAGGCATTTTTTGCTTATGCACAGAGAAATGGTGGATAGAAAGAACTGTCAAAGGCAGAAAAATCACACAGCTAAACAGCAGCAGTGGGGCACGCTCGCGGCCCTGTGCTTGAGTGCAGCATGGGCTGCGGGGCAGAGGGGAGCCTGAGGAAGCTGCACAGAGAGGGTTCGTGCGCTGCCTTCCTGACCGTGGCTGAGGTCTGCATAATTCGGGCCATGGAGGTGCCTTGGGCTCGCCCCTTGCACTCACACCGCTCTGTGACCACCTGGGAAAAGACAGCAACGCACTACAAGATGCGCACAAAGTGCACGTGTGTTACAGCAACGTGCCTCCTTTCCTCAATTCCCAATCCCGCAGCAGAAGGGAACAAGTTCGATCCCTCCCCAGAGGAAGTTGCAGAGCAGGAACATGCGACTGAATTAAAAAGAAACAATCTGCTGGTTGTCAGGTTTTGTGAGCGTGGCTGCTGCTTCCCTCTGCAGAAAGGTCAGACAGAGTGAGGGACTTGGTGGCAGACTTCCTTTTGAGCTCAGTTTCTATCTGTGTAATTTTAAGGTTTTTTTCATGCCAAATCAGTGGTTAATAGCACTCTGGTTATAAAACAGACTGTTCCCTTTCTGGTACAAAACCACGTCAATGGGGCATGCACCTTCTGGATCTGGAAACATTTAGCTTCACTCGGATCTAAACAGTTATCTATCCTCTGTGGCTTAAAAATGTCTTTTTAAATTGTAGTCATGAAATAAGTTTAGAAAAACCCTGAAATTCTGTAACAAAAACTTTCCAAACTTTTCCTGGCTGACAAATGGCCACAGCTTGACAGAGATGCTCTTTTCTAGACAAAAGCATTTCAGAAGGGCTCTCCCACCCTCTCTGCAGGCGACTGCTCTTGCCCCTTGTGGGTGCGTTTTCTGTGCAAAGACGCTGCTGTGCCGGCAGCCCGCGGGGTGGAATCGGGGCATTCGGTGGCTCCTGAAAGCAGTTAGCCTGGTCTGGCCACGCTGACCTTGTCTGGCAGCACTGCTATGTGAGCCCCCGCCAAGGGCACCAGGAGAGACTAACAAATCCGGAAGATGATGAGCAGCTTCAGAGGTTTGAGGCAAATCTCAGAATGTGGTCAGGAAGCAGGAAACCTCGGCTTCTTGCAGCAAACCTGGCGAGAGCTTGCTCAATGAAAGCACAACAGCGCAGCCCGAGGTATCTTGGAGACCACCCGTGATAATCTGGTGCATGTGGAGGAGGACATTACGTCCAGGAGATTCCCCTGCTCACTGGCATCTGGTGATGCACAAGGTGCCATCATCCTGCCCGCGAGCCTGCCTGCCCGCGCTCATGGTTTTGGTTCCACTTGTGGCCTCATCTACTCAGCCAAAGCAGTCAGGAGCAGCTGCCAGCCCTGGGCTTTGCTGTCCCCGAACCTCCCCCAAACCGCTCTGTGACCAGGGCTTGGACAAGGTTGTCCATGGGCAGCATTCGCCTCAGACGTGGCCAGGCAGCCGCGGGCTGTATTTAGCGGGACAGCCAAAGCCACCTCATCAAACGTGAGCCGGAGCTGAGCTAGCAGCTGGCTGTGCTGCAGGCTGGGCAGGCTGGAGGTGCCTGGTCCCCTTTGGCAGAACAGGATTTTGCAAATTGCCACCAGCTCCAAGGAAAAATCACCTCTGGTGCATCCCTGCTGCCGCTTTTTGGGAGCGTGGGGGCAGCCCTTCTCCTCGCCAGGCTCCCAGCCCCTTCCCGTCATGGGGCAGCACAGCACTGATCCCATCCCGCTGACCTCTGTTTCCCTAATCTGCCGCAGAGCCGGGCTGGCCCCCCAGAGCAGGGAGCACCCCCCGGAGGAGCCTGTGCTGCAGGACCAGGGCAGACACCTACCTCCAGCCAGGGTACCGCCGAGCTCCTACTTCTTGCTACAGCTCTAATTCCCGCCTTAAGTAGCACAGTCTAACAAGAGCAGCGCATCCCAAGTGATGAGCCAGCGCTTTTACCATGCAATTCCCTATTTACCTACTTTTAACTACAGCATCTTCTCTTGATCTTTATCTGATAAGAGAAATCTCTTTCCACTGGGGATCGGGGGAGAAGCGTTTCCTCTCCTACAGCAGCCTGCTTTGGACTCCTGCATTACTGCCTCTGCTACCAGTTGCTCTGTGCCGGGATAGGAACAAAACACACTCGTGCTACAATTTGTTGCCTTGTTTATAAGCAGTTGTCTTTGGCCCGAGGCGATTTCATAGTCATTACTTAATGCGTAAGTGCAAATCAAACGGCTAATCTGCATGTTAAACTTACAGGTAATGATGCTGTGTGACTGTGTTGCTTGGACAGCACACGAAAAATGCGTAGACAGCCAAGTTTTCAGCCCTGTCCATAAAGTCTTAGGAAGGAAAAATAACTTTCCATGTTTTCTCACCTTCACTAAAGGTCACAGACCAGACATGTCTTGTCTGCTGAGGAGTCTCAGGTGAGCTTTGGCCACCAGCCCAGGGCTCCTACAAGAGCCTCGGAGAGCATCCATATTACCAGCGGCAGCACGCACAGGAGCGGGGGGATAAGCCCACGTCCTAGAGACTTGGGTGATATTCTTGGGTCTCAGGCAACCTGAGAAAGTCACTTTTAACCACTGCCTGTCCCATTTGGTGAGGCTGGTGTCAACTTCCTCTCCATCGCTCTGCAAAATGCTGAGGGTCAGGGAGTAAAAAATGATGCCTTCTACATCTCCCTCCCCATTTCAGGTATATTAAATTGCTCTTTCTTTAAAAAATACCCAAAGAATGAAAATAAGATGCAGCTTTCTCTCCTTTCTGCTGTATTTTTGAATCACTAGGCTACCTGTGGCATTTGCCAGTGTCCTGGAGAGGCTCCGAGATTTTCTTTCCAGGGTTAATGGCAGATTGACCGGAGAGACTTAAACAGGCTTCAGCTCTGCCTGCTGGCCCAGGGCCAGGTATCAGATATCAGCACTTTCCCTGTCTTGATCACAGGTACATCTGGGCTTGGAGCTGGCTGCTCTTCAAAAAGCAAAGAACCTAAAATATTTGTGCTCAGAAACTTCCATCATTTTACTCCAAATGTAGTTCATCCAGAGACTGATTGAAAGCAGTTTTCAGAACAGGTAAAGCACTATAGTGAAGACCTCTTTTTTGACAGAAATCTCAAAGAATAATTATCTTATTAAAAATGCTTAGAAAATTTGTCACCCACTTTAAGTACAGAGATGTCACAGAGCCTTAAAAAACTTGAAAGCTTTGAATGTTGATACAAGAGAAAGTCATTTTGATTGGCATCTTGTTTTGTCTGAACAGGGGTACTTAATTTCCGATCAATTTGGGGTGGGGGTGGTTGCAAACACCTCAGGAAACTTTCTGTTTCACACGGGCTCCAAAGAAAAGACTGTTCTGAATCAAAGACATTACCCCTGGGGAGTAGGAGTAGAAGCAGAGACAAATCAGGCCTGTAGCTTCAAATCGTCCAGGGGAAACCCCAAGACAAACCCTTTCCAGACTCTGGGAACGTTGCCCTTGGCAGGGCTTGGCTTTTTGTTCTGAGCTGTTGAGGGCTGCTGCTACCATCTAGAGGGCTTTTCTGCCTGCCGATCATCTCCTTTCAACGTGAGGAAACCAGATGATGATTTGTGCTTGCTGGAGAGTGGGACCATCGGGATGGCCGTGGCGAGAAGAGCTGTGGACCTTCAGGGCTGGTGGGTCCTTTGGAGCTGAGGTGGTCCCATCCAGCCTGATGATCATCCAACGTCCAGGCCAAGCTGTCCCTGTGGATCAAACCCTGCCCTGGTCTCGCACCGCGCTGGCAGCTCTTGATGGTCCGGTTCACAGATCACAGCACCACGTGTCCACATTTGTCTTCGGGGTCACCCCCTGCCCAAAATACAGCACTAGGCAGCAGACAAGAGGCAGAGCAGAGGAACCTGCACCACGCCCAGAGCCCTTGTACTGTTGCACGGCTTGGCTGGCCCACGGGACAGCACGGTTCCCAGGGCACTGGAGACCAGCACCTCTTTGCTGCGGCTCACAGCAAGCACTGTCCCATTGGGTGGCCAAGTCCAGTGTGATATAATGAGGAGCCAGGTCTTTGTTCCCCTCCCTCCACCTTGCTTGTGGCCCTGGGTTGGGGACTCACTGGGAACAGGTACTGGGCAATGGCCCATGTGCTCTCGCTGCCTCATGCTGGGCTGGGACCGCACTCGCTCTGACGACAGCGGAGCAGGGCGAGCGGTCGCGCGGAGCTCCCTCACGCGCTAGGGCCTGCTCACTCCTCGGGTTGACACCAGCACCCGCAGGGAGACAAAGTGAGCAGAAAGGCAGCGCGTCCCTCCAGGAGCAAATTCACATCCGAGAGTTTTCATCCCAAAACTCAAGGATCAGATCCTGTTTGCCAAGGTAATCCATCCTCTGGGTGAGCAGGCCCGTGTTGGTGTGAAAAGCAAACCGAGCTGATACGTAGGCTCTGTGCCCAGGGGAGCGAGCCATCCAACTAACTGCCTCTCTCTGCTGAATTTTTAAGTAAAATTTGGAATATCGTAATGCCTGTATTTTTTACCCAGGAGGTCCAAGGGCAGGCAAAAGAGAAATGTTGGCAAGGAGGAGAAAAATGAAGCAAAAACTTAGGGCAGATATATGTGTCTGGCTGAAAGCGGGAGCTTTCTGTTCCTCACTAGACGTTTGGCTGCTCCATGGTGACCTGCGATTTTGGAGATGGACACAGGGCTTCCTCGCTCCGGCAGGCTGCTGAGATTGCTCTGACTGCTGTCGATGCAGCTGGGGAACTTCTGCTGTCGCCACTTCTCAGACAGCCGAATCCAGAGAAACAGCAGCCTTATGGGAAGATGGGTCTCCTGGCAGTGTGTCGGAGTGGACACACTTTGCATATGCCCGTGTTGCAGTGGAAATCTAGAGGGAGAGTTTCCTCAACACTCGACTTTGGAAATTTTGTTGTGTTGGCTGGGCAGCCCCCAAAGTATTGCTGGAGGCAGCGCGTGGTGCAGCCTGTGTGGAAGAGGAGGAGGCACAAGTGCCTGTCTGGTGGGATTTTAAATCTTTCTATGAATGAGTGAGAAAGACGGCGCTAGATGGCAGTGGATGAGAAGCTCCTCCCCGTGGTGCTTTTTGTCTGCTCCCTGCAGCAGCTCACAGCGCTGTTCGGTGCGTGGGTGCAGCGAGGGCAGAGCGCCTGGTGTCCGGTGATGAGAGGGCTTCCTGCAGGGTTACAGTCGGCTTGGTGCTTTGCAGGATGAACGTGGTGGTCCCTGATAAGGCAGTGTGGCACCAAGGAGGTCTGTGATGGCTTGTTCTGGCTCTTCGTGGGCAATCTAAAGGGTTCTCTTTCTGCCACAGTGTGGAAAGGAACTCAGCATCCTTTCAGCATGGTGCATGGCAGAGGGACATCAGTGCATACTGTGAAGACTCATCCACAGGCATCCCTGGAGCATCCATCATGTTGCAGGGAATTGCTTTTACTTGTGTCTTTTAGCATTACTGGTGCTAACGGTGTCTGCTGAGAGAAAGCCTGGAGTCCACCAAATGAAGCTCCGTTGTGTTGGTCTTATTTGCCTTGTGTTATCGCCCACCAACTCTTGCTGGTTGTCAGGTGCTCCAAGTGCTGCCATGGCTTGAAGTGAAAGGTGCAGGCTCTGTCACCTCTAGTGATGGTGACGCCGTGGTGCAGCAGCCGCAGCCCGAGGTGTGTCAGTCAGCGTGGCAAGGAACAGGGTAGCTCTCCGGGCATGTGCAGCTACGAGTCCTGCAAGCTTCTCCACAGCAAGGCTCCCTGCCGGACGCACGTTTGGATAGCGGCAGCGCTCCACTGGGTGGAGAGGAGCCCAGGGCCTGCCAGGAGCAGTCCAAAGGAAAAATAAGGTAAAATTATTCCTCGTAAGTGCCGCGAATAGAAGACTGTTCTGTGGCTCCCAAACCAGATGGAGCCAGGTGCTCCACACACAGAGACGCAGCTCGACGGGCTGTCCGGGTGTTGCGGTGCGGGGCGGGCGGCGCCGTGGGCCGGTCTCCCTCTAGCGGCTCCGTCAGCCCAAGGAGAGGGCACCCCAAGCAGGCGCAGGGTCTCCTGGAGATGAGCGCGCCCAGGACTGCGTCCTCAGCGGGGCAGGGGAACGGTGCAGGTCACCGCAGCGAGCTGCCCTCTCACTGGCTTTAGCAGAGGCTTTAATCGGTGCTCTGAGGAGGTTTCAGACATAACCGCCATCAGTCCCTCCACAAAGAGAGAGTCTTCATTATGCAAATTCTCATCTTAAAGCTTTATTCATGTGCTTCCTGGCAGGCTTGCCTTTAATCTCAAGAGCAAGATTGCTCGGAATTACCATATACCCTTGTTAATTGCATAAAAAAAATTACAGCAGAGGTTGTTTTTGCCATAATCAAGAGTGATTTTGATTAGTACTTCAGGAAATCAAAATGTTTGCCTGAAAACGGGGGACAAGCACAGCAGCACTGCGTAGTCCCCAGCCAGGGGACAGGGCTGCACCGCTAAGGGCAGCTATCCGGGGCCGAGGTCTGGCCGCCGCATCCCGCTGTGCACAACCACTCCGCCAGGCGGCCTGCGCCGACGCACCCGGTGGTGCGAGTCTGTCACTCGCGCTGAGCGCAGTGGCCCTCTCGGATGCCTCTTCCCTGCTTTTTTTCCCAGGAGACCTTTCCTTGCGTAGGAGGAGGTCATGGTCCCATGCGCAGAAGCAGCCTCCTCCCGTTGTTTCTGTCCCGAGGGTCTCTGTTCCCTGATGGTTTGCAGAAACAGGCGTCCGGATTCTGGCACAACCCAGCGGGTGAGGATCTGGGGGGAGTTAAGAGTCTCCTTTCCCAAGAGGCAGGAGCAAAGCTGTGTTGCAGGGGCGGCCGTGGCACCGCTTTGGAGAGGAGCTGAGCTCCGAGGTTGTCCGTTCCACCTGGCAGCGCTGTGCTCAGAGCTGTCCCAGCGCGCGGGCGGGCTGGCTCCGACGGGCGGCTGGGGCGCTGAGAGCGCGGCTGCGAGGTGCTGTGCCCCACGGGGCAGTCCTCGTTCACAGGAGCTCCTCAACCACAGCATGTGGTGCGTGGAGCCCAGCGCGGGCAGGAGCTGCCTCGGGGAGGGTGCTGCATCCTTGACGAGCCACGGGGACACCATGGTGATGCTGGTGGCGTGTAGACCTCCCTGCTGCCCTCCTGCCCACTGGCCGAATCATCAGGGTTTCCACCCAGGCGCAAGGCCACCCTGCTCCGCCAGCACCGCGGCTCAAAGCCTCTTTGTGCGCTGTGTGCTGCAGCCAAGCGCACGGGCGGCCGCTCTGCCCGACTCGTTACCTAAATGAAGAGGTCGGTTGCTGGGGAGGAGCGGTGTTTTCACCACTATTTGACACAACCTTCCTCCATCCCTCCCACCACTTCTTGCTGCCTTGCACCGGTTATGCACCTAAAACCAGGCAATTTGAATTACTCTCAGGTGCACAAGTGTCTGCTTTGCATTCTGCCTTAATCTCCTGGGCTGTCAGTCTAGTACCTTCACAGGCTCTAAATTCCCAGGAAAGCTAAACACATATATATTTGCACAGAGAGATATGTAGGCTTGCACTAAAAATGGAATACTTCTCTCTTAATACTGCACACAGCCTAGCAATATACTAGGTGTGAGTTACGATACTATAATTCAAGCTTTGTCAAACAGCGCGGCTTAATTAGAATATATATATAATTGTAAAAACTAAAAAGCTGACGAGTACAATTGCACATTTGAGCTGCCTGCTGCAGAAAATAATGAGGAAAGAATACATTAAGGCACCAAAAAAAATCCTTCCACCTTCAAAGAGCAGTTAGCTCTGATTAAAAATATCCCCAGCCAAGCAAGGGAATTCGCAGAGAAGCCTTGAATCTGCGGCGCTGTCTCAGCCATAGCTCTCGCCTTCCTGTTTTATAGCCTTGCCAGGGCAGCCGCAGGCTTGGCTGCAGCTCCCGCCCCAGCTTGCGGAGAGGGGGAGTGAGGATTAATGTTACACAGACTCCGCGCTTGGGTTCTTTGGATTGCCACTTCAGAGAAAAACAAGGAAAATGCATCCAGTTCACCTGTTTCTCTCCCCCACCATAAATTCCCTGGTGTACAGCACATGGATAACAACCTTGATACAGTGACCAGAGAGCCCTGAAGCTTCACATCACTCCCTGGTTCATCCTACACAGAGAACCGGTGTTGGAGCAAGGTCTCAGTGGCATCCTGTGTACCTTCCTGTCCGGACTGGAGCACCAGCTCCGCTGCTGGCCTGAAACACCACACGTCTCTGGTTGCTTGTCACCCCTCTTGGCGAAGGGCAGAGGGTGAAGCTCCTTCTCCTCCTGCCAGCTCCCTGCCACTGCTGTACTCCAAACCCACCAACCACAGAGGCTGCTGTTTATTTGGTTTGTTACCCAAGTCATTGGCAGAGCCCAGCTTTCTGGGAAGCTGCAGGAGCAGCGCTGCCCAACCAGGCCAACATCCAGGCCTTAGCATCCATCGCTCACCAGAGAAAGGGCTGAGGTGAAGGAAGAGCTACAATATGTAAAAAAAAACACAGGTTTTCAGTAGTCCTTGCTGAGACAGCTAGAGTTTGTCTCTTTTTTGGTCTTTAAATAAATAAATCAGTAATTGAGAAACCAGCGCTGCCCAACACCTCCTGAAGGAAACGCCTTGGGCTAGGTTTGCCTTTGCCACCAGCAGAGGACTGCAGAGCACCCAAAGCCTCCTCTGAACGTCAGTAGCCACATCCTGAGAGGCTTTAGGAGAAAGTCCGTGAGGCCGCGTCCCCATCCTTCTCTTCCCTATCACAAGGCCCATGCTGAGGATAAATAAGTGGTGAACCTTTCAGTCTGTGGTGAACCTGCTCCCTAGGAACAAGCAGTGCTTGGTCAGCACTGACGACTGACTCCACTCTTCACCTGGCCCTTAGTTCTGTGGTTTCAGTCCAAACGTGCAGAGACAAGAATCCTTCCGAGAACGTGATGCAAGGACAAAGGCAGGAAGGAAACCCAAACCATCATCTACAATAACTCCCCAATAAAGGTCTAATACTCATCAATACTGAATAATCAGTAAAGACAGTTTTCCTGAGCTGTTCATACATCAGGGCTGTTAGCACTGTAACAGGTTGTAGACAGCTTAGGTATGTCTTGGAGTGGACATGACACGTGACCACTGGCACTAACTTGGACATTTAGCATGCGCTAAAGACAGATATTTCTCAAGCTTACAGGCTGTGTTGTGAGCTAGTTTGCAGAAACGGGCCTAAGCTTCTCTCAAAGAGCATAAACAAGCCGTTATGCAAAGGTACTCTGTGCTGTGCAGAGCTTCTTATCAGCAGATGGGCCTCACCAGCCTGGGTAGATGAACCCCTCGGGTGGGTAGCGAGGTAGAGGCACTGTGGCACCTGGGAGCAAGGATTTGCCATGAGATGGAGCGGGGAATAGAGCAGGGGCTGCCAGATAGCGGTTCCCTGCTAGAAATGCCACACTGTGTGCTTATAAGGAAAGCACGCACACTGGGTACGCTGCTTGGATTTTAAGCATCTGGCTGTGAAATGCCCAGTTCGTTACTGCTTCATAACTTTATAAAAGAGTAAGGAGAGGAGCATTTGGTTCTTGGTCAGAGGGAGCATGCAAGTTGTGTGTCTTTGGTGGGAGAACTTGGCTATCGATCCATAAAAGGTGTAATGTCTCCATAACACTCTTTGCATGAAATAAAGACGTTGTCAGCTTCAATTAACTAGCAATCTATTATTAATCCTTCCCAACATCTGGGGATTCTTTGGTTTAAATTGCCCTGGAAATTGATCTCTCTTGGTTTGCCGTGGGTAGCAGCAAGACAGCCCTGTGAAATGCGTTGTGCCAAATGCCTTAATTTGTAGGTGAGTTTTTAGTGGGGGATTAAGGGTATCAACCCCCTGGACAGTCAGGGCTTGAGAGCCCATTGGTGCTGGCAACAACCACATTCCTGCAGCCTCAACACGCAGCGCAAGAGCCCCCAGCCTGCTCTGACGGCGCATTCAACGGTAACCCCAGCCTGGAGCTGCTTGTTGCAGCAGCGCAGCTCAGCGCCTGAGCACTTGCTAATCACCGAGCACAGGGAGGCAGAGGAGAGGAGAGGGAAGGCTCTCGGCATGCAGGTACAAGTGCTGGGGCTTCCACCCCATTCCTCCCGACAGTTAATTTTGCACATCCTGCAAGCAGCGGAGGTCGCAGGGACCGCAGCCAAGTGTGGCGACATTGCCTTTCTAGAGAACGGGAGCCGCAGCACTGCTCCCTCCTGGCCCCCAGCACGTCACAGGTAGGTGGTGGTGTTCTCCTCTCTTTGTTTTTCAAACACAGTTTAAAGTGCAAAAGCAGAAATGGCAGAGAACCACCAATTCTCACAAGTTGAGCAACTACAGAGGAAAAACAGCCTTGGTGGGAAGGGTGTCCCCTGGGAGCCTGCTCCGACAGAGCAGCTCCTCGTCCTGTAGCTTCGCTGGTGCTGCCAGGACCCATCCTGTCACACACTGCTGACTTCTCAAGCGTAGGAACGCCCAGGAGGGAAATATATTGGCCACGGCAGCGCAGGGAGCAGAGGGAGGTTGAGGTGCCAAGCATCACTCTCTGCACTAGATCTCTAACCAAGAGGTTCATCAGTACATCTTGCTTCATGCATTTAACACGGAGCCTGGCTCTACCTGCAACAGGACACTCATCTCACGCCACCGATTTTTCTCAGCTCACGCAGTGAAGTGCTTGAATCCTTCATCTCAAATTGGAATTCAGCTGCAGGCTGCTGCCGCTGTTGGACGTGCGCATCCCGCGCGGAGCACCCAGCGACTTCCGGACCACACGCACTGCATTTCAATCCCTCTCACGCTTGCCAAGTTCACGTTTCAGTAGACAGTAAATGAGACTGGGTGTGATATGTGAACACCTGAAACCAGAGCCGAGGGTGTTGCAGTACTTAGTGACCACTCTCTGTAGAAGTTTTTCACTGAAACGCTGATACCTCCTTTCTGATGGACTCGTGCCTTTTCATTGCTATTGTCCTTGTCAGTAAGGCTTTAAATTTATTCATGAAGCAAGCTGGAGCTCAGGTGGCAATAGCTAAATCCATTTAGCAGTAGGAATAAGAGGAAAGCCATTTTAATGTTCTCTTGCAGGGCTGCAGTACTTAGCAAACCCAAAGGATATTAATTACGCAGCATGCTCGGAGATGTAAAAACATGAATTTATCAAGACAAATACATTCAGAACTAGGGTAAGTCAACAGTAATTAACATGATGCAAAAAAAAGTTGGGGAAGGAAGGATTAGATGGTGCTATCGCATTAGAACACTGGATAGTTTAGAGTCATCCCCAAGATATTATAAAGCGATTACAGTTGTTGTAAGGCATCTTCAACAATAAATTTGCCGTCTGTTATCAGGTGTGTTCCTTGGCTCTGGGTATGTTCATAGTTTACCAAGGTAGTGATGCAGGCGGTATCTGAAGTATTAAGTTGTGTGTTTGGCAGGCAGCTTCAGGATTTTAATAAGAAATCTTTGATGTTTGAATCTACTTTCAAAGAAGAGGTGCGTGGGGTTGGTTGTTTTTCCCCTGAATTTGCCTGTGCTGTTCCAATATTTTCATGGTGTTTAGCAAACATATAATCGCGAGCACAAGCACAGATGAGTGGCAGCTACAGATGAATTGGTAGCTCTGCTTGACAAATGTAAGCATAGCATGTGTTTTTATACCACATCCATTAGGGCAGACAAATGGAAAATCCGGAGATGACTGCTCTGCAATTTAACAGTCACAGCGCTCTCAGAACGCGGGTGTCTTCGTCAGCACTGATGATGGGTCAGGCTTAGGAAAAAGCATAAAACCCTCCAAAACCTAAAGCAAATTGAGCAAACAAGTCTAGGCATGATGTATGTAAGGGCAATTTATTTTGTGTGGAGCAAGTAAAAACCAATGCTGATTCTTTATTTCCAGGTCATGGGGACGATGACTTTAACCTAGAAGATGCTCTGGGTGATCTCACCACTAAGCGACGTAAGTCAAATTTATTTACTCTTTTAAAGAGGAGAAAGCCAATAGTAATTAAGAGATGTAATTTTTCTTTGGGATCATATGCAAGTGGAGCGGGGCAGAGGGTTACATGATACCTCATCCTCTCTACTGGGTAGACTAGGTCTCCACACTTGGCATCAATTGGAATTAGCAATATCCCTGTCAAAATTACTTGCTACCATCGTGCTCCTTCATTTTATGATTTTCAACAGATTGCAGAGTCAAAGTATTATTTTGACATCACGATGGCACTGAATGCATCTTAGGGGGCTCTTGACTGCTCGCACACATCAGTAACATCTAGTAATGAACAGTGCCAGTTTTGCCCGGATGTTAACACAACCACCTCTGTCTCAGCTGGCGAGGGACGGATTGGGGATTACTTGCAGGATTTGTGCACCGCTTCTCAACTGACCTTTTCCCAAGCCCCGGGACATGATCATCTGCAGAGTCAACCCCTCTGTCAGCATTAGCAAGCTGAGGGTCTCCCCTACCCAGCGGCACCATCCACCATCCTCCGAGGGAAGTCCAGGCAGGGAAAGCCTCTTCCCTTGCAGGTTAAGTTTCTCTCACACTCCCAAATCCCCTCCGGGGAGGCGCTGAGCCTGCAGTCACTGCGAGTGGGGAGATGGAGCAGCGCGCTCCGCTGCTGCGTTCACTTGCTTGTTTTCCAGTGTAACCTACTGGTTAAAGGAGACTCATTTCCAGTGGGAATACCTTGTTTCCAACATCTGCTTTCATAAACTGAGCTCAAAATTCATCTGCATCTGGCCATTTAACCACCTTTAATTTCTGTTTGTGGCCACGGAGACACTGCAGTGGAGGGGATTGCACCCTGTGCACCCCGTGCCATGATACATCAGTGTATTTCTTAGTGCTTCAGAACACCAGACCAAGAGCTCCAGGTGATGGGCTTCAGCACCCTGCCATTGTCTGCCCTCCCCCAAGTGGTCACAACAGAGCCACCAGACCTGTCCCCTCTGCTCACACATATCTCCACGTGGTGACATGGCACAGCCAGCCATCCCCTCATCCCAGGAGGGATGTCCAGCCATGCAGAGAGCTCTGCAAACAGTTTCGCTTAAGTGAGAGCTATAATAGGGGTTTGAGGTGTCTTGCTTTACAGTCTCACAACGTAGAGACATTTTGCTGTGTTACATGGGGACTTAAATGGAATGAAACATCACGTTTTTCACTTCAAACCTCTTGTGACACGTCAGGGTTAAAGACACCCTCAACGTAGAAAGTGATAGATCATCGGATGCTAGACTTGGTCACTGCTCTATCCCATGCTGACCTAGGGCTGCACATTGCCAGTTCTCCGATTACAGTATGCGGGGAGAGTGGTTAATGCATAACCAGCACCTCCAAACTCAGGGAAGATGGAGCTTCCCCAGGCTGGACGGGATGGGGAAAGGCAACGCTTTCCTCAGGACCCCTTTTGAATGCACCCATCGCCACACTGAATTATATCAAAGCAGAATAAAAGCAAACGAAAAATCTGGAGACCAGTCACATCAAATCCTACCAATACCCTGGAAACGGAGCGCTCCAGTATTCAGCAGCACCAATAGAAATTAATGAGAATAGAGGAGCCACAACTCTTGCTCATTATTTATTCATATACTTGGTAATGCCATCCACTATTAATAGATAGTGGTTTATGGAGGAAAAAAAATTAAAAAGCATTGTAGCTGGCTTTAGCACAGAAACAACCAGGGGAGCTGGGTCTGAGCATTAGGATGTCACCAAAATGCCTTCCGCGAAGGGGACTCCCTGGTATGTCCTGCAGCAGGGGAAATGATCAGTCTCCTAAAGAAGGGACCAGGTGGGGACAAGGCCTGCTGTGCCCTGCAGACACTTGTCCCTGCACAGGGACACATTCCCTTGCAGTGAGGCTGGGCCCCACGTCAGCTCGCCCAGGGGATTCACAACCCCAGACTCCGAGGAGTTTGCAGGCGCAGAACAAGGTATTTTGCTACTTATTTTCCCAACAGAAGCAACAGATGCTCCGTGCTACCCTGACTAATGTTTTTCTCCCCTCTCTTGTATGGCAGCGACTCCCAAGGCTCCTCGGAAGCCGGCAGGCGGGTCAGGTGAGGTGTATTTATATTTATGGTATAAATATAAGCGATAGGCTTATCTGCCTATCATTTAGGAAAATGGTGGGTTTGCTTCTTCATGGGTCCGAGTGGCATAGGCTGCCTTGCCACTGCATGCACAGGTGGGAGCTGCTCTGTGAGCTCAGGCTTTGGCGTGGAAGCCTTTGAATGCCCATGTGAACACTCCAGATATGCTGCAGAACTGAGGCTTAAATCACCTTTCTTTTGCACTTGCAATGAGCTGGAAGCCAGTGCACAAGCAGCTGCTGCTCTGCAGTGGGACAACTTCAGCTGGTTGAGCTGCATTAGCCTCATCTGTCCGCACCACCTCTCCAAACACGTCTCCTCTTGCTCTTTCCAACAAACCTGGCACATTGCGGGGAAACCTGCCTGTATCTTTAGAGCTCCAGTACTGCAGGGGCAAGAGGGATTGGAGCTACAGAGCATGGCCTGGGAGCTTGCTGATGACCTGCACTTGTTGCCCAAGGGAATAAGTAGGTAGATGGTGGAAAGAGAGGAAAAGTGTAGCAGCCCTTGAGACTGCAGGCTTGAAGCTGAGGTGCTTCTGGTTTTGCTGTGAGCAAAATTTACCTTCCTGAGCATCTCTTCTCTTCTGTTTCCCCATTCTCTTCAGTATAAGGAAGCTGGTACCAGTGTGTATTTATAAAGAGCTTTGCACACTCCCTCCATAAGGCTTAAGTAAATGAAATATTGATATTTCTGTCCAACCTGAAGGCGAGTGGTATTAGAGCATTTATGGTCAAGGCTGCATTTTGCACACTTTGCAGTATCCTAATGGAAGAGACACAAATCACAGCTCAGCTCTACAAAGGTTTTTATGTCTCACAGCATGGCACCTACTAGCTTTCTTTACAGGAAAGAGCTCAGAGTATTTTTATTCTTTCTTTTTCTCCAAGATGTCCCTCACTTTCGCTGAATGCACGGGCTTGGTGAAGTTTTCCTGTATAGAAAAAAAAACTATTTCCACAGCACTCTGTGCCTGTCCCAGCTAGCTGGATCCACAGCATGTGCCCGACACTTGGAGGAAGCTTATGCTGACATGAAAGTTTCATTGCTGGCATCTCCTGCAGCTCAGCTCTGGCCAAACATATCTACTTAAATATAGAGCAGTCACAAGAGCTGTGGGTTGCTCAACCCAGCAAAACCCAAGAACCTGAAATAAACTGAAGCAAGGGAGAGCTCGGAAGTGAACTGGCTTGCTAGAACATTAAGATCTCAGCATGAATTTAGTAGAGGGAAAGCAGATCGGGCCATCTATTCCCCTGGCCAGCATAGGGACAGACAGAGCGGAGTCGCTGGGGCCTGTGGTGCACCCGAACGGGCCCGAGGTGCTCGGGGCACGCGGGGCTCCGCGCGTTTGACTCCCCTGTTCTCTTCCCCGCAGACTTCAGCCTGTGGGATGCCGTCCTCACCACCACGACGCGGCGGCCCAAGACGACGCGGGCGCCTCCCAAGCACAAGCCAAGTGAGTGCCGCCGCGGAGCGGCTCCGCCGCCGCGTGGCAGCGTGCAGGGAATGGTGCCCCGTTCCCCGTGAGGAGACTGTGGAGCTCAGAGCGGCTCCAGCAGCGCCGTGCGGCCCGTCAGGATGCTGCATCCTCGGCCTCCCCCACAGCGCCCGGAGCCACCCGCTCCGCGCTGGCCTTCCCCTCCTGCCCGATTCCCCTGCTGGCTGGCCAGGCCGTTTCTGCAGGAGAAGCGACATTTATCGCAACCGCAGTGTGAGCGCCGAGCGGGATGAGCCCCGAGCATCTCCCCTGGTGAAAGCGGGAAGGGTTTATATTGGTACCCCCGTCTCGTTCACTGACACTTTTCCCTGGCAAAGTTCAGCACTTCCTGCATGGAGCAAGTGTGCTGGAGCTGGGCAGCTTCCCAACCCGGGCCAGGATAACTAACCAGTGCATTGTTTTGCAGCAAAGAATCCTATGGATTTCGACTTGGCCGATGCCTTTGATGACAGCAACGACCAGAAAGGCGGGGGGCAGCCGAACGTGAAGCCTGGTGAAGGTACGAGACCCCCCATCCGAGCTGTTGGATTGGCCTAACTGGGTGACGCAGCTGTGCTTTCTGAGGGCTTTCTGGCGATTCAGACATCTGCGGGAAAGCTTGAAGCGTGGAGCTGTTGGAAGGCAGCACCTTCCAGTTGGGGGCAAGCAGCCTTTAGCAGCACTAGGAGGCTTTAAGCACACCTCGTCCAGCTGCAAACCTTTGCTGGGCTCTCTACAAACCTGGCTTTATTTTATTTTTTTAAAACAGGATTTTCAGATGATGACCTGGCCGAGGTGCTAGATGGCGGCTACAAACCTGACAAGGGTAGGTGCTGGGTGCGCTTGCCACTGGGGCCCCTGGGGTGCAGGGAGGTGGGATGTTGGCACAGACCCGTGGGACCCCCGATGGCCACTACTCAGACCCTGTCATGGCAGGGAGGCTCTAAAATGCCCCCATGGCCAAAATACGTCAGGAAACATCCCAGCTCCTGTGTGAGAGCACCCAGCCCACAGCAAGCAAGGAGCAGGTCAGCCCCTTGCCTGCAGCTGCAGAAAGCCAGTGGCACAGGGAGCAGGCACTGAGGCTGCACCTTGTGACATAGACCTGATGAGCAAGGAAATAAAACAAGAAAACCTTATTTGTTGGCTCAGCTGCAGGACATTTGCTCACTTTCACGCTCAAACAGAAGCCACCGCATCAGCTAGAAGCCTGGAAACCAACCGCATGCTCTCCTTCCCAGCGGGACAGTGCATGGGGCTCTCCAGCAGTGTCCGGCTCCAGCAGGGCCAGGAGGACAGATCGTTTCTGGCCCCAGGGCCACAGCCCATGCCAGTAGGTCGAGGCGTTCGTCCTTGGCTCCTGGAAGTGCCACAGTCCTGCTGCCCCCTGGAAGGTCCCACAGCCACCTCGGCTGACACCGGCCACCCCAAGGACCAACACCTGCCCCCAGGCTCAATGATGCTTTGAACGCCTCCGGTGCTTGCCATGGTGCGACCACCCGTGGTTGGGGACAACAGGGAGAAAACAACAACGGTTGTGCAAGACCGTGCACTCACGAGGACCCACAGCATTAAATAGTAAAAGTAGTCAAGTTAAAGCGATGAGCACTGCAAGCCCAATCAACGCTAATGAATCACTGTGCTGAGGACAAACCGTGCTGGAAACGCTAATGCAACACTGACCTCCTTCCATAAATTCAACATTTAAGTGACTTGTTAAGAGCTGCCGCTTGCTGCAGGAACTACTTTTCCTCCTTGATTCAGTTGCTCCAGGGAGAAACCCCTAGAGAGGGCAAAGACCATTGCAGAACTGCTCTGCACCGGGGAGGGGAGCCGTCCCCACCGCCGCTCCCTGCCGTCCTCCCAGCCCTGGCTGCCCGCGCAGGCCTCCATTAACCCCATCGTACTGTTGTTATTATTACTACACCCCCATATCGTTAGTGGTGGCGCTGACACCCGCGTGTCTTGCAGGTCGCGGTGGTGGCAGCACGGAGGGCGACCACAACGCAGGTAGGTGCTGCGGGCCAGGCTGGCCCCACGGGGTCCCGTGGACGCAGAGCCGCCCATGTCCCCTTCCCTCGCAGGCAGCGTGGCTGAGACGGGGACCATCGCCGGCATAGCCAGCGCCCTCGCCATGGCGCTCATCGGCGCCGTCTCCAGCTACATCTCCTACCAGCAGAAGAAGTTCTGCTTCAGCATCCAGCGTAAGTGGCCCCATCTCCATCTCCGCCCTCCCATGGGGTGCCAAGTCCCGGGAATGGGGAACAACCTCCCCGGAGGGTGCAGGATGCAGGCTGAGCCCTTTCCCCTCCGCGGGCACCCCTGCAGCCCTGTCCTTCGCCAGGGAGGGGGAGGAGAGCAGGGCAGCCCTTCCCGACACAGGGAGTCGGTGCAGCCATCGCCTCCCAGCTGCTCTTTCATTTTCTAGCCTAAAGACACGGATAGAGCGTTGAGCTTTAAACACAAGTGCTCCCAAAATGGTCCTGGTGCTTCCTCAGGCGCCATCAGGGCCCACGATCCCAGGAGCCCAAAGCTCCCGCTCCAGCACAGTGGTGCCGGCACAGTTGAGAGCCAGGAGCAGCGTGAGGAGGCAAAAACCAAACACCCCAGCACAGGGGCAAAAAGAGAGGCAAGATCCAAGTATCTCAGCAAAAGGGAACAGGGGAAAAGAGGCATCTCTGCAAGAGGTAAAAAAAAAAAAAAGGGGGGGCAAAACCCAGCCACATCAGTAAGAGGTAAAAACTCACCAGGCAGCAGAAAGGAGAGTGCAGCAGAAGCAGGAGTGGCATGAGCTGAGCCAAGTCGAACTGGGCTGAGTTTCGCCGAGCCGAGCCCAGGTGAGCTTTGCTGGCTGCAAGTGGCTGCAGCTGTGGTGGGTGGCACAGGCAGGCGGTGATCGCTGCGGGCAGGTAGCAGGCACTGTGGGCACCTGCAGCTGAGGCTGTTCTCACCCCCATGGAAGGGCTCTGTTTAACCACTGCAGAGAGAAAACACATGCAGCAGGAGAGACCGGGATCAGGGTGACCAGTGCTGCCTGAGGAGCAGCTCTTGCGTGGCCTGGACCTCGTGGTGGGACCACACGTGTCCCCAGGGGCGAGGGTCTCATCCTGCCACCACGTGGAGGTGCAGGCAGGGCAGCTGGAAAGAAGCCTTTTAAAAATAATTGAAATCCCTCAAGAGGCTGCTTTGCTCTGGGGGAAGGGGGCTGGAAACTTCTGCTGGAATGGTGTTATTTTCCCAGTTGCGCCTGAAACAAACAGGAGCATTTGGGTAAATTAGATCAGCAGGAAAAGTCAAATGAATGTGATATAGAGTGAAACACCCTTGCATATATCCCCCCACTTAAATGATATTTTGGCAGGAATAAATAATTAAAAAAAAAAGAGTGAGGGCTTTGATGAGGAGAGAGCTGAGAGACACAAAGCCCCAGAAAGGCAGCAGGAAATTAAAGTTAATTATAAAGGAGGATTAATTTAAGCCATCAGACATGGCATGCTGGGCTAATGTCAGGCCTTAGATGCATTGCAGTGCATGACAGAAATCTAAGAGCCGTCAGCCACTGCAAAAGTGGCTTTTTATTGAAAATCAGAAATTGCATTTGGTGTTATCCCAGCAAAACACACGTCTTGCGGGAGGCAGCGGTGCTGTTCAATGCTGGCAGCACCGAGGAGCAGCCTGGGCTGCTTTTCCACGGCCGTCCTTCCACAGGGGCGAGTTTGTGAGCTCTTCCCAGCCCTGCCCCTTTTGGGGCTGGTGCAGTGCCCGGTTCTTGTGAAAGCTGCAGAGGAGCCTCCTTGCAGCGTGTCCTAGGGGCTGCAAGCTCGCCCAGCCCCGGTCCAGGCAGCGCCCATCGGCCTCGCTCCTCCTCCTCCTCCCGCCTGGAAGGACGAGCGGCTCCTGCCCCTGTGGCCTTGGTTGCACTTGTTGCCAGCGCTGGGAACTCTGCGTTTAAATAACAGCTTTACTCAGGCCTCGGCACCCCGCTGGGATCCTGCTGCACCAGCACAGCCCTGCTCTGGACTGCTTTTACAGCTCGGCATAACGTAGCTCGTAATGAGGAACAGACCCTGTATGGGTGCTTGGGAGCAGCCCCTGTGCTGCCCTCCTGTCCGGCCGTCGGCTTCCTTAGCACCGTGCCTGCTGTTCCGGGGCTCTGACTGCTGCTAATACAGAGGAGTTTGAAAAAAAAAAAGAAAACGCATCTTAGCTCTTACACAACGCAGGGCCATTCCTACAGGTTTTCAGGCATCAAAGCAAACTGTCTTTACTTCCCGCTCTCCCATCTCACTCTTTGTTGTTACTTCGCAGAGGGACTTAATGCGGAATATGTGAAAGGAGAAAACATGGAAGCGGTTGTGAGCGAAGAACCTCAAGGTGAGAGCTTTGCGTCCCGTAACCTTCGTGCCTCTGGCCACAAAAGCAGCTTGACTGAAGGGCTTTCTTAAACGCGCTCACGCTTTGCTGGGCTGCAGTGCCTCTCTGATGGAGACACCGCTCAGGTTTGGCTGCAGCTTTCCACGAGACTTCCACCACAGTGTTTTTCCCCCTTGCTGTACACAAAGAAAATCTCTGCATTAAGAGACCAAGGATCTAATTCCGCAGACAGTGGCAGGTAGTATTTAGCTGTCACGTTTTCAGCCACCAAAAGCGTGTTATACAGGAAGAGCACGATCCTTCTTTCAGTGACAGATAATGAAGGCTGAACCTCCCAGCCCCGGGCACCCACTGCATGCAGTTTAGCTCCTTTGTATGCTGTTGTATTCACGATCCTTCTTTTCCTTCCCTATTTAAATATTTAGTACTGGAAACGCAGTCAGCAGAACCACCCAAATAAGACGGCACGAAGCTCTGAAGCATGACCTGGGGCTAGAAGAGAGTCAGACAGCAGCAAACACGGAGATCTTACATGCTTGTAATTTCGCTTTTTATTTAATTTGAATCCAAAGCTATTTAATGTGCACTTAGGCTTGAATTGGCTTCTTAGTGCTGTAGGCTCTAGGGCTGTAAGGGTAGTATGTGTTTATTTTTTGTAAAGACGTACATGTTTACATTGAAGTAATATTGTGGGCTTGATCTCAAGTTGTATGCAGGACAACAGAAGGGGCTTCAGTGGAGTTCCAAGTGTCAGTTAAGGGACAAGATCCTTTCCAAGGAGCCAAAGGACTTTCTGGTGTGACTACAGCAAAGTGCCTGTAAATAGCAATCCAAAGCCAACCATGCAAACCCCTTTGTAAACCACTTCCAGCCGACAGGCCATCTGCTATGGGCACGTAACTTCCAAGGGCAGTGATGAAAACTGCACGTTTACTGAGCGTAGATTGTGCTTCTCAGCGTAGCTACACCTAAAAATAAAGTGCCTATGAGTAGGTCCTCAGGCGGCCTGAGGCTGAGCCAGGTGACACCCTGCTCCTTGGTCCAGGACGTTCCCAACCACACAGCACTGGCTTCTAACCAAACAAAAGGACCTGGTTTTCATCCCAAACCACCAATACAGGTAATGGCCGTGAACACAGCGCTCATTTTTGGCAAATACCATTTGAACGCGTGGCTATGCTAGAGGTCAGAACGGAGCCAAAGTTACAAAGGGATAGAGTTTGCCTCTGTCATCAACAGGAGACCTATATTGTCACTGAAATGAAATCAAACCTGTTTGTTTCTATGCTGCCAAGGAGAGATTCAGGTCTCATTCTGACCAGAGCAAATTACAGATTTAACCCAAAAGGAAATAGAGAGCAGATCCCTTGAGATCCGTGACACTCACTGCACATGCCAAGATCACCAGATACCGTCCCCCCACGTCCTCAAGCACTCGCACAACTATCGAGAACGGTCCCTGTCACCTTAGGCAGAAACAGGGTGCAAAGCTTTGACCTTTGCTGTAGGAATTGTGATTTTTTGCTTTGAATCCCCCCATCATCTCTCTCTTATTGATGCTAAAATGGGAACATTGCTACTTACCAATATATTTTCCCCAAACAGCGAATGGTTTAAAGTGAGGGGAAATTTAGTTTACCTTGTGTAAAAGATACTCTGTATTTATATATTAACCTGAAATGTCTGCATTTTGTAATGTTTTGCAAAAACACTTGTAGTGTGAATGTGGATAAAAAGAGTGTTTTCTGTTCGATGTACAAATTCACAGCTTTCTTGTAGATACAACTTAACACAAGGCCTTGCCAATAGGTGAATAAGCCTGGGAGCTTTCAGGTCTAACAGCTCAATTTGGAAGGAAATTGCCTAGTAACATTACAAGTATTTTGCAACAGCTGCACAGTTCTTAGGTTTTTTTTTTGCACTTGCATTTTCAAAACCTTATAACAGAACAACTACAGCATTTATAAGGGAGACAGACCCCAAGAATATATGGCAACTGTCATTTATTTGGAACACTTGGGCTACTACAATGCTGCTATTAATTACTGCTACTTTGTTTTATTAATGGAGTTCAATTAGAAAACTAACTACTGGTTTCTCTGAGACTGGAATCAGAAAAAAAGAGACACAGGATACAGAATATATGTTTGCTTACTCTTAGAGTTGGATTTTCATGAAGGAGGAGGTTGGGGTTATAGACGTATCAGAAGCACTTGGATCTGGGTAACTAGTTCTCCAAACGCTGTAGCCTGTCCTTTCACAGACAACATATTTGACAGCTGTGGCATGAAAACATTTTTAGAAAATAAACTGGTGCAATATGGCATTGATAAATGGTAAAAGTCATATTCCCTGGGCAGATCAAATGAATGTTAACTCCATTCCTCCTTTTGCTGATGAATGTTGTTTTATAGATGCAGATCATCAGTCCTGTAACTGCACAGAGCACTGGGACCCTGTTCGCGTAGCGGACAGGGCAGAGTCCAGGGATGCTCAAAAAAAAAAAAGGGAAAAAAGTTTCATTGAGGAAAAATTAACAATTTCTGGAACTCGGTAGTCTGCACTGAAGTTGTTCCTTTTGCCAAAGCCTTTTCTATGGCTTTAGTGAATACTTATGCCTTAATGTAATTTAAAGGTATGCGTAAGGAAAACTATAAATGCAGTGAAAGGGAGAACTTTTTCACAGTTTAGAGTAAAAAAATTCAAGACTTCTTTCTGAAATATTTCTAACGGGGAAACACTGACAAATACTACAGTAAAGAAATTAAACCCAGTCTCTTCAAAATAACTGGGCAGAAATCTACAGCTTCGTGTGCTAAATGTCAGTTAAGACTCAATTGCTTTTTTAT
>JAWLRI010000229.1:1604345-1638454 GCA_034781795.1 Crypturellus tataupa
AGTCTCTTCAAAATAACTGGGCAGAAATCTACAGCTTCGTGTGCTAAATGTCAGTTAAGACTCAATTGCTTTTTTATTGCAGTTTGTCTCCTTCTCTGTCAGAACTGTCTGCTCAGTCTCTGAAAAATGACGAGTTTACACTTCCCATCATCAGGCATTATAGCAACAGAGAAGGTTCATTTGTATTTTCCTAGTAATGATACAAGTTCTGAAATATCTGATACAGCATTCACCCCTCTAACTACCTGCATTTAATTAGTATATTTGTTATTTTAAACCTGGATATGGAATTTAAAAAAAATCTTGCACTTATATTCTGTATACATGGTGTGAACTTTCTCATCCTGTATATAAAAAAGGCAATAAAACACTGAAAAAAAACCACATTTTTTTCTCATTAGTTCAGAAGTACAGATGCAGCTGTCCTGAGTTTGTGCCACCTGTTCTGTGCCTCATCCTTTTAACACTCCTCCCTTCTTCAGATCAACTAATGCTATTTCTAATGGAAAAAAAAAATAGAAACAGGTTTCTGTTCTATAGAAAACAGAATTGATAAGCACTCCCCACACTACTCTTCTGCTGTTGTTTATTAGATGAATTACTCACATTTTCCTTTGGCCATACTGTAGTAGTTTCTTCATTTGAGACTACCGTGCCATGAGATTCATCATTTCAGAATGTGGTGACATCAGTTTGGGGTTTTTGGGGCACACAGTAAGTTTGGCTATTTTCTTGCAACCCCATTCAGGAACAAGTGCTATCCTGTCAGTCTTAACTACTCATTTTTGTAATAAAAGTGGAGTTAGTCCATGAGGTCATTTCGAATTCTGAACAAATGAGTAGACAGACTTCATCCTTAAAACTTACTTATATCTAATGAGTTTCAGGATCAAATGATCTGACAGATTTGGTCAAAACCAAATGAAATTCGGAAACAACGGTACTATGAAACTAGAGACTCACATCTTTACAGTGAAATCTTCAGTTAAAAGCAAGACCTACTGTTCACTAATGCAGGAGTGACCTATTCCAGATGAAAAGGTTTAATAATATGCTGTGAAAAGAGATATCTTTTGCTAATGTGTATGCAAAGGTCATGTGGTTTAAAAAAAAAAAAAGGCAGAATTTGTCTACCCTTAAAAATAACACGAATAAAACAGACTTGACCAGTAGGACGTTCTAGTTTTGTTTGGTTGTGGGGCCAGGGGAGGTGCTGCATTTTGGATTTAAATTACAAAAGGCTGGAGCAGGTCCTCTGTATACATAAAAACATCTAAAATACACTAAAATCTTCATAAAAAAGCTGTAGACTATGTGAGAAAAAAAAGTATTACTGTGAAAACCTTCATCTAATGGTGAAAGCAGAATACATGAAGTACACATTCTTTTCTTGGCATTTTAACATGAGAAGAAAGTTTGCCTTGCCTGGGGAATAGGCCACACTGCCCATTTTGCCTCTCCCTTTGCTGCGGGACTCAATGCACATGAATGGGATATTTTGATCCCCTATTTGCAGCTCTTAGAGACGCAGCCATTCTTGGAGTTATTAAATACAGCATACAAATTAGCACAGCTTTTCTCATAGAAAAAAAAATTAAACTCTTCCTACTTAAAGCTTTACCCCCTTGAGAGGAAGGCTGCCTATGTAATTACACAGGAGGGAGGAACAAGAGGAGAGAGTTAAGGCTCTTTTCCAGCTTTCAAAGTCTTCTTCCATTTCTATTAAACAAGCAAACAAGAAAAGCAAAACCAATGAACTTCTGTGAAAGAGGAAAACGTCTAATTCAGCTTTCAAACATGACTAAATGGCAACGTGTCTTATGCTGACAATTCAATCAACTTACTTTACAAGGAAAAAATGGCTTCATTAGTTACCAAGGCATCAATCCTGGATTCAAACTGCTTCCTCTTCCACATATCATTTACAATAAGAAAATCCTACAGGTCAAATTTAGCAGCCTGCTGCCTGTGCACATTCCCTTTGCCCTGCCCCTAGAGTCAAAACCCAAAGCAGAAGGAGACCCAGCGATTCAACTAGAAGTTGATAGTTCTGTTCAAGGTACATCAGACTCGAGACAAGGTGCTGCTCTCTCCTCAACCGCTTCAATCCTGTCTTATTAAAAATAACAACAGATTTAAATCAGTAAGATAAAAATGTAGATATCAGGAAGCAAACCAAGGACAGAGAAATCATCTCCTTGACATCTCTTCTGGACAGAGCTATGCATAACAAGCACATATGGCAGTTATAGAATATCTCTGAAAATTACCATGTTGAGTGGTTAAAAAAAACCCACTATACCTATAAATACTATAGTAAGACACCCCCCATTCTATTCCTTCAGGTCAGAGAAGGCTCCCTGAGCTAAGCTGGAACTTATGGATACTCAGGCAGTCGGCTGAAATATGCACTAATTTTCTTTGCAAAATCAAATCCTCAAATATTAGCTCCAGGAATCTTAAGTTTTTTTAAATCTCAGAGTGCCCAAGCTAATCCAGTCATCCCTTCCTAATAATTATGAAGGATGTATGTTGTGATTATTAGCACTAATAAAGAGGGAAAACTTCAAATGACTTTCTTCAGCACTGCATTTTAGAGATAATGTGCTTTACTTCAATATACAGTTAAAATGTCAAGAAATCTCAAGTGTAGAAGAGTTTCATTCAATGCCAGCTCAACATATTCTGGCCACTTAAAATTCCCTGCTGGCATACCACTTAGTTTTTTGATTATTTTTTAAACAGAAAACATATTTTAGCTATTTATTAAAAGTCTGAGGTTGATGAAAATTGCACCATCACAAGCTTTCCTTAAGGTTTATTCTTGTAGGTGAATGCATATCATAAAATACAATTATTTAACTATAATGAAAGCACTAAAATACTATGCATTGCACAGTAAACTTCTAAGCCTGGACACAGCATTTCTGCCTTTCCTCTGAACAGCTGTAAACATTCAGGTTAGCAGCTCACCTTACTCGGTAACTACAAACCACTAACACAATTGCAGAAAATCCGGAAAGTGCATTGCTTGCTCTCATACAAATGTTGTAATAAATGACTGCTTGCAGACAGTAAGAACCACATCGGCATACAGAACCGGCTGATCCTTCAGAATGACACTTAATTCCTGCCAGCAGAACTTGGAGCAACACTGGAGCAAGCCAAAAAGCAGAGCTGCTGTATTTAAAGGGCCTGAGGAGACTAGATTCTCAAGAAACACGGAAGAAAAACAAGCAAAGGGAAATTTTAAGCACGCACCATGTCCGAGCCTTTCAGGAAGGCAACTGCGTAATGATTTAAAAGCTTACTCAGAACAGTAATCAAATCTCTGACATTAACATATTTCAGGGAGTTGAAGGAAAGCAGAGGAGGTGTATTTCGTATGAATATACACATCAAGATATTCACTTTACAGAAAAATGCTGGCAGCAATTTACAAAAGAAAAAGCCACCAGGCTTTATTTCAAGAAAACCAATTAAGATCATATTATTTATAAACTTTGTCAAACAAAGTCATTACAAGTTAAGGTCTTCAAAAGAGTCTGGATAGGCAGGATCCATTTTCTGTACTTACAGCTTAAAAACATGGAAGTATGCATATGTTTAACATCACATACACATGTACATAAATGGACACAGCATTGCATTTTATGTGTACACTTTCAAACAAAACACGCTTAGCAAAACGTGGAGCTATACAGACTATACAATTTACACAGCTGGGTGTCATTCCAACCCCAAATATTGCCATTTGCTAGAAAACAACCTTTACTTTGTACAAGACTGTGACATGGTTAAGTTTACCCCTTACTCCGGAGGCTGAAATTGAACAATAAGCTAAATAATCAAAAGACTTTATCTAAACTTGTACAAAAGGCATTAAAAAAAAAAAAAACTAAAATTCATGCTTTACCAAATATATTACATCATACAAGTCAGCGGGTATATGGGTGTACTAGACAAATGCAGTTTAACTTCATTCACTTTTAATGGCATATTTAGTTAAAACGTAAAACAGACTTCACTGGAAAACATTTAATTTAAACTCAATTTCCAAGTGCATCAAATTCCTAGGAAAAAAAAAAAGTTGTGCTAGTTAAAAAAAAAAGGCGGGGGGATACTGAGTCTAAAAAAGAGCTCTTGCTGGGAAGGACTTCAGGGTTTTGTTGAAGTGTAAGCATCACCACGTGCATTTCCTGCAAGGCTCTCAACCAGGCCTGCTACCCTGATAATTTTTCCATCTGCCTGACGGACAAATTCCTTTTTAGCACGGTAAAGTTGTTAGTTGCTCAAAACAAAGTTAATTTCACAATTGGTGATTTAGCCAGTCAAAACACAACGTGGGAACTGCCAACAAAAAAATATGTCACATCTATTGAAGCTCTTTTGGCCTCATCGTGATAACACCAGACACAGTAAGGCATGTAGATCACAGCAATTTTAAGTCACAGTTCTTGTGGGATGGGAGAATCATTCCGCCCTCCTCAGTATTACCTGACATGAATCATTTTACCAATGGCTTCTGTTGCCCCTCACACAGAGGTGTGCACTGGCGTGGCTGAATGCGACGGGGAGGAACCTCTGTCGGAGGAGGAGGAAATGGAGCGGGTGGCAGCTTCCCGCTGCAGCTCTTCCACCTTCTTCTGAAGCTCAGTCCGGATAGCGAGCAGCTCTTTAAGATTTTGATGGATTGGAACCTGTCAGAAGAAGAAAGTAAAGGCTACTTTGACTCCATAATGAACTATCTTCTTGAACAACTGTTTTGCAGCTTTCTTCTGAAACACAAGAATCCCAAAGTCAGTGGATTTCATTATATCAGTATTCAGGGAGAACGTTTCTTTAGTCATCTGAAAGTTCGGCAGACTTTGAAACAACAGAGTTGGCAGAAAACGAGCTCAAAAGACTGTGCAAATTGACTTGATGGGATATCAAATTATTCCAATAAATGTACTGCTATCCCTTGCTATCAAAACCACTTTCAGATGAATTTAAAGTGCCTTCTCTACACAGAAATTTGTCCTTTCTGCTTATTGGGTCAGATTTTTTTATTTAAAAAGAATTTACAGAGCTGGCATTTAGCATTTTGGTCAGGACAATGAAAAGGATAACGTCATCCAATTTAATCTCTATAGATTTAGTCTGAGCAGCTCTTGTCGAGGCAGATTTTCAAAATACAACTACAGGGGTTATGGTCAGCGCCGGCAGCACGATCCCTATTAGACCTCCCTCTTACTGCGCTGGCGTAGATGACTGCCTGGGAACAGGGAGGAGATTCCGATGGCTGGAGCTCTGCGCGGAGCACAGTGACACACGGCGCCCGGGCGCCTCTCCACGACACCGACCCCTTCCACCCAGACGCACGCGGTGGATCCCACAGGAGCGGCCTCAGAAAGACCAGGGCTCTTGGCCAAGGGTCTTGATTTGAGTCTCAGGGGGAATTCTTCACTCTTGCCTGGAGCGTTCCATTACACCAGGCCACAGGAAGACCCAACTCTCATTGTTCTTTTGCAGCTGGATCTGTTATCTCAGACAAGCACAGAAACCTCCTCCTCTTCCAAATGCCAGAGAACAGCCAAAAGAGCTGGGCTGCCAACTGCTTTTAATTTACTTTATTCTTCAAACTCGGAATTGTTTACAGCTTTTGGAAGGAGTAAGATGGATAAAGAATTTAAGTGGGCTGGCAAGACAATCGTGGAGAAATGCAGAATTGGGAAACCTAAGGGTTGCTAGACACCAACTCATTTATTCATACACGACGCTTCAGGAATGCCAGGCTCAAGAGATTTGCACTGTCATCCCTTCCTACTGCTCACAAGAGATTACAGGGCAGGCTGGAGTATCTAGGCAAGAAATTCTGAAACAGGGATATGTGGAAAAGATACTAAGAAACAGAAACGTTTTTTCTTGCCTCCAATGCACAACCAAGTCACATTTTACCTTTTTTGTGAATTCAGACTTTTTAAAGTTTAAAAATCCATGTAACAGATTTTGATACTTTCAAAATCTAACATTTCTGTTTCTGAAATAGAAAAAAATCCCACTTTGTTTCTAAATTTACTTGAATTTTAGCGTGAAAGTAGGAGTTTGCATAGGTGAAGCATTTTTGACACAGTACTGCTTTCTAGTTCTGTGATTTCGCTCATGGACAGAAACTTCAGTCCATTCATAAAGCTCCAGGACCCTGGAAATCCTCAAATCATCCAGCAACCCATCCATTAACTTTGTGTCTTTGAAGAGCTCTCACTAACACTGCCCGTTACCCCTGCACACCAGGACGTAGGACCCTGGAGTCCTGCCTTTGCCCTGGCGTGAATCCCTTCTCTTACTGCAGGATTGCTCAGAAGCATCACACAAGGGTTTTCGCAAGGGAGACAACAGCCTTCTCCACTAACCAAACACACACCACCTCCTACAGAAAGTTAATCTCATCCAGAGGGCAGCCCTCAGAAAATACACCTATGAACACATGAAGTTTCTCCAAGACGCTATCATACATGCCAGGGGGGATTCGAATTTCAGTGAAGACCCAGATTTTCTTCTGGGATTAGCACTGTCTTCCCCGCTGCCCTTCCATGAGGGAAACTCCCCTCCTCCTACACTCCCGCTGCCGAGTTCTGCTTTATGAAGACATTTTCCTGGAACACTAAGGTCTATAAGAGAATGATTTAGCTATTGGTATCATTAGTCACGCAAGCCTTGGGTCACAGGAGATTTGTACACCTGATTTCTGAACAGCTTAATCATCATTCAGCCTAACAGGCCAGTTTCTCTTAGACACCGTTCAACAATCTATTACCCAGCACGTTTTAGCGCACGCTACTGACACACGCGTGAAAAGCAGCATCCTGCAATTGGCTTTCAGGGATTTCACTGCTGTGTAAAAGGTGCTGCAGATGCAGCACGCTCTGTATGGAGCTTAGAGGAGGAGGAGAGGGGCTGCACTCCTGCGTTCCCCCAGAGCCAAATTCAGGAAACTGCATGTTCAAAATTTTGATGCAAGTGGTGTTCTCCCAAGACTTCTGTCTGAAATAACAAAACCACCTGAAAATAAATTATCTAATCAACAACAATGACATTTTCTGAAGGGCTTGCATAATCATGTCACACAAAAGAAGGTTGAAAAATAAGTAACATTTATTTTATAAATTAAAGTTCCCTTATAGATATTCTATACTTTCATTTTATGTCAAGAGGGACACCTATTTTTGCAGCATCCTAATGAGGTACAGAAGCAGTAAGACTCCACTTTTGCAGACAGGGAACTGAAGCAAGCACCTCCTAATTTTGCACCCCGTGGATCTGAAACTATTTCAAGAGAGACCTTCAGAATTGTGTGATTCAGCCGCTGCCGTGTCAGGCAGACACTCACTAGACACAGAGCATGCACAGGGAGGCAAAGGCCCAGAGAAAGGCTGCAGGTCTGGAGCAGCACCCTGCTCTCCTACCCACAGGACCATCCTTGCTTTCTCAGCTGTCTTACCCCCTGCAACCTGCTGCTTCCAAATACAGCATGAAATGACAGTTAGATTCTACCAAAAACAGCATTCTCCAAACTCAATCTACAGCAATCTCAATCTAAAGCAACTTCATAAAGCACCTAAGATGAGCTCTGTAGAAAATAATACATTACTGGGAATTAATAATAAATAGCAACAATAACCAATTAATAATAATAACCATAATCAATTAATAATACATAGCAACCATATCAATAGGCAAATAAATTTCTATAATTTCCTATCTTGAAGTGCTTAACTTTGCAACTTCAATTATACTGTTATTACAGTCACAGATTATATTCCAGGGGCTGAACTGAAATCAAAGACCTTGAACACTGGGAGCACTATCCATTCCTAGACCCAGACAGGATCTTCCAGATAGATTCACTCCCAGATAGGATAAGGAGGATGAGTAGGACAGAGGGTAGACATTGGGAGTAGCACTGAGCGTAAACATGGCAAGGTCCTCGGTCCCTCGGTCCTAAATCCCCTGTTTACCCTCATTCGTACTCCCCCTGCTTACCCTCAATCATGCTCCCAATGTTTACCCTTGGTGGTACACACTCCCTGTTTACCCCCAGTCCTACTCCCTCTACTCTGCTGGATCGCAGAGCCCAGAGGATGGTCATAAATGGGGCCGGGTCTGGTTGGAGGCCTGTGGCCGGTGGTGTCCCGCAAGGGTCAGTACTGGGCCTGGTGCTGTTCAACTTGTTCATCAATGACTTGGACGAGGGCACAGAGCGCACCCTCTGCAAGTCTGCAGATGACACCAACCTGGGAAGAGTGGCCGACACTCCCGAGGACTGCACTGCCATTCAGAGAGACCTAGACAGGATGGAGAGTTGGGCAGAGAGGAACCTTATGAGGTTCAACAAGGACAAATGCAGGGTCCTGCAGCTGGGGAGGAATAACCCCAAGCACTAGGACAGATTAGGGATTGACCTGCTGAAAAGCAGCTCTGTGGAGAGGGATTTGGAAGTCCTGGCTGACAACAGGTTAGCCATGAGGCAGCAGTGTGCCCCTGTGGCCAAGAAGGCCAGTTGGATCCTGGCCTCCATCAGAAGGAGCGATGCCAGCAGGGTGAGGGAGGGGATCCTGCCCCTCTGCTCAGCTCTGGGGAGGCCACACCTGGAGTATTGGGTGCAGTTCTGGGCTCCCCAGGACAAGATGGATGTGGAGCTTCTAGAGAGGGTCCAGTGGAGAGCCATGAAGATTTTTAAGGGATTGCAGTATTTGTCATATGAGGAAAGACTAAGCGAGCTGGGCCTGTTGAGTCTGCAGAAGAGAAGACTGAGAGGAGATGTGATCAGCATGTTCAAGTACCTGAGGGGTGCTTCTAGGGAGGATGGAGCCAGGCTCTTCTCCGTGATGGCCGGTGACAGGACGAGGGGTAACAGGTGTAAGGTGAAACACAGGAAGTTCCACCTCCGTATAAAGAAGAATTTCTTTAATGGTGACAGAGCCCTGGCACAGGCTGCCCAGAGAGGCTGTGCAGTCTCCTTCTCTGGAGATCTTCCAAACCCGCCTGGATGCCACCCTGTGCCCCGTGCTCTGAGTGTCCCTGCTGGAGCAGGGGGATTGGACTGAATGATCTCTAGAGGTCCCTTCCAACATTAAGCATTCTGTGATTCTGTTTATCCTTGGTCCTACGCCCCTGTTTACCCTCAGTTCTACTCCCTCTGTTTACCCTTGGTCCCACTCCCCTTATTTACACTCAGTCCTACTCCTCCTATTTACCGTAGGTCCTACTCCCCCTGTTTATCCTTGGCCCTACTCCCAATGTTTATGCTCAGTCCTACTCCCCCTGTTTACGTTTGGTCCTACTGCCACTCTTTACCCTCGATCCTATTCCCAATGTTTACCCTTGGTCGTACTCCCCCCCTTTATCCTCGCTCCTACTCCTGCTGCTTTCTGCCAGTGCTATTTCGGCTGTTTACCCTCAGTCCTACTCCCCATGTAATTGGTAATGTGGATTTGATAAAACAGCATGAACTGCTAGTTGAATTGCTAGTTAACAGCATGAAGTGAACTTGAGTTGCTAGTCCTCGGAGATCCCTTTACTAACACTAAATATTTCATTGTCTGTTATTCCAGTTGAAAAACAAAAGAAGCACATTAAAAGTTATTCAAAACTGCCTTTTATAGGAAGAAAGAGATATGTCCTCCTCATCCATCTTTTTTAAACTATCTCCACTAATAGCTGAAGAAATCTTTCCACCTGTAGGTTAGTGAAAGCCTGCTACTGATGGTCCTTTTTGTTGTTACTGAATGGTCTGAATGCTACTGAATGGGCTAATAGCATCTGAAACTTGGCAGTGCAAAAACAGAAGAACATAAACTTTGTAATGACATAAACTGTTATTTACTTATCTGCACGAGTGTGAGGTTTTATAATTAGACTGAAAAACACAACCAACAACTATAATTTTCTCAACAATTTTTTCCAAGTAAATGTGGTACTTCAAAATACTTGCCATGACACAAGATTCAAGACAGAAACAGGAGGAAACAAGAGAAAAGGCACGCTGCATGTTCATAAGGCAAAGCTATATTAGCTCTTCAAAAAGATAGAAGTAGAGTGAAGACAATTATCAGGATCATAAGATTTCACTACTTTATTCCAGCAATTTTAGGTCTGGAAATTAATTATGTGGCTTATGCTATTTGGAGGGATCTGTTCTTAAAGACCAAGGAAGGTAAGTGGCATACACATATTAGAGTACATACAGAGCACCTGCCAAAAGGCGGGGACAGAGAAGCAGTGAGCACAGCTTGCCACCAACACTATAGGAGCCAAGGTATTTTCTCACTGTGTCATTTCTCTCCATCCCTCAATCTCTTCTGGAGAGGATCTGGTTTTCATGTATGTTTGGGGAACACATTAAGCCTGCTCACTTTAGGGCCTATAGATCCCAACTAAGCACAATCAATAAATTGACATTAATGCATGCCAATTAAACTACAAGAAAGCAAGCAATCCAGACTCTTCCAGTACCTTAAAAGGGACACACATATTTCTGTGTGTACTGCCCTTGAAGCTCACCTAGGAACACCATCTTTTACAACAGCCTCTGACTTGTGGGTGTCTAATAAATTTGAAACTCACGTCTCTCTCTAACTGCTAGAAGATGAAAGGTGCTTTCAAGCAGTCACTTAATACAGGTAATTTATCATAATACGCTTGGGGATACCTTGGGATGTTAACTTAATAAAGAGGCTGTGCAGCACCCTCAGATATATTACGGTTGTGACACAAACTGAATATTTTTTCTTCCGACTTCTAAGCAGGAGTGCCTAAGAAATATTTGCATGATGAGATTTAGAGATTTATCTGAATAGCAGGCATTACTTAAAAGAACAAATACTGGTGAGTCAAGGACTACGTATAAAAAGTGCTTAATCTCTAGCATGCCAGCTTGGAAACAAAAAGGTCAGTTGAAAACAAGTAACTGTAAGATGAGAAATGAAGAGTGTCTATAAATTGGGTTGCTAAGTAGCTAAGTAGCAGTTCCTTTAAAAACTGCTGCTATACTTTACATCACTGCTAGCAAATGGCAAAAACTTAACAAAGCTATACCATACAGGAAGGTTAAGGCAATATAGAAAACATAGTAAAAACCTCTGCTTAGGTTATATTCTTTTAATAACAGCAACTGTTAATCTGCATCTTTCACAACCAAATCAAGTGATATTGCAACTCTCCACTGCTGAATTTAATAAAAACACTGGTTTACCAAGTTTTATCATATCATTTTATTTGCACTTTACCCGAAAACACAAAAGTCAAGTGAAAGCTCATACCTGAGGCCGCATTCTGGGGTTCCATCTGACATAGTAGTTCACCCACAGCTCCAAATGGTTGAGACTAGCCACAGGATACAGGACGTGGTTTTCATAGTTTACGTAGAAAGGGTTTGTGAATTCATCTAATTGACTGTTTATATAGGACCACAGCGATACAGTCTTCATGTTTACCTCCTGATTAAGTAAAAGAAAAGTATTAGAATTACAAAATCTTACATCAGGGAGACAATAATTACATACCAGTGAATTCCTCTATGAAGATTTATCTTATCTGTTAGAAAACACCAGGCCTCTGAAAACACTTCCAATAGCTGGTCATTAAATAGCCTTAAAGCTTTGGCAAAACTTTTAACTCTTCTTCCATCTCTAACTGAGCAAGGAGATTCAAGCACAGTATTTTTAGAGATAAGGTCTTGTTGAGCACAAGAAGGCTGTACTACTCATAGTAGCTATGCCTGCAGCCACTGTAGGTATAGTTAAGCACTTCACGTACAGTTGCAGACAGACCAAATCAAAAAGATTTACAATTAAATTAGTTTTAAAAAGAAAAACAAAATATGAGAGAATATATAGGTTGGAAGATCCAAAATATCATCCATGGAAAATAATTATTCTGCTCTCCTATCCCCACTATTCAGTCCTATATATCCAAATATCAATTTCAAATGCTGATTTTAGCTTTATTTGCACTTGTGAAATTTACATTAGGTAAAATCTAAACACCATAAACATGGCTGGATCAAAGTTCAAAATCTGAATTTAAAAACAGGTTCATTTTGCAATTTTATACTCCTCCAATGTCATAACACCTGTTTTTCTACTACCGCTGTGTCTTAAATTGCATTTCCTTGAGAACTGCATCTGACTAATCATTTCTGAAAAAAAGTTATCTGGAAACCATGCATTTACTGAGAATACGTTACTCAGCTCCATCTTGTGGCATATGCATGCAATTTTCACTTACAGAAGCAGGCATACAAACCACAAAAATGACAAAGCTGGATATAACAGAAAAATAGTTATCTATTTTAACAAAAATATGAAGCATTAAAGAAAGCCAAAAGTACGTAAAATTGCATTTGGAGTATTAGCAAGTAAATTAAAAATATATATATATAAATAAGTAAACTTTTTCCAAATGCAAAGTATTTCAGAGAGTGCTATCTTCATTCATTTACACATTTTAAATTTCCTCTTAGTCTTCAACCTCAAGTTCCATCAAATTATGCCCCAAAGTGACCTTCAAAGTCATCCACAGGAGTCCCTCTAGAAAAAGCAGAAGTAGCAGTACTTGATAACACACACTTAAAAGTCTGTATGTATAAAAATTTTTGAAATAGGATTTTGTGCAACTTAGGAAAAAAACTGTGCATAATAATTAAAGAAAAATGAGTAGTACTTCATTTCTAAATGGGGTATTTGGAACATATTTATCATACCATGATAATTTCATATTCAGGTCGTTTAAGTCTATATGACAAATGTATCAAAAAGCAGATTTAAAGTTCTTTAGTCTTATTCTAAGCACTTCCAAACAAACCCAACAAATTAAGTATATGAATTACAACAGTTATTTACCTCTTTCACTCTCTCTTTTTCACAGTTGCATAAGAAAGTCCCAAAGAGACAACTATAAAGGTGATCCAGAATGGTTATCAAAAATAATTCATTGAATTCAAAGGCTGCAGGAAACTGAAATAAGAAATATGGTACAGTTATTCTTTTTTTTTCCCCTTTAGTGACTTATTTTCTGGAAAACTCAGCAATTGCAGTAATTCCCAACGCATTAATACCTTTAAACCATGTGCTTCTTTATAATGCTCCTCAGGTACCTCATGAGTATAAGGTTTGTAAGTATTCTACAATACACGCATCGAATCATTAACCTAAAGTGAAACTTTACAGAAAGCTACACACTTTACACAGAGCAATTCATTATAAGGAACACAACCTGAGATCATCCTGCTATAACTCAACAAAAACACTGACCTTAACATACGTTTTATTTGTCTTGTTACAGGAGAACAAACAATTGGGTGGGAGGAGAGGAAAAAGGGGGAAAGATATCAACTAAGAGCTTTGTTTCTATTCTAACAAGCAATAACTAATTCCTATTAGGTATTTTATTCATGAGTAGAAGTTACTGTAAACATTTTAGTAAAACTGCACGAAATTTGAACACATAAAACTTTCAATAGGTGTCTTAATATATAGTGCTTTGAAATCATAAAAGCTCATGGACTGCTACCTATTCATGTAAAAGAATCTTCTTTAATCACATTTAATAACAGGTATACATATGACAATGGCTTAACACAGCAAAATAAATGCACCTAAAATAACAACAGTCTCAAGCACAAAGATGAAACGAAAAACATGTAACAGAAAAGCAATTTAAGAAGTTTAAAAGAAAATTTTAAAACATTTCTCTCATTACCTTGAATGTGAATGTTTTAAGAGAATGATTTTTGGGACAAATTAAATAAATTTTGTTCATTCTTAATTGAAGTAAATCTTTGCAGAGGGCTAAAAATAGGTGTTACAGACTCATAATGAATAATTTCCTCCTATATGCAAAAATCTCAAGTCTATATTTCAGGTATGAAGAAAGCAGCAGACTTGTTCAGTTATTCGTGACACCCTAGACATGAATGACTCAAGAGCTATATTAAACCAAAAACCAGAACCCCAAAAAACTCCCTACATGTTCAGTAAGGAAGAATAAACCAGCCATCTGGACCTGGCATGAACTAGCAGATCCAGAAAGTCCTTTCCAATGTCATCTATGATTTAGGAAGGGCAAATATTTATTTATATTGAAAATAAGGAGTTAAACAGCACAATCATTGTGCTTTTATTAAAACCAGAAGAAACTACATCTTAAGGAATATTCTTCTAGTAGAAGATTGACTGAAATTAAACATTCTAAAAACATTCTTTCCAGGCTTCTGAAGATATTTATGGCAACTTTCAACTAAAAATTTTTAATATGGAAATCATCAGTATCACTGCTCACAGAATGAATGAGCCTTCCTTCTTGCGACTCTCCTGTGGATTATGCAGTGTCCAGCAGTATGATGAGTTCACACTGGGCTTTCTCTCTCAAATCACCAATTACATTTCTTTATCCAGCTGTTTGTTTTCATAAAACATGTAGAAACTTAAGGCCAAATTCTCTTTTTCAGTTACACTCAAAAGTGGTCACTAACAACACTTACTTCTCCTAAAGTAAATCCATTATTGTTAATACCACAACTGATCTAAAATATATATCTATTAACCAAATCTCATATGCAGGGTTGCCAAAATAAGGCAGAAAATCCAGTGCGTCTCAGATCTGTCTCCTCTTTCCAACCCAATGCAGTAACCAGATATTGAGAGCAAAAATAATCTGCAAAGGTCCAACGTGATATTTGGAAATAACTTTGAAGACAAAGGCCCTCCTAAAGGAACTCTGTTTAACTGAAAACCCTTAACGAGCCTTGTCACATTAGGGTTCTGCACCATGATGGGTATGTGCTAATCAGATGGACACCAACATGGTAGCTATTCCAGTCCACTGAAGCATATGCGAAAACGTCCATACATCAGCGGTTATACTCTGAGTAATTTATTAATAAGTGATAGCACGTTATTAAAACACCATCTTTGGATACAAGAGTTGTACAGTTGGAGCTGATGTATCGAGACTGTAAAGCTTTTATTACCGCAGCTGAATAATCACTGACCTAAAAATTCCTCCCTCTGTAGTTCCAAGCCCATTAGTGTCTGTTTGAAGATTCAGGTGGAAAAATTCCCCAAAAGAAAATTTCCTTTCTATTAAATCCACTAATTTCAAAAGAACACACAGTTCATTAAAATTTCTCACCTGATGCTATTGCTCTTAGGTTTTCTTTTGGTATAGGAGGTAGTTATCAGAAAAATTCTCGTTTACTTGACAACATCAAGCTGCATATGATTCAGAGTCACACAAAATAAAATTGCTTTTGAATTTTATGATTAATAAACTCATTCTGCATTATAGTAATATTTAAGGTTGAAACACTTGCTTTATAAATCTTATGACTGTGGAACTAGACTGGATTAACTTCAAAGACCACTAAAGATTTTAACTGAGCATTTTACTGAAAATGATAAGCAATGCATTTCTGGTAACAGACGTTATCTGTTAAAAAATAGGATACAAATTTCAACCGTTTTTAAACACATCCTACTCATATTAGGAAAATAGTACTTGAACTACAATACTATAAGCAATTCTTACAGTTTTTTTTTGTTTTTAACAGGGCATCAGTATTTCATCTCCTTGAAATATTTCAGATCATTTGTAAGGTTTCTAATTTGAGACCTATAAACAGAGAAGGGAAAACACTGCCTTTTTTATTAAAAATCTGCCATCAATATGCTCCTCTCAAGTCCTCTATTACTGTATTTTGTGTGTCTCATCAAGACTGGAAAAAATTCAGGCAAATACACGGTTGTCAAATATGAAGTTTCATTGTCTGAAGTGATACAGAAAATTGTATCGTAGTGGGAAATTGGAAATTCTCTCACTATATTAAGTTGAATGTTTTAAGAACGTAATTCTCAGACCATGAAAACTTTGCTTGTTTTTAGCCCTTCTCCTATTTTGACGTATGTTTACCACCTAATCTAAAACCTCAAACAAGCACCCTTTTACAAGCACTGTTTTACATAGGGGCAAAATAGAATCCTTGTCTTCCCAAGCCCATGTCAAGGCAATTACAGTCTCCGTATATATCCTCTAGGTGTTGAAGTCAGCTAAAAAAGAAAAGTAAGTAGGCAAGAACTCTCCAAGAATGATGTTTCAATTTTTCCTGCTGTAACATTAATGATTTTTCAATGCCATTGCTGGTCATGAATTTCAGAACAGTTTCTGAACCCAGGTTTTGAACAGATGTGGTATTGGCAAAATGTTCCATAGTCCCCAATCCCCCTCCCTTCTCTCTCTTTAAAAAAAAAAAAAAATAGATGGAACTCAACTGTTTATAGGAAGAAATAGGAGGCAGCTAGGGAGATCACAAAATGAGAAGAGACTGCTCTCAATTAAAGATCTCCCCGGAGAGCTTTTGTTCCAACCAGGTGCTTAGGACTGCTGCTTTTTGCTATTGTTATTAACATTCCTCTGAGGGGAACAACATTCTTTATGTATTTTCTCCAGCTGTATTCAACAGCTTATTAAAGCTGAAACAAAGATACACAGAAGGAGAAAATTTTCAAGGGACTCTGGACAGCAGTTATTGTTGCACTATTATAACAGGGAACTTTCATAAAACACAGAAGTGAATTGTTTTAAATGTAAGTTTTGGAAAGTGCAACACAATTAAGTTTGTAAGCATCACATTCAGAACAAGATAACTGAGGACCTGGCAGCGCTAGTGTCATATGAGATTTCACACTTTTACCTTCCTTTCCTCAAATCAAATCACATACTACACAGACTTCTGTATAACAGATTTTACTATAATATCACAGATCTATATTACGTTTTAAGGAGAAGAGAAGGAAAAAAATACTCCAGCACTTCTAAATAACTGAATTAATAAATTCATAATTTGTTACTTTGGTAACCCCATTAAAGAATAGCACTATAAGAGCACATAAAAATGTTAAGTTCATGGTCATGGAGGTACAAACAAGAAGAAAAATAAGACTGAAGCTTGTCTAGAGAATTTTGAGAATTTTAATATTTTGAAACCTTAAATACTGCACCAACTGCAAAGACATCCCTGATCCAGAGACAAGAGCAGTGGTGGAAATGAGAACTGTCTGAGAATAGTTTGGTATATCAGAGACACCCTCCTGTACACATATACAGTGCCAACATCAACTAAGATTTCATACTTGGGACACATGAAGAAGGACCCTTAGTTGATAATCAACCTGGATTTTTGCTGTCTCTGAAGCACAATATAAATCCCATACACACACCTTTTTACCATCAGTGAAAAGACAATGCAAATCACTTATATAATCAATAATTCTCAGTTATTTAGTGACAGAATTCTTTAAAAGCCTATTTTAAAAACAAAAAATAAAGTTATCGGCGTTTAGTCTCCAGTTAATATTTCTATTCTAGCTGCCAGTACTTCCCGTTTAGCAAAAAGTTTCCCTTTAGTACATGCTCTGTGCAACCATAGTGCAAGCAGCTTCATCCAAACATGCTGCTGCTCTGAGAAGAAATGTATTCTCCTACATGAAATACATATCCGAGATAAAGAGTCTATTGCTATGAGGTGTCAGTCATTGGAATCTTACCTGCTTTGTCATTTGCCAAACGCAGTCAATGAACTGAAGGAAAATGGGAGATCTATCTGCATCAGCATGGTCATCATCTCCATGTCCTACTCGCTGGAAATGAGAACAATATTTCCGTTTCAGTCTAGTGTATTTACAGTTCCATCCCAACACTTCAAAGCTCAGTAACTCTTAAATGTGCTCCCAAAGATGAGCATGACAAGCATGTCTTCCATAACGCTAACCTGTATTTTTCCACCAACAAAAAAAATGCATCCCAGTATTCATTTATGGATTTGCCTTTGTAGTTGGGCAGGGCTAGAAAGGCACTCAGTCAACAAAGCAGTCCCCACTGATCTGAACAACATTGTTTGTTTGTTTTTCATGTGAATGGCCCATTGAGCCTTCAAATGCACATTAATTCAAAAATTCCAAATATAATCACATTTTGGAATAGATTATATAATTCATTATTTCTAGCGTGTCCTCTAATCCATCAGGAAGGAAATGACGTGAATTGAGCATATTAGAGAAGTGGAGAAAAATGCTGATTGGAAGGAATCTCGAGAGGGTATCACAAGGAAACTTCTATCATTTCTAACAGACCATTGTTTGGGGAAATGGCAGTGTCTCCACCAATAAGTATCTTTGAGAATAATTAGCAACTTAATCTACTGCATTTCTATTGTTACTAATGGAAATATTTTGCTTTGTGTGTATCTGAAATGTTTGTTTTCATTATTCAGACACACAGCTTTTCATCCCAGATGCTGCAGACACTTAGAAGACACAGTTCCTATTCAAAGATCGCTTTGCTGTCCTTCAGTTGCCACAGATTACACAGAGGACAGAACTGCTACTTAGTCCCCTGTACCCCACGTTTCAGGGCACAGCTGTTTGTTTCTGCCAACAGACAAAACTGGAAGCTATTTACGGAGATGGTACCATTATAATGATGATTCCACACCTAGCAGCCTTAACAACATGTCATTTCATCTAAACCACCCTACAGTCAGAGCTCACAAAGTATCATAGTAATTTATATCCTAACTCCCCAGTAGCCCATGGTTTAAGTGAACACTATGTCCTCAGAGTAACAACTCCAGCAATTTTATCTAAATGAGAAAATATGTTATGCAAAATATAAAGCCTTGAAAGTGACAAACAGCGGATTCATTCTTTCAGCTTACCATTGCAAACCTGTGTCCAAAACTTATCCATTCTTTCTCTACAAGAATTTCAAATCCCTTGATAGTTCTGTAATAGCTGTCCAGCATAAGCATAGCTAGAGCCGTGAGCTGGGCAGTTCGATCCCAGCCGTCACTGCAATGCACCACCACAGAAGTTTTACCAGATTCAATTTTATCGGCAATTCTTACTGCTCCAGCAAGAAGCATCTAAATAAAAAAATTAAACAAGCATATTAAATACCAAAACTCTACAAAGAATTTAGAATCTTACAATCTTGAATTACGATATTTCAAGTTTTCAGATTAAATATGTGATCATCTTGACACTGCTGCTTTATATTACAGATTTCCAAATTGTGACACACAGCAGTAGAGAAACCAAAACCAATTTCTAAATGATGTGTGATCCGTTGTCCAACAGACAGTCCTTACCCACTTGCCTTTCACTATTAGTAGCACCTATAAAGAGAAGCTGGGAACCCCTTCTCTAATTTATATTTGAAAATCTGTATCATTATGAAAATAGAAATAAATACTATAACCAATTCAGAAAGCTGAAGTTCAATGTTTCCAAAAACTGTTTTTGTAGCAAACAATCCCTCTCTCTTTCTCAGCTTTCAGTTCTACAAAGGGACAAACCATCCAGCTATCCAAACTCAAAACAAAATGAAAACAAAGGCTGCTGGCTGGGACCTGTGCTGACCTGTTGGTGTGTGAGAAACGCACAGTATTTATCTTCTTAATAACCTGGGTTCAGAAGCACTCTAGGAAGCACAGGGGTAGAGAGGGCACCAGAATAAGACCACTTGGGTAAATTTTTATTTTTCTCCCCACAAAAATCTTCTATCTCCTTCTCTTGAGATGTTCTCTAGATTTTTTAGCTTAATAATCTCTCTCCTGTAAAGAGCTCTCTCCATAATGTGGCCTGTCATGGTACTGAGAAATTCATGAAAAGCAGCTTGAATAGTACCACAGAAGAGGTTCCTATCTTGGCATTCCAGCATCATAAAATAATATGTTCTAAAACATCTACATTTTTCCCTTTCCTAGCAGGTAAAAACGAGTTGTAGAGGTGAATTTTGGGCCCCAAAGACGTTACAAAGGGGCTTACAAAGAGATTTAAAACCAGACTGATAACAAACAATTTCTAGATATTCATATTCCCAAAGCCGTTTTAGAGTATTCCAACTTTAAGAAAACAAGAAAGTTAAACTCTTACCAAAACATCATATTTGCTTAATTTTTAAATTAAGTGTTTGCTCCCTCTACTGGTTCTTCTACAGATGTTAGCAAGCACCAGCTAATCAAGGAGTAAAACTAATGAGCAATCCAAAACATGTTTTGCATGAGTGACATTTGAGCCAATTGCTAATAAAACATATTTCCCTCCATTCATATTCATCATAAACAGGGAAGTGAATGTAATACTGAAATAATCTATTTATAAAAGCATTTCAGAGGTTAATGAAATAGAGTGTAAAACTGAAGATGATAATGATTTAAGATTATGTTAAATAACAGAGGAGATTATAACCCTGTAAAGCACATGCTTTAAGCAGCCCATGAAAATTCAGGCATCCAACACATGAACACTAACCGTGCTTTAAAGGAGGGAAGGATGGAAATGTTTGCAGAATTTAAACTGAGGTCTTTGGCAGTTGTTCAAATATAATCTGAAGTTCTCAGGGCAGTTTTCCAGAAAGCAGGGATAACCCTGGACTGCTCACAAGTACTCTCTCAGGAGAGTAAAGTGTTGTCCAACACTAAACATGACACTGTGCTATCAGGAATTAACTCCTTCCTTAACACAATACACATAAACTGAAATAAGCTGGAATGGATATATAATTTATTTAAAATGCTAAGTGGCCATTTTGAAATTAAGCTTTTTACAAGACCATGTTGATTAAAGATGCAGTTAAATCTAGACACAAATTAAGTAGTATTTTCAGAAATTTAAGTTAAAAAAAAAGTTTAAAAATGTTTTTTCATTTTGAAAGTCTCTTACTCTTATATATTCCAACCAGTGGGTGGAGTCCACATTTGATAACCATCGAGTTTCATCAATAGTAGGATAAACTATTTCTTTAAGTTTACGCAGCGATTCTCTCATTACATGTATATTATGTATTTCCAGGAAGACCAGCTCTGCATTTGGGTAGGCACTTTCACTTTCATATCCTCCACCTTTTGCCTGCCATTCAAAAGGTAGAAACAAAGAAAGATACATGTATATTATACTTCATGTGGACTCAGAAAACTTATTTTCATCACGTTTTAGGATTTTTAGAGATAAAATATTATTTTAGAATAAATAAAGACCATTCCTAGCACTTTCCAGTAACTTTCTGTTACTGATACATTGAGCCACAATTTGGTAGTTTCCAATGGAGATTAGTGCATCATTTCTCAGATCTACCTTCATATTGTCTTGCAGTCCTGCCAGCCTTTCTAAAATGCTGTGACCAATTCAACTTTCTTCCTATACTTCCATTTCTTCCCAATTCTCATAATCTCTTTTCACATCTTTATCCTCGTCTCTTGTGCAATCTTCAGAGTTGTGACAAAGATACTAATTAACGCTCATTATTAAACCAACCTACCTTGTTTGTATCTGCAACACTATTCTGCCTGGCATCAAAGATGATAAGTTTATGGGATTGAGCATTGGCATCCATTATTGTCTGCAAGTATTTTTCATCCTCTTTGCAATGCTTATCATTTGGGCCTACCAATGGTTGACTGCATCGTGTTATTGTTGCTTGGCTCTCAGGATGAATCCATGATAATACCTGGAATTAAAGAAAAGATTTTAGCTTATTATACCAATGTAAAGGCAGCAGGCTATAGTGCAATTAGATAATTACATTGCCGACGTGGCATAATTTCCTGGCTAATCAAAAAATGCAAACTTCAGGATAAGCTGATGAAAGATGTAACCAGCACACTAGCATCACTGATCATATACCTGTTCAGTCTGAAATGCAGAGTAACTCTAAATAACTTTGTTTTCATTTCTGATAAAAACAAAGTCTAAGATTACATGTCATTAATTAGAGAGAAAAAAAAAAGGTAAAATGGAGGAAGAAAACTTGCTTCCATATGGAAGTGTGCAGACTTGCACACCTATCTAATGTAATATTGTCCTAGGCAGATCTACAGTGTAAATACTGTTACCATCTAGCACGTTGAAATCTGTTAATTTATCCCATCTCAGGAAACCTATTATGGCTGTCACACATTCCATTCTGTAACTCAGAATACAAGTCAATTTGTGAATTAGCATAAGATACCATCATAGCCTAAAAGTGTTAACTCCAAACAAAAATGTGTTATGCAGCACAATAACCAAGCCATTAGACTATCAAATGAGTAGCCTGCTTCAGTTCTAAACCCAGCAAGTCTAATTCTTCTTTCTTTGCTCTCTTTGTAGGAAGGGACTAGGCCCATTATCCTTACAAAAATGTAAAAGTACTCTTAATTTGTATATGCTACAAATACATAAGCCATTATACCTCCTTGTACAATTTTCACTTACTGGAACTCTTCCTTTTGCTCTAAATGCTGCCACTTTTGAGAGGTCATCATCCTTTACACTGGTTGGCACAACAAGAATAGCTGGATATGTATCACAAAGCTCATAGGTGCTGTTAATTTTGGATATTTTCCAACTCTCATTGGGCAAGCCCTGTAAGAAAGCAAAGCGTTTTTATATTTTTCAGGTTAGATCTCTACATATCTGGATTTGGCAATGAAAATGCTGAAATGCTGTACAGTTTTTGTTTTGTTTTTTAAACTAAGCCCATGTCTTTCACTTAGATAAGTTACTTGTTTTAGGTTTTCATATCGTATCATCAACCAAAACGCCAAAAGAGATTTATATTAATTACTTTTAAATTATTATGCAAAATAACTATTGGAATAGGCCACATAATTAGTATGAAAAGTGATCATGTAGTGAAATAAAAATATTACTTTTGCAGACAGAAGATTATAGATTTGCGATGACAAAATAAGTTCCTTCTTCTGTTTAAGGATGCTTACTCAAAAACAATTTCAATACGATACCTACAGTTTCAAAAATAGCACTCAGAAAATGCAGATTTGAAAATGTATATTAAGATAGACACAACTGCTCTAGTTCTGAGTAGCTGTTATCTGTCAGTTTTAGCAGGGCTTCCGAATGCTCAGCACTCTCAAAGCCAGGCCACTTGTATTTCACTATCTAAACATGAATTTTGGGCAAGTTTCTACCTATAGTCAGCACTGAAATTTTTGAGTTTTCTTTAAACAAGAAAAAGTTTTTAAATTACTTTGTATGTAAGGGACACAGAGAAAGAAAAATAATACACCAAGTCTTAACTTACCTGCCTCTTATATTCTGCCATTGGATCATACACCTTCCAGCCATTAACAGCAAATTTCTCTTTATAGTTGAATGCAAAAAGTGGCTAAAAACAAGAATGTAGAGGAATAAATTATTCTTTAGTATGCTGTAAGCAAGATAACCTTCAAAACAGAGAACCATATAAGATTTCCAACAAAACATTTTAATAACTGTTTAACATTATACCTAAGCTCTCACTATCAAGACTGGGCAACTCAGTGCTAGGACAGAAATAAAGGACAGTTGACTCTTTCCAGTGCATGCTATCTAATTAACAAAACCAAGAAATGGGAATAGAGGCACTGAGAGGCAGTTATTTGCCTGTGATCATAGAACAAATCAATGTCAGAGCCTGGATGAGAAGCCTGTCAAGTCTCCTGCCTCCAAGTCAGTTCCTTACACAGGAACTGTACCTATTTATTCTTTAGGCAGTGAGGTTCAAGACTGAATTACCTACTGCAGAAAACAAGTCTGTCTCTCTATATATGTTTTAAAATAGCAATATTAGGTGAATCTAAATCTCAAGAATTATGTACAAATTAGATAATTTTAGGGACAGCAGGATGCAGTATAATGTCTTATATACTAATGAAAAAAGGAAACAAGGGCACAGGCAGTTTGTCTGCTTCATAATGTATTTTATGAATTAACATTTTAATTGTTACACAGTGCTTTTCTTTCTCCACCTACCACTTTCCAAAAACATGACAGATGCAGACAGCCTTACTTCTTACGACTTACCAGTCCATTAGAAACAGGAAACGCACGTGTTACAAGGTTTTCAAAAATCTCCAATCTGTTTTGCTCTTCCTGTTTATAAGCAAGCCTCAAGTTTCTCATATCCTAGCAAAAATAAGTCACATTATTTTACTCTTTGATAATTAAAAAAAAGGCAGAGTATGTCTGAAAGAAAGCATATATACAACATTAAATAACTGCTATCATATAACCCACATTAAAACAAAGTGTTTGTTTCAGTTGACAAGGATTGTCACTAGAGTTCCTAGATACATAAAACAGTCATTCTTCCTTTGAATTCCTTCTTGTGACAAAAAGCAGAAGTGCTTAATACTGTATAGTATCACAAGAGGAATTGAAATGAATCACCTAAATGAAGTAACATTCAAAACAGGACCCAGGACAGACAGAAAAACAGCATACATGCACGCAGCCCTCTAAAATAAACATGAAAGCAAAATACTTGGAGCAAATGAAAATGAAATCAAAATTAATGGAGTTGTACCACACCCTCTGTACCTTGCAAACTATTTCTATACCACATGAGTTGTCCCCATGGCTCTGTACTCCAATTTTTTCGACTCTACTTATCACTCCAAGGGGGACATCAACAACAAAGGGTGGATCCTGAAATTTAAACATGAAATAAATTAATTTAGTTGCATTGGAGAAGCACAGTCTACTATTATTTATGTCTGTTCCACTTGTCTCATTTATAATTTCTGTTTAATAGACTTCTGTGGAACGTCATACTTCATTTATACCAAATTTGAAGCATTTCTAAAATCCACTTCAGCTAAATTTTTACCTAAAAAAACCCACGCAAATAGACAGTGAAGTCTTACCCTTTCAACACTTTTGATAAACATTCTGAAGTCGGTCACCGTCAGTGTGCCGCTGACTGCTCCCATAAATGGACAGATATACATAACATCTTTAGCTGGAAAACATACCAATCAAAGCTTGGTTTTACTAATACAGATATTTGTTCCAACAAAATCTATTCAAAATAACAAGAATTTTTGCAGGCCCGTATTACCAAAGGACTTTGATACTGGACTGTACACAAAAGTATATTCTTCAAGAGCTATTAGCACTGAAAAAGCTGAAAATAAAGAAATTCCTCACCCCCATAGCTGCTTGGAAGCTACTGAGCAGTTAGGACAGGGCTCAGAGCAGCTGCAGGCAGCTCTAGTCCCTTCACAGGGGTAAAAGCAGCCTGCGCTCCACCCAGAAGCTTGCAAATGACCACAGGGTAACTCAGTGATATGCCCATATCTTCAGCTTCAATTGCTTTGAAAGAGTCACAATTCTTTGCCAAACACTGTGCTGCTAATACACAGCTTGCCAGCACAGACTAAAGTGAAAAGGAGCCCACTATGGACTGGATACCAAGTTTTACATAATTTCATCCTCTTTGCGATCACAATTTTGAAGTTTGAATCTGTGGAGAGCTCTGGGTCAATCCCCTCACATAAATATAAATCACATGATTAATTTATCTATATGGAACAAACTAATCTGTGAAAATAATTAATCTGGCTATATGGAGAAGGTCAATTGATTTACCTTTCAGGCTTACATTCAGATTAAAAGACAAAAAAAAGAAATCCACATTAAACCTGCTAATCCAAAGTGGCATTAAAAACCTGAAGTAACAAAACTCAACAATAAATAATGTGTTATTATGAATAAATAAATTAATGATTTAATAGCATTCAGTGTAGAACTCAATAGTATGCTTACCGATAACTTTGATTGATTCTCCAGGAAAAAGTGGAGCCTCTTCCATCTGTGCTAGTTTGTTTCCATCCCGCAGTGCCTGGCGGAAAGCCAAAACCATGAGTAAATCTCACTTTTCATCTGCACTACATTGATACGTTTTGAGGCAAAGTGCTTTTACTATGGGATTACTGGAACAGAAGAGTATCTTTTCCAAAGCACCACTCTTATTATAAACAGTGCCATATTAAAAAACACTAAGCTTGATATTGTAAGTATTACATAGACATGCATATTAGTAACATATTAGTAGCTAAGCATTTATGCAAAAAGTAGTTTCACATGCTAGTTACATACAGAGCATACAAAAATATGAACAATAGTATCAGCCCATTTTCGGAATTAATAATGAATTAATAATGCAGTCTTTTGCGAAATGCAGGATTTATTTGGGCTATTTTATCTACTCGGGAACATTTTATAGCTTTTATTAACTTGCTTTCTATTCTTAATGTTGAATATTTAACATTTAAATATTTTCATCTGAGAATCACATGGCAAAAGTTTACTTATCATTTCAACTCTTATTTCTGATTGAAAGATATGAGAACTATTCCATCATAAGCTATTTGAATCAGCACCCTACTGAGAATACCACAGGTTGCGGAAGAGGATCATTATGGGCATTTTGGATCCAAAAGGGCAGATTAAATACAAGGTAATAACGAAATATGGAAGAATAAATACTGATTTTAAAGTAAGGGTTAGTTCCATCACTTTTCCTTTAGAGAAGGGGCTTCCTTCCTGAACGATGCAAGCCTGATTGTTTGGGTCCTTAGCTGCCATCTAACACTTACTACACACTAAGGGCTCTGCAATAAAAGGGTTGTGTCTTTTCAGCGACATTTGAGAATGTGTCTCTCAGATCAGTATGATGAGATGCTAAAGTTTAAAATTTTTACATCTTGAATTGAGAGCAAATGTAACAGGCTATTTTACAATAAAATATTCTCCTTTGTATTACAAGCAAATGATCAGTAGAATTTGCTTGCCTTAAAAAAAATCTCACCATCAGATAGTTTCTAGACACATCTAAATTGATTTTTGTTGGTTTTTATTATTTTGGAAACTGAAATAATTTTATGTTTAGCACCAATTTAAAAACAAAAATGATACATAGAGACTCAGCCAATCCTTAGAGGAACAAATGTGTTCAGTCAGGTTAGGACTTAAGTGCAGTATTACAATCTAGACTACATTACATTACATAAAAAATCTACCAAGCAGATAATCAGCTAACATATCAAATGCCTCCTGTGGGTTCTCTTTAATGAGATATGCAAGATTTCTACATACTGTACAAATACTAGTATCTATCTCCTTGCTACACAGTTAATGAATGGAAGAGGAGTAAAACTTGCCACCTGATCAGCTTCTGCTTCAGAGTGATAGCCATTGTGTCCATCCTGAATCTCCTGCATTGCACGAGGCAGCAGTAGGGAAAGAGAAAAGTAATGGGGAAAAACATGCAGACAACAGGTGAAAGGACAGAATCTCTCCTTTTCCGATTTTTAAAATTCCTTAAAGAGACAGTATATACTTCAACTTCAGTTTAGTTATTCAACATTTTCTGCCTGTGCTACAAACTACTTTCCACAGGAAAGATTCCAAGTTATGAGAACTATCCATTTTATATTACTTGGCAGAACATGAAATGGGAAATTTAGATCCTTCTTCACAAAAGAGCCCCTGCCGGTTGGCACGTAGGAACATAAAAGTATGTACTGTCTTTTTCAGACAAGCAACCTTACAGGAAAGAAAATGAATTCAAAGTATGCCACATGCTTATAAATAGAAGAAATTGAGTACAGCTTGCCATGGTTGCATTAGGAGAAAATTCATGCAGTCCTTCAAGGACAAGTTCAATGTCAAATAGAAGCATTCGACAATTTTTAAAAATGCTATATTGCGTAAAACGTGTTTAAACTCAGTTCAGTGTTTAGTTCAGTTTTATATTTTCACTGATTTCTCCGGCAGCTTCTTGGTTGCTGCTGTAAATTTAGTCTATTACCTTACAGAACCTAAAATTATTCTGCCAGCAAAATATACAAATGATTCACATTAATTTCTGGGGGAGGGCGGGGAGTTGTAAGATATTGAGGGAAATTTTTGAAAAGAATTTCAGATGATAAGGGCCTCCTAACAATGGTCTTGATGGCATTCTAAAAAATAGTACCCATTTAAAATTAGATCATAAAAAATGTTGTTTCTGGAATTAAAGAAAGGCAGATGTTGTGATCCCTGCAAGAAAACTGAAAGAAGGACAAGAGAATACACCAAAAGATGAATTAAATGAAAGAGAAAGCACAACAGATCATTCAGAAATAAGACATCATTATAAAGAACCATGAAAAGCTGAAGGGAAACAATTAAGCTTTGTTCCTCAGTCCAAACCAATTATTTCTATTAAAAAAATGTGCATTTGTACGGATAGACTGAACACATTTTCAAATATGTAAACAACTGATTAGAAAAAGAAATCACACAGATGTGATCTGTTAGTTTGGAACTGAATAAGAGATCTTTGTTTGAATAAAAGCATTAGAAACATTTCACAAACAATGTCAGAATACTATCCCGATCACTTCTCACTCCATAAACATTACTAAGTGAGAGGAACAAGAAAACAAGGCAGATGTTTTTCAAATCTTCAATGAACAATGAGCAAGCCTTAGTCTCTAAAATGATCATCTAAAAGATGTAGGTCATTGCAGTGGCGTCTAACTCCAATCTTAACTTTCAACTCTGCTGTCCGACTGCAGTAGAGGCAACAGATGCAATCAGGGATTGGTATCTTTCTTAAACTGGGTAGACCTAGATGCAGTGTTTTTATCGCTAATATTCTTGAGCACAGATAACACTTTTAAGCTGCTAATACAGTGCTCTGTAGTCCAAAGCATGTAAGCTGCAGTTGTGAGCATTCATTTTGTCAAAATTAATGTAATAAAACTGAAGTTAGTACTACACATTTATAACATAATTTAAATATATTGCTATCTCACACATGGACTTTTACAGCTCATGAAAAACATTGCAATGTATATAAAGCATTTCTATGGCGAAGAAGCTGTTGCACTGCATAGCAAAATGATCCGACTGGTTCATAAAAACCATTAATGAAGTACAAAAGAAGGCTTGACACACCAGGCTTTCACACAGCACAAAAGACAAACAGGTAGGAGGCCGTTTACTGTTAGCCAAAGGTAACCTTACCCGTAAATCAGGCCTCCTGTATACCTGTTAGTTAAAATACAAGATGTTATCCAACAAAACACATGGATTGGATTTGTTAAAGATACTATATCTTATTTCACCAGACTTTCAGAAGAGTTTACTTCCAGAGTATTAACTACTACTCAAATTAAAAAAAAAAAAAAAATCACACCCCTATAGATCTAGCAGCTCCCATTTGAAAAAATGTTTTGAACTGAAAGCAATCTGGCCACTTCATTTTAGTAATGACACAAAAGTCAAGCTCTTTGAAAAATTTATTCCTAATAATCTTTTTATCCAATTACACCATGTTATTGGGAGAAGAGTCTAGTAATCCATCCGGGCAAAACACAGAAAGCCTTAAATAACAATTATGAAATAACCGCTGTATCTTTTAGATTAAAACAGTAAAACAAGGACAGCTACAACTCTTCCCAACTTCCTCTCTGAAGGTGTCTATGTTTGGCTACCATAAACTAAGCAGTTTCTATTAAGATGAAGTCCTCGTTCAAGATTTTTGCCCAGGCTGTCTGTCAGAAGATAACACACATCAGAGTTCACAGTTAAATCATGTTATGGTAAGATTAGCAGGCAAGAGCTAGTTCTGTGTTCTTCAGTATTGACTATTCCATTTGCAGCCTCTTTGCTCCGTTTTGATTTTTTTCTCCCCAGATACATTCTGGTGAATTACGTTTCTGGAACAAGTAACATCAAAGCCACCAAGAGATACAAGACCCTATTTACTTGTTTTTGCAAAGGTAGTGATTGAAACATTTAAAGGAAAAAAAAAAGAAGGAAAAAAAATAAAGGAGGAAAAAAGGAGTTACTGGTAAATCCAGCAGAAAGCAACAAAACAGTCTGACCAACTGAAGAAGCAAATAGAGCTTCTGAGTTGATGTAAGATACTTTCTAAATGCAACATCTTGACACAGGCAAAAGTAACCACAACACAGAATATTGATTAAGTGTACAGCAAGAGGGAAAGATGTCTCAAATCAAACTGTATAAATGGACATTTTGGAATAACTTTATATGTATGAATTCTACATTAATAATGAAGTTAAGGACTTCCATAGTAAGGGCATATATACATATTAAACAAGAGGTAGAATAATTTTCAAGAAAATTAGTTTGAACCAGCAGCATTAATTTCTTAAACTGCTGCACAATGCCAATAACTTGATTACTAAAATTTTAAGCTAGGTGATGAAAACAAAAGATGTTGTAAGACACCACAGGAAATAAAAACTATAAATATAGACATAAAAAACCTGCCAAAAAGTACAAGACACAACCCAATACATTACCCAGGAGAAATCAAGTGTATTCTCACTGTGACATAAAGTCATACACAAATCAATATTATTTCACATGATTTGTAATACTTACTCAAAGAAGAAAATAGAACTGCTGAATAATTAAAATCTTTGAAAGTCTAGTATCTACACAAGCAAGTTTATTTAGCAGCTTCCTATAATCTTCTCAGTTTTAGCTGGTACCTGAGAGTTCCTTCATTTACAAATAAACCAAGTTCATTCCCCCTTTTCCTAAATATTGGGACTTGTCTTTTTCTTAAAACGTGCAGCACTGAAGATATTTTCGGGAAATATGTAAACCCAATATGTTAGTGGTAGTGACTAAGCAACTGATAGTATCACAAACTTCTGCAAAGTAAAGTGTAAAGGAAACCCTTTCTTAAAGCGTAACACGTTACAAGATACTCATCCTGAATGTAAATATTCTAAGATTAAAAAAATTCCATGGTGTTGTTCACAAACACAAGAGTTTAAATCACATCAGTGAAAGATGCTAAATACAATTTATTCACAAAAAAAATGGAACTTCAAAATGTTCAAACTTTTTCTTTCATTTCTAACGAAGAGAGAATGAAATAAGAGTTTAGAAAATTTTAATTAGGCTCCAAAGGCTTATTCCTTTTAAGTAACATCCAGGATGAGTCTGGAGTAGAGAACCAGATCATTTAGAAAAAGAAAAAAGAATAAAAAAAAAGAAAAAAAGCATTCCCTATTCCAGAGGAATCCATTATAGCTCAAAAGATAAAATGAATACCAAGCTTACACTGAGTTTAATAAAAAAAGTCCTTGATCTACAGGGCAAATACAACATAGGCAGTTGTAATGCAAGGTTCCCCACAATGTTTTAGCAAAGACACTAGCCTTGACCTGAAGCATTTGCAATTCAGCTGCCATAGTATGGAAGAGTTACCCTTTTTATGAGTATAAGCTGCTGACTGTGCCAATACAGTGACAATCTCTGTGAGGTGAATTCTTAAACAGACTGAGCTCAAATATATTTAGTAGATTCATCTTCAGGCTTGAGTTGAATTTCACCTGCAATCACAGAAGCTAATACACTGTACCTAGACAACATCAAAACTTTTTAAACACAGCACGTTTAGTTAATTATTACTAAACTAATTTTTAGCAGTTTAAAAACAAAAAAAAAGACACAACTTTTATCTGCTTGTTTTTAATGAAGATCATAAAACTACATGTCAAATCTAGGAAGAAAATGGATGGTGTATTTTGTGGTCTAGATAATAAAAGCTTGGGATTTTTTATCAAGGGAAACTTTTTTTCTGTTTATAAGAGGAGGAAAGCTGACTATGCTGTACTCTTGGTAGTTTAGTAGGCTGTCTGCATATACAGAAAACAATAAATGAGCCTGAAAGAGGAACAGTAAAAAACATAACAAATCCTATTAAACTGCACAATCATTATCTCAGTGACAGAAATGTTGCTGGGAGGAAAGCAACAGTAGCAAACAAAGAGTAGCAAAGGCATAATCATTTTTTGCGAAACCTCAAAAGCTGAATTCTAGCACATGTCATTCAGCATACAGAAAACTTTTCAATCTCCAATTAATCTATCTTACTGAAAACTTCTATGTAATAATGAAAAGGAAAGCCAACTCATTTTTGCTCTTCGAAACACTGACTTATAATTTTCTCTTACTTTCTATTCTGTAGAATTCAGTATCACTACTCTAACTATGTAGGAAGGCACAGAACAGTGGTAAAACATCCTTATATATTGTGAAATGCTTCTAGTTCTGGAACATTAAAATATCACTTAAGTACTTATTCTGAAAATCAAAGTAGCAAGGAATTTGATCACTCGTGGCTTTACCATAAATAAACCAATTTGCTCGTCTAAGGTCACTTACCCTGTAGTCTCTGGGCACTCCTTCTGATGGGACAGATCCCGAAATCTGACTAGAAATGGTTGCAGCTATCAGCTGTTTACACCATTCAACATGCGATCCAGTAGGGCTAGAAAAACAGAATATTTCAAATTATTTAGCAAAAATTCATGTTTTATACTGACAACAGCATGCTAGCTAAGCACAACTAGAGAACAAAACCATAAAAGTGATCACTAATATCATCAGCTTTCTGATATTCAGAATATTGTTGGGTAATTATTTTGCTGGTAAATTAGGAAAAAGAATTTAATTTTCTGGAATTTAATGAGACATAGCTCTCTCAATAGGTCAAAAGTGTAGTTAGGGTTCCAGAAACTAATAAGAATATTGATTATCTGGTGTAACCTGTTCAACTTTTTTGATAGTTTTTGATGCTTTTTTTTTCCTTAAATCTATCTCCAGAATGAATTATTTGATCATGAAATACTGCAAAAAAAAAAATCTTATTTTTTCCACTGTTTTTAGTGAGGAAATAATCCTGGAAAATATATGCTTTCTAAAGATTAATTTCTATTTAGTCATATTTGCTTTTGCTATTCATAAAATAGTCTCTGAATAACCTTAAAGACAGGCCTTCCCACGTGAATCCCGCAAAGTGGTGTGTTTACAAGAAGCCTAACAACCACTCATCTGAACAGCAGAACTGAAATTAATTTGAGAGGATCCATTTTTGGGAGTATTTGGGATGCAAAGGTGAATAACTACAAAGCCGTGAACTCACACACAATACCAAACAGGTATAACTGGGCTGTTAGGAGGGTGTGATAATGGCATAAGATGACAAATTGCTACTTAACTACAGGTCTGGTCTTATGTCAGCTCTGCTAAGACCGTAAGGCAAGAGTTGATCATGCGTGTAGCTAAAATGACAACTCATACCTGGAACCAAAGAACTTTTAGAACTCTAGTGCCCAAGTCTGCAGCAGTTTCTGTCCCACCTGTAACATTACATTCCCACCTGAACACAAGTCCCAGGTCTAGAGTTCAGCCTTGCTTAGGGAAACCCTCAAGCCTCTTTTGCAAGGATGCCCGAGGTGGAAGTTTACTGTGACCTTTTCTGGTCTCATTGTTCCTCCTTCCCTCACACCACTGACTTTCCATAGTCTCCTTTCAGGGTTAGCCAAAGTGTGTTTCCAACTACGTACTTACTTCTCAATTACGAAACGGATTTATTTTTACTATAGCTGGTCTTTGCTGGGAGTCACTAGACAAACAGCTGACGTAACTAGGAACACTGAATGCTTAGGTGTGCACGCAATGGTCAGCGAACGCACGCCACTGCCTTCCTTCCTTACACAGGTTGCCTTCCTGCAGCCTGGGAAATGGGGAACACATGGGTACGTATCTTTCCATACTACTTCAACTCAGGTCATACACATCAGCCGTAACAGTAAGTAACTCAACAACACTGTAAAGGAACATCTTAACTTTTCTAGGGCATAAGAAGCGTTTCAAGAGAGAAAGAGAAGGTGAAAATTAACAGGAAGGATGAAAAAGTACATTAGCAAGGCGCACGAATGCAGAAAACTGCATTGGAATGAAAGACGGTGCTTGGTCCTGCGGGTGCTCCGCAGCCGCCTGCAGTGACATGGGCACCGACCCCCTGCGCAGCTGGTGCCGGCCAACCCCCAGGCCAGGCCTGCAGACACCGTGATGGACCCGGGTGATGGCCCCCCACATGGCTCCATCCCACAGGGACCCGGGGAGAGCTACAGCTGCAGGCGGGACGCGCTTGGACCGAACAGGAACACTCGTGGCATCCAGAAGCGCCTCAGCGGGCACCGGGAGGATAAGTTGCAACAGCCCCCTGGGAGCAGCCTGGGACCGCACGGACACGGTGCACTGAGGACCGAAAAAAAAAGGCAAAACAAAACAAAACAAAAACCCCAGCAACAAAAAAGCAGCGAGGCAGCCCCGCCCGCCAGCGCGGGCAGGAAGCTCCCCCAAACCCTCCGCTCGGGCGGCGAAGCTGCCGCTCGCCTACGTGGTCGTTACGAGAAAATAAGTAGA